>CM040241.1:34836122-35436122 GCA_022545495.1 Chrysanthemum lavandulifolium | reverse complement strand
TCTGTATCGTCCATATTAAGAGCATCAAACTGATTAGAAGTAGTGATATTGGTTCCACTCGTACTAGCCACATCAGAAGCCTTCTTCTTACTCACATTTACTTTCTTGGGTTCAGGAGGAGTCTTTACGGTGATATTCAAAATGCTTACCCACCACAGGTTTAGTAAAACCTCCTCGACCCGGATTCGATCCACTTGCTTTCCTTCTTCTTATTGTTAACAGTCTGGAAACCATCACTTATGTTCTTATTAGGTTGAGCAGTCGGAATCACAACCTTAGGACAATCCACCAAAGTATGTCCAAATACCTTACATTTATCACATCGAGGCGGTTTCCACTCATATTCAACGCGGATCTTCTCAATAGTCAAACCCGTACCATCAAGTAAAGGAATCTCAACAGTGAGGCTGTCCCTAAGAACCTCATCCGACTTCACTTCAATCATACACCTAGCAAAACTACTACATTTAAGATTCTTTGCACATTTGACTAGTAAAAGCATCTAACCTTTTGGGCGTCCCAATCAATGTAGCAAGAAGACTGAACCCATCATCAGAAAACATAGCTAAGGGAACATCATAGAATTTAACCCATACCGGAATGTTAGTCAAATCCTCTTTAAGCAAGTTGGTGTTTAATGTCCATGGTTTAAGAATAATAGGAACATTACGAATCAACCAAGGACCATTATCAAGAACATCATCGACGCCTTTCTTCGAATTAAACTTGAAAAAAAAGAACCCCTTAGCGTTCATCATAACCTTTTGTAAACCATACTTAGCCCACGCATTGCGAACATAATAATCAACAACAGGAAAAGCAAGGCATTGGCCAAGGAAGTATCCGTAGAGAGTATTCTCAAACCTCATGTTCACCTCTTCCACTACTTTCATTGGGACTGAAAGGTCAACATCATCATTCATTTTGCTGCATTTTAACCTCCGAAAATTAGACACGTGTTTCTGGGATTCGTTAGAAGCAACACCTGTGTAAGAAACCGACTTAACTCCATTACCACTAGTAGTATCAACCTTGGGTGCATTAGGATCAGAAGTAACACTAAGATTCATATTCTCATTAGTACCATACTTTTGGGATTGCATAGCCACATTAAAACTCGAAGGAGGAGTATTAACTTTAGTACCATTCGAATTAGATTGAAGCCCAATACCACTCGAATTGTTCACATCAGAAGATGAAGCCATATTAGCAATATCACTGTCAATTTTATTCATTGCTTCATCTAACTTCATATGCGCATTAGCAATCAATTGCTCCACATTAGGTTGTTTTGGACCATTAGAGGACGAATCAGAGGCAGGTGTATCATGGCTTTGCTCCAAATCATCCAAAACAACCTTATCCTTAACCTTGTTCACATTATCAGCCCCATCACATTCAGTGTGATCAACAAGACTCTTGTTCTAACCAGCACTCCCATCATCTTTTCCTGTAGTCCGTTTCATTCGTGCATCAAGTTCATCAAAATCCACATTGATATATGGAAGCGTATCCTTTTGCAACCCAACTTGATCGGCCAAGTTAGCTGGTGCATCAATAGTTTGCGAACCACTAGTTTGATCAGCCAAACTAGTAGAAGACCCCATATCTTTAGTGCCCTTACGAGCACTATTCTTGTTGAAGAAACCTTTTTCCATCCTTCTTTAACCCTCAATCCGTCGAAACAAATCACCCCAACCTAGTAACAATCAACCAGCGAAACGCATGCACAATAGAGAAACAAAGCGACTAAAAACCCTAACTTATGAAAAGTTAGGGTTTAACCATTAACGACCAGAACCTAACCAACACCCATCATGAACACACCACAAAGAAATAATTCGGATCAGTGAAGCTTTAATAGGTGTGATAACCGACTAAGGATAAAGAAATAAATCCGACAGTCGGTTTGATAAAAAAAACGATTTTATGTAAACCCTAACAAATTAAATTGATTCTACAAAAATTATCTAAATCTTGAGAAACAATACACGAATCCAATCTAGAAACGAATTAACAATGAAGTTAATAAGTAATCCAAACCAGATCGATGCAAAGAATTCAAGAAAATAGACAGAATTGATGGAACGATAGAAAAGAAATTAGGGAAAAAAAAATCGCCAAGAGGGTTATGGGTCCCAATACCGTCTTCCACGGTGTATGGGGGATCCGATGAATATTTTTAAACATAAGCATGGGCAAAACCCAAACCGCACATGCTCAAACCCATTTATGTTTCTACTTTTATTTTACGAAACACAAGCAATGAACCTTTCTTTCATTATTGAAATAGGTGGTCTTGGAAGTATAATCTCATGTCATGTAGTTTCCCCATGCTGGTGAGTTTTCTCGGTTGTTGTTGAAGTTACCGATAAACTCTAGGATTCGGGTAATGATTTTTTTTATTTGTTTTATTTGTGATCAGAAATCTTATCGCCTCCGGTTAACAAGGAATCGAAGTGTGCCAATATTACATCTGGCACCTTCTCAAAAGGATCATGTTTTTGGTTTTGCATGGTTGAGAGTTTTGTGAAGAAAAAGAAATGGTGGTGCTGGTAGCCGGATATTTGAGAGAAGAAATAATGTAAAGATGGTGAAGTTTTGGGCAGAGTATGTATTTACAACTGAAATTGGCGTATCTTAAAACACCTTTTAGCAAAACATTCCGAATTTATTTTACTGCTATACGGATTTGACTGTAAGTGAGAGTTTTAAAGTTGTAACTTGTAATGTGCGTCTTTTTGTATAAGTTGTGAAGATTTGTATATGCTAGTAGTGAGATATGATTTATGTTATATTTTGAGCATATGCGGAAATCTTAACACTGAATTTCTCATCTTCTTTGTTTGCAACAAATCAGTAATCACTTGTTTTTGGAATTCGTTTTATTTCTTTATCGTTATACTTCTATGTTTAGGGTGCCGATCAGGTTATCAGATCGGGTTTAGGGGCAAATTTAGCTAGGCCGTCCGGTTTTCAAAGAGTATACCTAACACCAACTTCTCATCAATAAAAATAAGTACTGTACATCGGGTTAATAAATAAACGTCGTTTATATGAAAATAAAGTAAAATGATCATAAGCAACACATTTTAGATAATGCAAAGCTGGTTACAAATTAGATAATGCAGCAAATTCAAATAGGAGTACTCAACATGTTACAAATTAAGAATCGTTGATTATTAAAACTGAACCAAGATATATACTTGGATGAAATATATATAGTATCTTACTATAATTTTAGTATCATCTTTTATGAATGTTCCTAGTGAGAACAAAGTTGAAGAACAAGGTGACTTATACACCTATCATCTTATCACTTAAGGCAAATATTTCAGCTGTTAAGCATCTTCTGTTGGAAAATTCATTTTGGAAAATGAGTTTTTGCAAATTTTGGACACTATTTAATATATGTATATGTTATATATATTTATATTTCTTGGTAGCTTTGCGTTCTCCTCGACGAGAGCTTCGCAACGAGCTAAAGTATGTCCAAAATAGAGTTAATATGAATGAGATATCGTGTCTCAAAGTGAGGCACTTGAAACATAAAAACTTGGAAAAATGGGAAAATCCCACATCGCCCAAAACAAGAAGTGGATGCTTGTTTATAAGGAAATCATAGTGTTGGCTATCAAATTCTTTTAGGTTGGTTATGCTCCCACACCTACGTGCGCGCGCGCAGGGGGGGTTCAGAAAATGGGATTTTCGGGTCAAAATGAGTTCAAGCTTCTGAACTCCTGCGAACACGAATGCAGCTCCGAAACCTCGCATACCTGCGTATCTTTTTGCTGCAGATTTCGTTGTCATATATTTCCAGATTTTGTGTCCATTTATTTTTGGAATTGATTTAAACTTTGCAGATTTCGTTGTCATATATTTCCAGATTTTGTGTCCATTTATTTTTGGAACTGATTTAGACTTTGTAAACAAGTTAGACACAATCGGTTTAAATAAATGGAAGATATTGAAATCGTGTTTAATATTTAACAGATTTGCGTATCTGAGATTTGCGTATCTGTGTATATTCAGGCAAATATCTTTTCTTGGTGAACGAGATAGGTTTAGCCTATATATTAAACACATCTCATTCGGTTTTTAAACGCACAAAAACGCAACTCTACTACGGACGAATTCCGGCAATCTCATCGATCGAAACACGCAAGCTTCGTGATCTTTCGTGCAAGTAAGTCTAGTCCGGCTGTGCAACACTTTGAACGTTGTACCACGGAAGCAGACGGCGAACTGCTTTTAAGGAATCGTGTTAACACGAGCCTCGTTCCTCGTTTTCCGCTTTCGCTTAATTACCTATATAGAGTCATCTCGCCTTCTACACCTTCTCATCTGCTTATACTTTACATTAATTTATTTATTGTGATTATTATCTGATTTTTATAAATAAAGTGTGCACCGTTTCCCACATCTTCCTCACATGGACACATATGAATTTTTGATCTGATGGTTGGCTACCGTCTTAAACGTTAAGGTGATCTTATAACTTCATGGTTGAAAGTTCAAGTTCTAACTTGATGCAATTCCAAAAGCTATGTACTGACCCTTCGAATCCATTGACAACTTAAACTTCAAGGTGTTGTCATTTCAAGTTTGTTTCAGCATTCAATTTATCAAAAATGACTCCATCTTTTTTGCTTTTCACATTAAATAGATTGAGTAGAAAAGAAAACTCGTCTGAGTTCACGTCATGAGCTACACACATTTGTAGATGCCTACCTCATATTTATTAGGGGATAAATAGGTCCAAGCCCGGTTTGTGGGTTTAAGATATCTAGAGTTTTACCGTTATAAATAATGGTCAATAATAAATTAATACCGACGGGGGATTATGTAATCCATGTTAGACATTGTAAACCCGTTAGTATTACTTTATTATTGACCATTATTTATAATAAACTCTAGATACCTAAATCACATATACCGGTTTAAGCTATTATCCTCTAATAATATTATGGTATACACCACTTCCCCACCACTACGATGGTCCCCCTATTTTGTTGAGAATTTGGTGGTGAACATGACCAGATTATGAGAAGAGCTACAACAAATTTTTTGTTTAAGTGAGATACGTTTTAGGTGGTGAAGCTGGTTGTCCGATCATACTTGTTTGGTGGTGAATTTTGTGATAAAAAGAAAAGGTGATGTGGTGGTGGTAAATACGAACACTATTACAACTGGTCTAGTAAACAATAAAAAAGGAGGGCTCTCATACTATAAGATTTTTTAACTTATAATTATTTTTTTCAGATATATGTGTTACAAAGGATCTAACCATCAAATGGGCAAATCGCATAAAAGTGGACTCAACTTATACTCAATTTCAATTTAAGGTACTCTACTTTTTTTTTTCTCAATTTAGTATACCCAACTTTTTTTTTTTGTTGCAATTGAAGACGATTAACAGGTTACTAGGTAACGAACAGGTCACCTTCTTCTCCAACATGATTTTCCGGCAATCCACCACTACCACCACCTTCATTGATCACCACCACCACCAACAAATGTACAATAACGTAGTAAACGTGTCACATGCATAAATAAACTAGAATAAAAATGTAATATATATAACTTTCACGTGCACAAACACATCAGTTTGGCCAACATGCTTGTTTTTAGTAAATGTATATAAAACTATTAGTTTCCCCAAAAGAGTAGTTATATACTTATATGTAAAGCTTATACCGTTACACTAACAAAGATGGAAACACGCAAAAGGGTTTAAATGGTGGCCCATTAATGAGTTGATCGACTTGATTCTCACGTGTAGCTAAGCTCTAGGATAGTTTTAGCGATAGAAGACTCAGGATGCAAAGTTGAAGATGAAATATATGGGAGGAATTAGTATTTCTGAATAGTTAAAATAAATTTACTAGTGTTCCTGAAAGAAGAGCTGTAGGGGAGCGAGTTTAAAAAAAGTGCGAAAATAACATCAACCTGGACATGTTGCAACTAATGTTAGAAACTAGATAGCAATTATAGGAAGTTTTCTGAATATTCGGATTATGGAAGTACTATGTTGCAACTAATGCTAACAGTAATATTCTATGTATGTTGTTAGTGGTGGTGGTGGATCGCCAACAAGTTTGCCGGAAAATTAATTATGTTGGAGAAGAAGGTGACCTGCTCATTACCTAGTAACCTGTTAATCGTCTTTTATTGCAACCAAAAAAAAGTTGGGTATACTAAATTGAGAAAATAAAAGTATAGTACCTTAAATCGAAATTGAGTATAAGTTGAGTACACTTTTATGCGATTTGCCCCCATCAAATTATTACAATCGAAATTTATGCATTAAACATACGAAAAAGATATTTGTTTATAAAATACCTTATAACCATATGACGATGACAAATAGAGAAATGAAAAGTGAAGATAATGAGTGATATATAGTGAATTTCAAGTGACATATATGTTATAGTTACGAGTTTAAGTTGACAAAAGAAATTAAAACGATATAACTGTACACTAGAACATATCCCTACTAGTATATATAAATCTTCACAACTTATACATGACAATCATTTGACGTTTTCGTTTTTATTCATGTTGATTCTATTAGCATGTAGCACTAATACAATTCCCAACCTACAATTATGGCTTCAACTTTTGCTTACATCTCAAACTTTAGTTTTGTTACCTAATTTTACAACATGCAATATACTCTTAGTCTTAGAACTCGTTACCACATGCAATATACTCTTAGGGGTGTTTACTTTTTTCTTAATGGAGAGAAAAGTGGGCTCAAAACCTTCTATATGAGGGCAAACAAGAATCGTTAGATCCATGCCCACTATAAGAGGCTTATATAGACCTTCATATATACTCACTTAATTTAGTAAACACACCCTTAGTCTTAGAACTCGTTGTTTTTTTCAAGAGGTCACTATCACTAAGAGTGCTAGGTGCACTGAGTTATAGGTATAGGGTATAGGCGTCGTCATGTCAGCTTTTACCCTATAATATTCTTATACCTAAAAATAACTTTCCTCAATAACATTTTTTATAACACACAATCAAAACCCACAGTCACTCCACTTTTACCCGTTACCACAATGGTGGTGGAACCTATAACGAGCGCGCACGGTGCAGTGGTGGCGGATGGCGGGCGCTATAGGTGCCATTTTGACACTATAATGAGGTGCTATGGCGAGTGCACCGTGTCCTCTAACATAAATCTAATAAACTTTCTACAATGTGTTATAACTCTGTATTTGTTTTGTTTGTTTTCCTTTAGAAACTCTGCAAATTTTCACTAATTTCAAGAGTTTATGGTTGCAAATTTAAAGCACCAAACTCCATAAAACTACTTCCCTTTTTGACTCATTTTAAAAGTTAATGGTCGCAAATTTTAAGAAACCTAACCCCAACCGACTACTTCCCTATCTATTCCACCATTTCTTGATATCATGGGTCCGTTTGTTATAGTCCATCAGATTCAGAGAATAGGTTTCACTTAAGTCTTGTCTTGTTTAGCCTAAGGGTTTAACTTTTAGGATTGCGTTTAACAGATGAGAATAGATACATATTTTTTTAAACAAGTTTTGACAAAACTTTGGAAAAGCAAGAAAATAATTTATTGCTAACTTTTAAGACAAGCTTTTATTCAAAAGGTGAAAAGTTCAACTTTCACATTTTCGTTATTATTTTAAAGAGCTATTTAAATTTTCTCAATTTTATTTTTATTTTTATTATTATTTATTTATTTTTGATCCCTTTCACTTTTAAGGTTTTTTAGAACATATCCTCTGAACATGTTTCTTAAAACTTTAACTCTTTTTTAGAGATAGAAACCATTGGTTTTTCTAAAAAAAAAAAGTTAAGAAAATTCTCACTACAACAATAAGGTGGACGGGCGAGGAGATTTTCGCCGGGGGCGCCGTGTCCCCGGCGAAAATCGTTAAACGACAAAAATGAATCTGACGTGGCACACGAATACCCTGACCGGTTAGTAAAAACTCAACGGAAACTTTCGTCGGGGACATGTCCCCGCCGAAAGTCTATTCCATTTTTACCAACATTTGACCAAAGCCAAAGCCTAAGCCTAAGCCTGCTAATTGTTCCCGCCAAAACTTTCCCGAGGGACACATCCCCGGCACAAGTAATATTTACAAAAATCTAAATTTATGTATTTCTTAGTCCAACTATTAATATTTATCACACAACTAATATAAAAAATCATAAATCCAACATTTTTAACTTGAGCCAGGTAACAATTTGTGCTAAAAAATTATTTTGGCTTAAAAAGTAAGAAAAAATCCCGTGAAAATCCAAACCATAAAAAGTAAAAAAAATTAATTGAGGCGGTAACAATTGTGTCATTCAAGTTGCTTCGTTTGAGTTTTTTCGTTTACTTGTCGAATTATCCCATCAAATATTTTCCCGCCAATATTTTTGGTGTCAATTTTTTCCCGCCAATAATTTTCCGCCAAAATTTTCCGGCCAAATTGCAACTTTATCCCGCCAAAGTTTTACTTTATCACGCCAAAGGTTGTTACAATGTAGATTTTTTCAAAAAATCGAAATTTTCATTTTGCGACAATATCTTTGCAAAATGGGCTGAAAGCTCGGGACATGTCCCCATGAAAGTCTAAACCATAATTTATTACCTCACTTTCCCCGGGGACATGTCCCCGACAAAACTTTTTGCTCAACAGTGTATAATACTTTTCGCTGGGACAGGTCCCCGGGGAAAAGCCTTTGCTCAATAGTGTTATACACTTTTTGCCAGGGACATGTCCCCCGCAAAAGCTGGGATTAATTGTATTAATCATGTAATTAACTAATTAGCTAATTATTTGAAAACACTTTCCCCGGCGAAAAGTAGTGCCACGTCGGACATGTTTGATCGGCTCAAAATGGTTGCGTGACCCACATGTCCACAGGAGAGGTGGATTTTGTCCCGGGAAAATATTCCGATAAGGTATTGGCGGAAAATTTCGTATAAAATTGGGGATAAAGAGAAACCGTGCGTATAAAATTGGGTAAAGTCAAAAATGATAAACATGCTTTCTCAAATGTACCAATATGATAAACATGGTTATTTATGTACCAATATGCTAAATCAAAGATCAAATTATGTACAACAATGGGTAATTCTTCACATCTTCATCTCTCATATCTGCATCGTTAGTCCTTTATACTAACGGCCGTTAGTAATAACTTAAAACTTGGTTTTCTTACGTTTTCGTATGTTTGTTACGTTTTCGTCCGATTTTTTTTACGTTTTCGTCCGATTTTTATGTAAATCGACCGTTTATTACGTTTACGTCCTTTTTTTGGGTTTTCATTCGTTTTTTTACGTTTCGCCTTTTTACGTTTCGTTTGTTTTTACATTTTCTTCCATTATTTACGTTTTCGTCCATTTTTTTACGTTTTCGACCCCTTTGTTACGTTTTCGTCCGTTTTTTTATATTTTCGTCTGTTTTGATTTTCTACGTTTTCGACCCCTTTGTTACGTTTTTGTCTGTTATTTTTGGTTTTCGTCTGATTTTTTACGTTTTCGTTCGATTTTTTACGTTTTCGGCGATTGTTTTGCGTTTTCGTCTGATTTTTTACGTTTTCGACCGATGTTTTACGTCGTCGACCGTTTCTTTACTTTTCCGTCCATTTTTTTACGTTTTCGTCCCCTTTGTTACGTTTTCGTCCGATTTTTATGTAAAAAACAGACGAAAGTGTTAAAAAGGACATAAGCGTAACAATGGGGTCGAAATGTAAAAACGGACGAAAACGTTAAAAACGGTCAAGACGAATAAATCGAACAAAACGTAAAAAGTCGACGAAACATAAAAACCGATTTAAAACTTAAAAACAAACGAAAAACGAAAAACATAAAACGCGAGCAACGTAAAGGGGCCGGCGTTAGAAAAGGACGAAAACGTAAAAACGGTCGACGGCGTAAAAATCGATTTAAAACGTAAAACCGACGAAAACGTAAAAAGGCGGCGTAACAAAGGGTCGAAAAAGTAAAACATATGAAACGTAAAAAGCGAACGAAAACGTAAAATCGAACGAAAACGTAAAAATCGGATGAAACGTAGAAACCAAGTTTTAAGTTATTTACTAGCGATCGTTAGTATAAAGGACTAACGATGCGATGTGAGAGATGAAGATGAAGAATTACCCATTCCTGTACATAATTTGATCTTTGATTTAACATATTGGTACATAAATAACCATGTTTATCATATTGGTACATTTGAGAAAGCATGTTTATCATTTTTTACTTTTACCAAATTTTATACGCACTGTACATTTGAAGATGTGAAGGTGATTGATATGTGCTAAAACACATATAATTCTTTATCAAATATGACCTAATATAACCAAGAAAGAGCCGTTTATTGCTAATATTTCTGGTTTCTTGTGTTTATGCATGTGCAGGTGCGGATATGTCAAACACGCAAAGATATCCAAATCGACAAAACCCGAGCACGAGAGATAATGAGTGTTAAAGCAGAGCGGAAGGTCGAATTGTGCATCCGTGAAGATTTCTATCTTTGAAAAGATTATTTTGAAAGATATGTTCAACTTTGAATAATTGTCATAATCAGTCCTTCAACTTTCATCAATTGGCAAAAATGACCCTTAAGTTTCAGAAAATGGCAAGAATGGCCCTTGGTCTATTGAAGATTGGCAAGACTAACCCTTGGATAACATTTTTAGAATTACATGTTTAGTCCCTGGAAAATTAGATTTGGCAGTTTTAGTCCTTATGCTACACATTGGATCCATTTGTAATCCTTAAGTCCAAATTAATATACCTTGAAGCCCAAAATACTCAAAAGCCCAAGTCTGCTACCACAATTCCAACCCGTTTTACCCATGAACCCTGGTCAACCCACCACTTAACCCGGTCAATGATATCACAAAACGAAAAACAATAAAAATCCTAAGGCGCCAAAAATTACCCCAATATTCCCGACTATGAACCCTAACCTTCCACCAAATTAATTCACCACATTAAACTCAAATTCCTCTCAAATTCACACGAAATTCGACATGTGGTGACACACGGGTGCCACCGGCAATCCGTGTATCAATCACAACATTCCTTCACGTGATTGGGCCGAGGTGACTTAGGCACATGATCCAGGCTGCAAATTGAGGGGACACGTATGGGATTTAATCAAAGGTTGTTATTCATCCAGAGAAAGCACAAATTCATTCTTCTTGAAGCACCCTTATTTCACAGTTGTAGCATGTAGAATTTGAGTAGATAATTAGTATTTTATTAATGTTTTATGTTTAAAATTTCATTTCGTAATTTACGAATTTCAATTCTATTGTAATCTCAAGTTTTATTAATTTAAGTAATTTCACTTTTGTTTTCAATCCATCTTAATTCTTGTTCCATTGTTTTAAATAGCTTATTAGTATCTCGGTTTCTCAAATTAGCTTATCTCAAATCATTTTCAAACATTCTCTATCGAACAAAAATCACAAAAAATAAGAAAAATACTTCAAAATCAAAATATCTCAAATCTGTTTAAATCAATTTAGTTTAAGGTTACTATTTTATAAGTTCACTTTAGCTTATTATCTACTTAAAACTCATTACTATTTTCATTTCTCAAATCTCAAGTCTTGGTCAAAGGAAGACAACTGAGAAAAATGGAAGTGAATTGGGTTTATTATCCGGTTTGGTTTGGATTTAGGTTAGCTTAGCTTTGATTTGGGGTTGAGAACGAGTTAGGATAGTGGTTACTTGTGATTTTTGGCAAGCCATAGTGGGTGGACTTCATGTGAGTACCAATTCTCTTTTATAATCTGTTAAATTTTATGTTACTTGTTAGTTCAGCTTAAATAGTGTTCATTCTAGTATAATTTAGCTTTATCTCAATAGTTTAATTGTTGTTTTCATCTATATCCATTACTGCCTTTAGCTTTAAATTTCTGCATAATAATTTTTATTGCATCAGTTAGAACAGGTTAGACTTAGGTGTTTAGATAAGTTCATTTAGCAGTAATATTACATATTGAATCTAGATATAACACACTTGTGGATCAGACTTTTGTTTTAGATTGTTAAGTGGCTTAACAGATTCATAAATCTGTGTTTGGTTTAAGCTGAAATTTGGAATTGCAGTGCTTAATAGTGGTTAGATTCAGTTTACTAAGTCTCATTTAGGTATATTATAGTAAATTGAGTCATTCAATTGCATCCTAGATCATTAAAAGTCAAAAACCATGGTAATTTGCATAACTGTTAGATTTAATTCATAATATCTTGCATATAGGTATAGGATATAGTAAGTTAGCTTGCGTCGGTTCTATTTTATCATATAACATCAATATCAGTTCACAAATTAAGCTCAAATTTCATTTTGGTCAAAATTACCATTTCTGAGTTAAAAGTCAAAAGTTGGAAAAATCAGTTTCAACCAAACTTTGTTGATTTTTCATGGATTCAATTTTGAGTCAAAATCATTGAAACTTTGGGATTTTCAAGTTTAGTTGGTCTATTTTTGAAAAGTGAATTTTTTGGAATTTTTGGAAACTGTTTTAAGCACTTGATAAGCTCTTCATTAGAGCTGATTTGCCCTGTTCACACTTAGTTAATATTGAGTTGTGAACCAGGCAACTTGCAGCCTTTGCACAGCATTCCTTTTTGATAATTTGGGCCTAAAAGTTGGTTTAGAAGTTCTTTGCTGGGTAATCTATAGTTTCTCACTTCTGGTTTGCATTTCAGTTCACTAGTTTAGCTTATAATTAAGCTGAAAGTAGCTAGGATAGGGTTGTTTGGCATTAGAGCTTATTTTAAGACAAAACTTGGTAGATTGCTGATTAGAGGTTAGGAGTATTTTGAATCAGTTGCTTTTAGGTATTTTTAGCTTAATCTAGCTTCTGTCTTCATTTGGTGCCTTCTAGTACTTATTAGCTTAATCTAAGAGCTTATTTTCAAAGCATTTTACACTACAGTTTCATTTTCTTACACATAAGCATAATATTTTATATTTTTTTTAAACTTAGAATATAACTTTAGACTTTTCCTGAATTTTTCAGATTTTTCTAGATCTGTTTACTATTTTTCCTATTTTAAAACAGTTTTTAAGACTTTTTAAATAGCTTTTAATACAAATAAATCAGAAAAGTTTCAAAAAAATAAGTTTTCAATTTTAATAGATTAAGATAAATATAAAAGCAAAAAATAATTTTTCCAGTTTTCCTAGTTTAATTTGTAATTTTAGCCATTTAATTAGTTTAAAATAGTTTTAAATTCATAGAAAATAGAAAATAATCGGAAAAATTCAAAATTTGTTTTAAAAGTCTTTTGAGTTATTTTATATTTTTAAAAAATAGTTTCATAATTTTCTCTTTGTTTCCATAATTTTAGTATTTTAAATTTGTTTTAAAAGTTTAAAATTAGTTTTAATTCAAATAAATAAAAGAAAAATCATAAAATTAGTTTTAAATCTTAGCTAGGTTTTTAATTGCATTTTTAGAGTAAAAGTAATTTTAGATCATTTTTAGGGCTTAGATTAGACTTAGTTGCATTTTATTTACGTTTCTTTAATTACGTTTTAGAATAATTCGCATACTTAGGATTCACCGTAGCTTAATTTCCCTAAATTGCTTTCCCTTTTCCCGTAGTTTAGATAAAAACAAAATCATCAATCCAAAACATCGAGCATTTTAATAACAAACCAATAACGACGTTGCCCATTCACACCTCGTTGGGAAACGACTCGGATTTCCTAATCCGTTTCACTATCACTCACGGGATTTGATTCATTATCCTTTTTCCTAAAGGGATTTTAAGTCAGTCCTTGTGGATTATTTTTTATATCGATATTGTGGTTTTATCCATACACACATACCCCTAAGCCTACAACGAATCAGTGATGTTGGTTTGAATTGGTTTGAAAGGGTATGTTGTTGTTAGCTTTGTTAGGAATTAGTAACTATAATATGTATACTAATTTAATCTTTTCAAAGGTTGTTTAAAATAATATAACCCGAGAGATTAAATTGGTCTTTTAAATGATTCGTTATATTATGACTAGAGGTCCTCCCGTGGATCTATATTGGCGTTGAAGAAAGATACAAAGAGACGACACTAATTGATTATCATCCATCAGATTTCTTATGTTGATGCTATATCGGGGTACATCGCTAAGGTACTTATTATGGTTAGTTAAGCAATAAGCATTGCTTGAACTGTGATGTTATTTTAGACTAGTTATAATAAATTAAAATTGACCCAAAATTGTACTTAATTAATTCTAATTACTTGAACACGAGATAGGAGCAGAGAAAACTTTAATTACCGAACTAGCCATTTTCTTACTTTAACTACCAAGCTAGGATATAAAAGGTATAATTACGACGGTTTAGTTGTCAAACTAAGCTATTATTTTATGGAATGTTCCTCATTATTTGTGATAATCTTGATCCACATTTCATGAACCGGTTTATACATGTTTTTCTTTAATTAGATTGCAAAATGGTTCATCAATGCAGGGTGCACCTCACGGAAACCGATGATTGAATACATGTACCAAGAAGAATCTTATGATCAAGAAGACAAAATACAATATTTCGTCATCTTGAGAGACGGTGAGAAATATTTGGCTCCAATGGCTACCAACTCAACACCTAACTTTTAAAAGCGAGATAGAAGGCATCGGTCTGCGACACAAATGCACGAAATTTGGTATCGTGCTATCATGTGATTGTGGTATAATAAAAAAAAAATCAAAGAAGTGCACACAATACACAAGTTGATCTTGATTTGAATATGTAAAGTAGTAGTGTAAATAAGGATGTGAATATAGTTGGTATTTTGTTTAGACATATAGCTAAGATGTTGTCATCTAAGAACAACCTTTATGTTAAATTCATATTGGATAAAACATACTTTATATTTGGTGAGTATAAATGTGACATCAATGTTACCATTTTTATTTTTATACATAACACACCTCAATTGATTGTCCCGTCATCTTTGTATAAAGCTAGGTACCTATTAGCATAAGAAAAATGTTTCTTGGGTAGGGGTGATAGGGTTTGGAATTGTTAGGACCAGTTCACCTTTATACCTATTAACTTGGTCATAGCTTAGTCACATAGGTTTTGTTGAATTGCTAACCTAATACCAAGTGTGTAATTACGCTCCACCCGTATTTTGGAGGCAAAGATCCGATCGGGGAAAAATAATGATCTCAAAGTGCGTGCACGTTTAACATGGAAGTTAGCAAGCCCTTTAGTGATCGAGTTAGATAATCCATTGTTTAATTCGGCCATGGATAGTCTTATTTCATATCCGACTTATAACAATCCTATAAGAATAACCTTTATACAAGTTACATAATGCAGCGACTAAGTTTTTTGTTGCCTTACTCTTGAATGTTCAAGTTACGAAACAAAAAATATAACAAAAATATCATTTATTATTATTAATGTTAATAAAAATACATAAAAAGTAAATTAAAAAAAAAAAAAAAAAAAAAAAAAAACAAACATAGGCGCTATATATAAATAAATGTAAGTCATGTCTAAACAATACAAATATATTATTAAAAAATTAGAAAAAACCATACAAGTCACATGCATTATAACTAGTAAACTCAATTGTATATCCTAGTATCCGAAAATAAGTCACCATGAAGTCAATCAAGAGATGATAACTATATCCAATATGTATATCCAACATGACTTTGCCTGAGCCATTGACAACCAGATGCATGGTAGACTAAAAGTACGCCTCATCACGGTTGCAACTATCATCTATCGTAAAGGAAAAGGACGATAGGATATATAGCAACATTCAATCAGATCATAAACAGATAGGTATGACATGGAAGTATAATAATAACAATAAGCATTCGAACCGATAAAACTAAGATAGAAGCATGCTCTTTTACCAAAAGAGAGTTAAATATCAGCATCTTCTTTATCCCTCTTTCTTTTTCTACAATTGTAGTAGTTGATCTTGACCGCCTTCATCAGCTTCTCTTGTGAGGATTTGCTACTTCCACCACCAGAATATCATCCAAGACTTGACAAAGATCATCAAGATCGTTCAAACCATAGTAGTCATAGTTGAATTTCAGCTTAAACAGATTCTTGTATGAATCCTCAAAAGAACTGAACTTGATTCCACCAGGATGCATCTTGAGTAATTTTGTAACCTCAGGCTTCAAGTATACACTTCGTCTGACTTTTGCAATACTAGCAGATATGACACGTGTCTCCTTGGTTCCTCGCGCTTTATAGTAATGCACCATGTTGCCCAACTTATCAATGAGCTCCTGAATATCATTCACACCTGCGGCCTGATAGTCGAGTTTTTTGTAAAACTGGGACTGGTAACGAGAAGGCAAAAAGGAATTGAAATTCATGAAAAGTGGATTCAAGTACATGTTGAAGCTCGTTGAGAACTTGAGGAAGTGTATTAGTCATGATAAAAGCTTGAATGTACCTACCTGTTAGATTGCCAAAAATAAATATACAGTAATTATCTTTGATTTGCAATAATGTGTAGGATAACTTTTTTGGGTTATCGTAAAAAGGAAAAAAAAAACACGAATGAAGATGGAAAGATGTCTTGTTGTAGCGGTTTTGTTTTTATAGTGTTAATCAGGCGGTTACTATTTGACCGACTTAGTTTTAATATTAACAGGCTAGCCCATTAGAGAAGTATAATAATATTATTAGCCCACATGTTTAACAAATATGCATGTATTCATCATCATACATTAAAAAAAAGGTAATTCTCAAAATGGGACAAAAAGGTGGAGAGTGATCACTTTGAGGTACAAATATAAAGTCTCTTCCCAATTTGGTCATGTGCGAATGTGCGATTCCATTAGAATACTGACACGTGTTCAACTTTTGCTTACATCTCAAACTCTAAATACCTTAAATCCACATATACCGGGTTTAAGCCTATTTGTCCTCTAATAATATTATGGTATTACACCACTTCCCCACCACTACGATGGTCCCCCTATTTTGTTGAGAATTTGGTGGTGAACATGACCAGATTATGAGAAGAGCTACAACAAATTTTTTGTTTAAGCGAGATACGTTTTAGGTGGTGAAAGTGGTTGTCCGATCATACTTGTTTGGTGGTGAATTTTTTGATAAAAAGAAAAGGTGATGTGATGGTGGTAAATACGAACACTATTACAACTGGTCTAGTAGACAATAAAAAAGGAAGGCTCTCATACTATAAGATTTTTTAACTTATAATTATTTTTTTTCAGATATATGTGTTACAAAGGATCTAACCATCAAATTATCACAATCGAAATTTATGCATTAAACATACAAAAATGATATTTGTTTCTACCTTTTGTGCATAAAATCCTTTATAACCATATGATGATGACAAATAGAGAAATGAAAAGTAAATATAATGAGTGATATATAGTGAATTTCAAGTGACATATATGTTATAGTTACGACTTTAAGTTGACAAAAGAAATTAAAACGATATAACTGTACACTAGAACATATCCCTACTAGTATATACAAATCTTCACAACTTATACATGACAATCATTTGACGTTTTCGTTTTCATTCATGTTGATTCTATTAGCATGTAGCACTAATACAATTCCCAACTTACAATTGTGGCTTCAACTTTTGCTTACATCTCAAACTTTTTTTTTTGTTACCTAATTTTACCACATGCAATATACTCTTAGTCTTAGAACTCGTTACCGCATGCAATATACTCTTAGGGGGTGTTTACTTTTTCTTAATGGAGAAAAGTGGGCTCAAAACCTTTAATGCCTCTTAATTGAGAGACATTAAAGCTTGTCTCTATCCTATAAGAGGCTTATAGACCTTCATATATACTCACTTAATTTAGTAAATACACCCTTAGTCTTAGAACTCGTTGTTTTTTCAAGAGGTCACTATCACTAAGAGTGCTAGGTGCACTGAGTTATAGGTATAGGGTATAGGCGTCGTCATGTCAGCTTTTACCCTATAACATTCTTATACCTAAAAAAAACTTTCATCAATAACATTTCTTATAACACACAATCAAAACCCACAGTCACTCCACTTTTACCCGTTACCACAATGGTGGTGGAACCTATAACGAGCGCGCACGGTGCAGTGGTGGCGGATGGCGGGCGCTATAGGTGCCATTTTGACACTATAATGAGGTGCTATGGCGAGTGCACCGTGTCCTCTAACATAATCTAATAAACTTTCTACAATGTGTTATAACTCTGTATTTGTTTTGTTTGTTTTCCTTTAGAAACTCTGCAAATTTTCACTCATTTCAAGAGTTTATGGTTGCAAATTTAAAGCACCAAACTCCATAAAACTACTTCCCTTTTTGACTCATTTTAAAAGTTAATGGTCGCAAAATTTAAGAAACCTAACCCCAACCGACTACTTCCCTATCTATTCCACCATTTCTTGATATCATGGGTCCGTTTGTTATAGTCCATCAGTTTCAGAGAATAGGTTTCACTTAAGTCTTGTCTTGTTTAGCCTAAGGGCTTAACTTTTAGGATTGCGTTTAACAGATGAGAATAGAGACATATTTTTTTAAACATGTTTTGACAAAACTTTGGAAAAGCAAGAAAATAATTTATTGCTAACTTTTAAGACAAGCTTTTTTTCAAAAGGTGAAAAGTTCAACTTTCACATTTTCATTATTATTTTAAAGAGCTATTTAAATTTTCTCAATTTTATTTTTATTTTTATTATTATTTATTTATTTTGATCCCTTTCACTTTTAAGGTTTTTTAGAACATATCCTCTGAACATGTTTCTTAAAACTTTAACTCTTTTTTAGAGATAGAAACCATTGGTTTTTCTAAAAAAAAAAAGTTAAGAAAATTCTCACTACAACAATAAGGTGGACGCGAGGAGATTTTATTTGAGGCCGTGTGTCCGTGAAAATCGTTAAACGACAAAATGAATCGGCGTGGCACACGAATACCGACCGGTTAGTAAAACTCAGCGGAAACTTTCGTGGGGACATGTCCCGCCGAAAGTCTATTCCATTTTACCAACATTTGACCAAAGCCAAAGCCTAAGCACGCTAATTGTTCCCTTGAAAACTTTCAGGGACACATCCCAAGACAAGTAATATTTACAAAAATCTAAATTTATGTATTTCTTAGTCCAACTATTAATATTTATCACACAACTAATATAAAAATCATAAATCCAACATTTTTAACTTGAGCTGTGTAACAATTTGTGCTAAAAATTATTTTGGCTTAAAAAGTAAGAAAAATCCGTGAAAATCCAAACCATAAAAAGTAAAAAATTAATTGAGGCGGTAACAATTGTGTCATTCAAGTTGCTTCGTTTGAGTTTTTTCGTTTACTTGTCGAATTATCCCATCAAATATTTTCCCGCCAATATTTTTGGTGCCAATTTTTTCCCGCCAATAATTTTCCACCAAAATTTTCCCGCCAAATTGCAACTTTATCCCGCCAAAGTTTTACTTTATCCTGCCAAAGGTTGTTACAATGTAGATTTTTTTCAGAAAAAATCTGGAAATTTCTCATTTTGCGGCAATATGCTGCAAAATGGGCCAGAAGCTTTCCCCGGGGACATGTCCCCGGCGAAAGTCTAAACCATAATTTATTACCTCACTTTCCCGGGACATGTCCCCGACAAAACTTTTGCTCAACGATTGTATAATACTTTTATTGGGACGGTCCCGGGAAAAGCCTTTGCTCAATAGTGTTATACACTTTTGCGAGGACATGTCCCCATAAAGCTGGGATTAATTGTATTAATCATGTAATTAACTAATTAGCTAATTATTTGAAAACACTTTCCCCGGCGAAAAGTAGTGCCACGTCGGACATGTTTGATCGGCTCAAAATGGTTGCGTGACCCACATGTCCCTGGGAGAAGTGGATTTTTGTCCCCGGGGAAAATATTCCCGATAAGGTATTGGCGGGAAAATTTCGTATCAAATTGGGGATAAAAGAGAAACCGTGCGTATAAAATTGGGTAAAAGTCAAAAATGATAAACATGCTTTCTCAAATGTACCAATATGATAAACATGGTTATTTATGTACCAATATGCTAAATCAAAGATCAAATTATGTACAACAATGGGTAATTCTTCACATCTTCATCTCTCACATCTGCATCGTTAGTCCTTTATACTAACGGCCGTTAGTAATAACTTAAAACTTGGTTTTCTTACGTTTTCGCATGTTTGTTACGTTTTCGTCCGATTTTTTATGTCGTCGACCGTTTATTACGTTTCCGTCCTTTTTTCGCGTTTTCGTTCGTTTTTTTACGTTTTCGCCCCTTTTTTTACGTTTTCGTTTGTTTTTTACATTTTCTTCCACTATTTACGTTTTCGACCCCTTTGTTACGTTTTCGTCCGTTTTTTTATATTTTCGTCTGTTTTGATTTTCTACGTTTTCGACCCCTTTGTTACGTTTTTGTCCGTTATTTTTGGTTTTCGTCTGATTTTTTACGTTTTCGTCCCCTTTGTTACGTTTTCGGCGATTTTTTTGTGTTTTCGTCTGATTTTTTACGTTTTCGACCCATTTTTTATGTCGTCGACCGTTTCTTTATGTTTCCGTCCATTTTTTTACGTTTTCGTCCCCTTTGTTACGTTTTCGTCCGATTTTTATGTAAAAAACAAACGAAAGTGTTAAAAAAAGGACATAAACGTAACAATGGGGTCGATAATGTAAAAAAACGGACGAAAACGTTAAAAAACGGTCGAAGACGTAACAAATCAGACAAAAACGTAAAAAAAGTCAGATGAAAACATAAAAAACCAGGCGAAAACTTAAACAACAAACGAAAACGTAAAAAAACATAAAAAACGAACGAAAACGTAAAAAGGGGGCCGAAACCGTTAGAAAAAGGACGAAAACGTAAAAAAACGGTCGACGGCGTAAAAATCGATTTAAAACGTAAAACCGATTTAATTTGTAAAAACGGGCGAAACGTAACAAAGGGTCGAAAAAGTAAAACATATGAAAGCGTAAAAAAGCGAACGAAAGCGTAAAAATCGAACGGCGTAAAATCGATTTAAAACGTAAGAAACCAAGTTTTAAGTTATTTACTAACGGTCGTTAGTATAAAGGACTAACAATGCAGATGTGAGTGATGAAGATGTGAAGAATTACCCATTACTGTACATAATTTGATCTTTGATTTAACATATTGGTACATAAATAACCATGTTTATCATATTGGTACATTTGAGAAAGCATGTTTATCATTTTTGACTTTTACCAAATTTTATACGCACTGTACATTTGAAGATGTGAAGGTGATTGATATGTGCTAAAACACATATAATTCTTTATCAAATATGACCCAAAATAACCAAGAAAGAGCCGTTTATTGCTAATATTTCTGGTTTCTTGAGTTTATGCATGTGCAGGTACGGATATGTCAAAACACGCAAAAGATATCCAAATCTGACAAAAACCCGAGCACGAGAGATAAAGAGTGTTAAAGCTGAGCCGGAAGGTCAGAATTGTGCATTTGTGAAGATTTCTATGCTGAAAAGATTATTTTTGAAAGATATGTTCAACTTTGAATAATTGTCATAATCAGTCCTTCAACTTTCATCAATTGGCAAAAATGACCCTTAAGTTTCAAAAAATGGCAAGAATGGCCCTTGGTCTATTGAAGATTGGCAAGACTAACCCTTGGATCACATTTTTAGAATTACATGTTTAGTCCCTGGAAAATTAGATTTGGCAGTTTTAGTCCTTATGCTACACATTGGATCCATTTGTAATCCTTAAGTCCAAATTAATATACCTTGAAGCCCAAAATACTCAAAAGCCCAAGTCTGCTACCACAATTCCAACCCGTTTTACCCATGGACCCTGGTCAACCCACCACTTAACCCGGTCAATGATATCACAAAACGAAAAACAATAAAAAATCCTAAGGCGCCAAAAATTCACCCCCAATATTCCCAGCTATGAACCCTAACCTTCCCACCAAATTAATTCACCACATTAAACTCAAATTCCTCTCAAATTCACACGAAATTCTGACATGTGACTGACAAACGGGTGCCACGCTGGCAATCCGTGTGTCAATCACAACATTCCCTTCACGTGATTGGCTGAGGTGACTTAGGCACATGATCCAAGGGCTGTAAATTGATGGGACACGTATGGGATTTTATCAAAGGTTGTTATTCATCCAGAGAAAGCACAAATTCTGTAAAACCCTAAATTCGTAAACATGTGAAATGACCATTTTGCCCCTCAAGTTAAATAATTACGAAAACTCGTAAAACACGTCAATCTCGTTAAATACGTTTAACTTTTAAATCATAAATTATTTACACAAGACTATGATACATGAAGTACACTTATGTCTATGAGATATAATTCATATTGCACCATTTGAAGTTAAATGGACCTATACTACATTATGTACTAGCTACAAAAAAAAGAGTAAATTAAATTAACATGTAACTTCACTAAATATGGCAAATGAATAATATTGATTTTGGTCTTCAATTCTCCCCCAAATCCTGACTCAAATGCACGCCCCTCAAATGCACGCCCCAACCTCCCCATATCTTTCCCATTTATTCTCACTTATTCTCTCATTAAAACTTACATTTATCTCATTCAAATAAACACTACAAACCCTAGCCACCAAAAGTGACGGCATCATCTTTTCTTCCCATTTGCTGTCGACACACAAGGAGGTTCAAGAAGAGTTGTACGTGGTCCTTTAGCTGCGATATCGTAGGCTTGGTTCGAGGTTGCTTGGTTTGTGTCGTTGGTTGATTATTCTTTGTTGGTCGTGGTGTTTCAAAGCACAAAGGGTGCTTGGTTTGGTTGGCTTTGATCTCGTTTTCTTCTTCCTTGTCTCACGCTACAAAGGTATCCTTTCAAACTTGTGTCTTTATAACAAGCCTTGTAGCCTATCGAATATACGCATAAGACATGAAACCTAACCTATAATACTTGTCCTAAGTTTGATACAAGCAACCATGGATAAATATATATGAATCGGGTTTAACAAGAGTCGTATAAAATCATGTCATTGACTTAAGATATATAAAAAGGGAACTTGGGTTTATGTGTTTTATATGTAATCATGCCATGCGTCTCTTGTGATTACAGTTTGTGTTGTGTGGGTTGTTTTTAACATGTAAACCATATGATCATAAGTGAATGTCTTGGTGAGCTTGGCTTGTTAAAAACTTTTAACGTAAAGTAGTCCCGCTTGTGGGTCACATGGGTAAATACTTGTATTTAGAGTTGATATACTTGTTTACCTTGCATGCCAAAAGATTTAAAACCAAATAGTGTTTTGTGTAAACAAAGGCGATGCATGCATAGTAATGTATAGCGAATGGGTCTTTGTTTGAAATGGGTCAAGGATAATCATGCATATGTATGGGTCATGGTTGCCTCGTTTGGGATGGGTCAAAAAAAAGGGTAACTATTTTGGACATGTAAACTGTTTTTAAAAAAAAAGGGTCTCGTAGGGGTATGTTGGAGGGTGATCGCGGAAGTAATGATTGAGTCATTTTGTATTTTGAAAGCATGACGGGATAGTTGAGTCGGGGGTCAATCATAATACGTGTTCACTTGGTCGTAAATATTAATACGATTCATATAAGCAATAAATCCATTATGACTTAAATGAGCTAATAAGTATTATACGAAACGTGATCCGTGTAGATTCGTTAAAGAAGAAGTGGAGTTGTTTCCTTGTGTTCATTCATTCGTTTGCTTTCCTTTCATTGGCGTTAAGGTACAGATATTCTATCCCTTCTCAGTAGGGATTTCTCCTGACTTTTCGATCCTTGACTTTGCTTCACTTATGATATTCCTTTGCTTTGATTTCCTTATGCTATGATCCTTTTGATATGATTCCGACATAATCCTTTGATATGATTCTGTTCGCTATGATATTCATTTGTTATGATTCTGAACTTCTGATTATGAACCATCTGATTATGAACCTCTGATTATGAACTTATGTTATGGAAATCTGATATGCACCTTTGACTTATGAACCTTTGATATGAACCCTTATGATATGATATGATTATGCTTTGACCCTTGGTTTGATACCCGAGCCAAATATGTGTTCCTAGTCATGAAGGTAACATGACCGTGTCATTGATGCACCAATGGCATGACTCCAGGTGTGTCTGGTGATGTTACACACCGTCCCCATTATGATATGATATGATTATGAGCTCACTATATGTATATGATTTGGCCACTATGATATGTTCCGGGCGTATGGATGCATCCTAGATATGATATGTTCGAGGATTTGATCGATCGTTTGTTTATGATATGATTTATATGGTGAATGATGTCGGTGTGCAATCGCGTCTTCACAATTCCGGAGCTAGCTACTCCATTTGTTACTTGAGGTCTCCTCCTATTATGTATGGTATTCCGAGGTCACCCTCCGAATACAATGGCTACTTATGATATGATATGATATGATATGTTTAGGGCTCGGGTAGATTCGATAACCCTTACACTTTTGATAAACCTATATTGTACCTTCCGTATTCCCAACGCACCATAATCAGACACTTGTTCATTACTCAATACCCTTATATGATTCACTTTACCAAGATATAGATACTCCATTACATTGATCATCACACTTTCATTCCGTTACTTGGACTATGGTTCCATTCACGTCGGGTTATTATATGTCATTGGATTGATTATGATATTCATGTTTATCGACTCACGATTACTCTGTATGATATGTATGTATGCGATATAAGATTTACTGTTGTCATCGATGATATGCTATCTTCTTGTTATGTGATCCTTTGATTTGTCTGTAACCGTGCTTGTGTGAAATCAATTGTTGATCTGTTTATCTTTTGTACCTCGTTCGATTAATCTCGTGGACTATGACTATCCGTGGTGTCCTTATCTCGCTTGTTGTTGACCGCCATTTTGCATTTCGTTTATGCTACGGTTTGATTGGGTAGATGGTTCAACTTTTGAAGTCTAGCTTGTTAACTTGTTTAATTGCCTGCTATGTATTTAATTCATTTAATTATAGTGTTCATCTTGTATTCCTACTTGTTACGTGTGTTGCCGGGTTTTGACTACCGTTATGATCTCGATTATGTCTTCAACTAAGGGTTTTGACCCGTGTGAATTGCCATGCTCACTTATTAATTTAATTGCTTCCGCTTTCTCAGACATCTGTTTGGCTTGTATGTCTCCGATTTCTGAATTGATTGTATGACATATATGTTGTGTGGATGCTACGCTGCTATACTTGCTTATGTTTCGATCTTGTATGCCCGGTTTGTATGTGCTTGTTTATATGTCATCGATGCTTTGTTTTGCTTCGTTCTCCTTGTTATCGTAGCGGATATACGTATAATTGTGTTATGCGGGATCCTCTTTGACTCATTGTTCGCCACGCGACCTTGTTATCGCTTTCCTTTGTTTCATTTCGTTTCGCTTTTATTTAGCTTCCGTTTTGTTATATCATTCCTCACCGGCTTTTAAGCTCACCGCATTTCTTTTCTGCGGCGGTGTTAGGTTTGAAGATGGGCATTCGATGGGTGAGAGTTGGATTATCCGAGTGGACCAACCCTAGTTACCTTATCATTTGGTTTTATTTTGTCGGGCTATTGTTTGGTGATCTCATTTTATTTTAAACATTTTGGATTATGTAAATTTCCTTGTAAGTCATTGTTTAAATGACTTGATATTTTATTCTTAAGACTTGCTTTTAATCTGATGTTCGATATAACACCAGAATGTGACACTTCTACCCTTGTCGGGTTGGGGTGTTACAAATTCATTCTTCTTGAAGCACCCTTATTTCACAGTTGTAGCATGTAGAATTTGAGTAGATAATTAGTATTTTATTAATGTTTTATGTTTAAAATTTCATTTCTGTAATTTCTGAATTTCAGTTCTATTGTAATCTCAAGTTTTATTAATTTAAGTAATTTCACTTTTGTTTTCAATCCATCTTAATTCTTGTTCCATTGTTTTAAATAGCTTATTAGTATCTCGGTTTCAAATTAGCTTATCTCAAATCATTTTCAACTTATTCTCTCTATCAAACAAAAATCACAAAAAATAAGAAAAATACTTCAAAAATCAAAATATCTCAAATCTGTTTAAATCAATTTAGTTTAAGGTTACTATTTTATAAGTTCACTTTAGCTTATTATCTACTCAAAACTCATTACTATTTTCATTTTCTCAAATCTCAAGTCTTGGTCAAAGGAAGACAAGCTGAAAAAATGGAAGTCAATTGGGTTTATTATCCGGTTTGGTTTGGATTTAGGTTAGCTTAGCTTTGATTTTGGGTTGAGAACAGTGTTAGGATAGTGGTTACTTGTGATTTTGGCAAGCCATAGTGGTTGGACTTCATGTGAGTACCAATTTGTTGGGTTTTAGGTTCCTTGTATGATGAATTACTTTAAGTGATGGAATCATGGACAAGCTTGAAGATAGCCACGACGTAAGAAGAGTAACCATCGATGAAGATAACCACGGCTAGTAGTATTGAGTAATCTGCGATAGTATTGTAAGCAATCGCTAGTTCTATAGAGTCGGTTAGTTTATTGTATCGGATAAATATGGAAAGATATTTATCTTGTAGGATCGTATTGTATATTGTATAGGACTCCTTATTCTATAAAGGAGGTCCTTGGCTAGGTTAGATGTACGTGTATTATTATATCTAAAGTCGTTTTCACTTCAAGGTTGCAAAACCCTAATCTTGTAAGAGTATTCGTATTAATAAATAATATTGAGGTGTTGAAAGTTAATCGTTCTTCTTAAGATCAAGTGTTAAATTCGTGTAATACTTGATAAGCTTTTGTTACTAGTCGGTTTCTATATTAGATCGTTTGCTCAACTGGGATCAACAAGTGGTATCGAGCTTGTGATCTAGAAACTGATATCAAGAAGAAGTTTGTTAATCTGTACTTAAGAAAGTTAAGATGTCCAAGAAACTCATATGGTGATCGCTTAAGGTTCCCATGCTCAAACATGGTGAATATCAAATATGGAGGATGCGAATGAGGCAATACATTCGCATGATTGATTATGCTCTATGGGATGTTGTTGAAAAGGGAGACTCTTCCTTTGAAGGGTGATGATGGTAAGGAGATTGCTATTATAAGTGAACCCGATAAAGCTAAGAGGAAGATGGAGATTAAGGCTCATGTATTCTCTCCATGGGAATACCTAATGAGTATGCATTAGACTTTGATCGGTATGAGTCGACTAAAGAACTATTGGATGCTCTTGAATTAAGGTTTTTGGTAATGAAGCAACAAAGAAGTCTCGGATGAACATGCTTAAGCATCGGTTTGATACCTTCACCGCTCAAAGTGGAGAAAGATAGATGGCACATACAATAGGCTTCAAAACTCATCAACAATCAAGGCGGTGGGTTACAAGTTCCTTCAAGAAGACATTAATTTGAAGTTCATAAGGAGTTTATCATCCGATTGGGCTATTCATACCATTGTGTGGAGAAACATGACGGATTTTCCTACAATGACTCTAGACAATCTCTTCAACAACTTGAAGGTCTATGAGTCCGAGAATACCTTTACTAATTAGTCTTCTTCTAATCAAAACATTGCTTTTGTATCCACAAATCACAAAAGCTCACAAGATGTATCCACTTCGCCTATGGTATAACCACGGCTATTGCAAACAATACCACCGTTAGTGATAATGTCGGTGATGGTGCAATTTGTGCTTTTCACGATTTAACTACTAGTGTTGATGTTTTGAATCAAGATCTAGATCAAATTGATCCCGATGATCTTGATGAAATTAATCTTCATTGGCAAATGGCAATGCCGACTCTCCAAGCAAGGAAGTTTCGAGGAGGACCGGAAGACATGTTAGGTATGATGGTCATCGGAGAGTGGATTCGACAAAAGCAAGATGGAGTGCTTTAATCGCAAGAAGAAAGGTCATTTTGCTAGGGAATGTCGGGCTCCTAAAAGACTTGAGGGAATTAAAAGACAAGCAAGAGCCGACTTGACTTTGGTTGCTCGGGATGGACTTGGTGATTATGATTGGGTGATCGATTGAAGAAGGTCCAAATGCGACTTTTCTTGCAAGTGAAGCTTCAAAAGAGCATAACTTTGCTCTAATGGCCTATGCTTCATCTTACGGTTCGATTCGAGGTATCTAATGATTCTAAAGCATCTACTGTTCTTTTAAATCATGTTCTGAAAACTTAGAGTCTCAAAAGGCTATCACTGAGAGTATGAGAAAAGAAGTAGATAGATTGACTCTAGATAACTTAGGATATAGAGTTGGCTTAGAGGGTATGGAAGAGAGGCTAAAATTCTGTATTAAATGTGAATTTGAGTATGTTGAAAAGATCAATATACTAGGTGGAGAAATTGATCTTAAAAACAGAGAGATTAAAATGCTTAAAGATAAACTAGCAGAAGCAGAAAGTGTAAAAGCTCAGGCCCTAGAGGAAAAAGAAAAACATATTGTTAGGGTTGCTAAATTACAATATGCTTCGATCTTGTCTGAAAACCAATTGGCCAAAAGCGCTTAGAGATGGTACGGTATAGGATACAATGATATGCCACCACCCCTTTAATGAAACATGCACCACCGCTTAAAGAACTGTCATTTAGTAGTGAGTTCGCTTTTAATAAACCTTGAAGAAGTAAATAAGACTGAATTACCTAAGATAAGTTACGCTAAGTTATCTGGTGCTCCCATAATTGAAGATTGGGAATCGATTCGAGGATGTTAGTCTTGAATCAACTAAGTCCGAAAAGATAGAGCCGATTAAGAAAGTTGATTCTAAGCAAGTCAATTACGTACCTAGATTTGGAGCTAAAGTTACCAAGAGAGTTGTAGAGTACGAGAAATTCCTAGGAACATATGAAACAATTTAAACCTAGGAAATCAAAGAAACTTAAATGGTTTAATTTCTAATGATTAGGTGATGAGTTTCAATGTGTTAATAAGGCTTGTTTTGTGTGTGGTAGTTTTGAACATTTGAGAGGAATTGTAATAAAAATGCACCACAAGTTTGGAATCATTGGAAGAGGAAAATAATAAAACTTTTCAAGTAAAACATACCCTCATCCTAACGAAACATGATTCCAAGAGCGGTCTTGATGAGGAATGGGAATACAAAATCTATTGTCACCGCTTCACAAAATGGGTTCCAACCACGGCTAAGCAAAATGTAAACGCGGCTAGCGGTGTCAAACCACCGATAAGCCAAAATCACCACCGATTCAAAAGAAGTTTTAAAAATTCCAAAGGTGATAAGCGATCGGTGGTTGGAAATCATTTTTATCTTTATTAAGGCCTCAACAAGTTGGCAATGGAAGCCTAAGACAAAGGTTTTACCATATGTCAACTGTGCATCAATGGACCTAACAAAATTTGAATATTTTGATGCAGGCAGACCCAAGTCAAGATCGACTTGGGTCCAAAAGAGAACTAATCTTTAAAATCTTATGTGTGGGCAATCTTCAAACCGAGCTAAAAGATAAAGGAGTATTTGATAGTGGTTGCTCGGGCACATGACTTGGGATGGAAGCAATTTGGAAGATTTTGAAGCTTATGATGGAGGATATGTGGCATTTGGCAATGATCCAAAGGAGGAAAGATTCTTGGCGAGGCACAATCGAGCAGGAAGCTAGACTTTGAAAAGGTCTATTTGGTACAGGACTAAAGTACAATTTATTCAAGTTTCTCAAATGTGTGATAAGAAAACTGGGTACTTTTGGGGAAAAAGAGTGTGTGGTGTTATCTCACGAGTTTAAGATGCACGATGAGAAGTTTATACAACTTAGGGTACCTAGGAAGGAAAATATATCTTGTTTTGATCTTAAAATGTTCTTCCTAATAGGTCCTTATGTCATTTGCTAAAGCATCATTGATGAGTCAATATTGTGGCATAGAAGGCTAGGTCATCTAAATTACAAAACAATCAATAAACGGTAAAAGGAAACTTAGTCAAGGTTACCTTCAAAGGTTTTGAGTGTAAGGAATTGTGTGGCTGTCAAAAGGAAAACAACATAGAGCCTCTTGTAAGACCAAAACCGTAAACACCATAACACAACCACTGTTTATGCTTCATATGGACTTATTTGGACCAACCTTTGTTGAAGCTTGAACCATAAGCGATGTGCCTAGTTATCACCGATGATTATAGTAGATTTTCTTGGGTATACTTTTGGCTACTAAGAGTGAGACTAGTGAGATTCTTAAGAGTTTCATTACTAAGATAGAAAATCTAGTAAGTCATAAGGTCAAAGTCATCGGATGTGATAATGGGCCGAGTTTAAGAATAATGTGATGAATCGCCTGTAGATAAAGGTATTGAAAGACAGTTTAGTGTTGCTAGAACACCACAATGTAATGGTGTAGGTGAGAGGAAAAATAGAACACTAATTGAGGTTGCAAGGACTATGTTGTCGAATCTAAGTTACCAACTACCTTTTGGGCGAAGCGATGGAATTGCATGTTATGTGCAAAATGCAGTAAGGTAGTGAAGCCTCATAACAAGACCCCTATGAGTTGTTACATGGTAGGAAGCCAATGATTGCATTCCTAAAACCTTTTGGGTGTCCTGTTACCATTTTGAATACCATAGACTACCTAGGCAAGTTTTCAGAGAAAGCGGATGATGGATACTTTTAGGCTATTCCACTAACAAGAAAGCCTTTAGAGTATACAATAGGAGGACTAGAATTGTTGAAGAGAACCTACATGTTCAATTCGGTGAAAAGACTCTAGTGTTGAGACCAAAGGACAGGCCGGTTGTTTAACATTGATATGCTAACCAAATCTATGAATTATGAGCCTATCATTGCGGGAACATCCACTAATCTTGATGCGGGTTTACGAAGGATTACAAGTAGATAAATCTTCAAAGGAAGTCGATTCTCCAACGAGTTCTATCTGGTTGAAAAGTGGAAACCTGCATCTGCTTCCTTCCATCATTCACAAGCATGGTCCTCCGATGATGATATACTTAATCTGGAGGCAAAGTTGATCATCATCAAGATAAAGATGAGTTGGTGCAAGATAACTCGGTGTCGGTGAAGAAATTGAAAAGAAGAAAAAGCGATGCAAAGCTTTGCTAAGCCTCTTCGTAAGTCTTGATAGGCCATTTGTAAATCTTGACAAGCCATCTTCTACCACCGATAGTACAAGTGAAATTCCGGCTACAAGCACCGATGATAGTTTCTTTGGACCTTATCCAAAGCCACTATATGGTAATGAGGAGTATCCACATGATCCTAATATGCCCGACTTGATTGAGATGGATACTCCTCGATGATGAAGACTTGGATGAATTCTTCAATGCTAATTTGACTAATTTGGACCTTTATTATAAATGAAAGTCCAATTACCTCTACCGAAATTCACAAAATTCATCCCAAGGAATGATTCTTGGAAATTTGAATACTCCAGTTCAAACAAGAAGCGAGTAAAGAATTGAGAACCCTTTCACGAACATGGGTTCTTTGCAAGATCTCTTCACAAAAGCAAATCATAAAGATCTGCAAAATTGCTTGTTTGCTTGTTTTCTATCTCAAAAGGAGCCCAAGAGAATAGAAGAAGCTATAACAGAAGAAGGATGGGTAGAATCAATGCAAGAGGAGCTTCTTCAGTTCAAACTTCAAGAAGTTTGGACATTGGTTGATCTTCCAAATGGGAAGAGGGCTATTGGAACTAAATGGGTATTCAGAAACAAAAGGGATGAAAGAGGAATTGTAGTGAGGAACAAGTCAAGATTGGTTGCTCAAGGATACACACAAACTGAGGGTTTGGACTATGATGAAGTATTTGCACCAGTTGCAAGGATAGAGCGACTTTGGAAAGAGAAAGAATGATGAAGAAGAAGCTAGTCGGAAGATATTAGCTATATGGTATGAATCTCAAAATTATCTTAAAGCTTGAATTGATCAATGATGAATATCTGATACAAGAATGGGCTTTGTTCGATGATGAAGAAAAGGCTAGACTTACGGGAATGTTGGCAAAGAAGGTTAGTAGAGGAAAGAAGAAAATTGTAAGAAAGAAACCTCCTTCTATTGCTCGGTTGAGGAATGTTTTGATGAGAATTATCAAGAATTACGATATATATGTTTCGAAAATCTTACTACTTGTGCATTTACAAGAATTTTGGAAATCTATGAGATGTATAAGAATTAATAATGATGATTTACGCGATGGATTCTCAAAAGGAAAAAGAATGGGAAAAGATCATGATGCATGGATGGAGAGTAAGCGAAAAAGAAAATCGTGGTTCGTGAGACATCCGATTCTAAGAAGTTGAAAGTTGTTCTTGAAGTGAATCCAATTATTTCTTATGAGTTTAATCTTTAGATGGCGATGAAGGAGTTTGGAAGATTCAAAGGCTCAATAATGATGTTTACGAGTATAATAAATTTTCTCAAATGCTTCAATATTTTGATAGAGATGATTTGATGAATTTTGGGTTCTTTACAAGAAATATTTTGGTGAAGTACATCCGGATGATTATCATGAGAGGTTGATGTATCATAATTTGAAGATTCTATTTGAGCCTACTCATGATGAACCGAATGGCAAGGACTCTACAATGGTCAAGTTACTCGTTGGTTTTATATCAAACTTGTGGAGTTCATGTCTTAACTGCTTTCGGACAGATTATTCATATGCTTGTAGAAGGTGAGTATCCTAAACTGAATAATCATCCAAGAATAATTACTCGAGATGTTGAAGCCGAGTTGTTTCAAGATGTTATTGTCCTATGATAGTCAAGCTTATGACTTCTTTGAAGAAGTATGAGAAGATACTTAAAAGTAAGTGTTTGGCTACATCCTCCACATCGATGTTTTGAGTTTAAAAGAAACTTGAGAATTCGTTGGAATTTGTCAAGTTTAGGGAGGATTGTTGGGTTTTAGGTTCCTTGTATGATGAATTACTTTAAGTGATGGAATCTGCGGACAAGCTTGAAGATAGCCACGGACGGAAGAAGAGTAACCAGCGATGAAGATAACCGCGCTAGTAGTATTGAGTAATCTGATAGTATTGTAAGCAATCGCTAGTTCTATAGAGTCGGTTAGTTTATTGTATCGGATAAATATGGAAAAGATATTTATCTTGTAGGATACGTATTGTATATTGTATAGGACTCCTTATTCTATAAAAGGAGGTCCTTGGCTAGGTTAGATGTACGTGTATTATTATATCTAAAGTCGTTTTCACTTCAAGGTTGCAAAACCCTAATACTGTAAGAGTATTCGTATTAATAAATAATATTGAGGTGTTGAAAGTTAACTGTTCTTCTTCTTAAGATCAAGTGTTAAATTCCGCGTAATACTTGATAAGCTTTTGTTACTAGTCAGTTTCTATATTAGATCGTTTGCTCAACTGGGATCAACACAATTCTCTTTTATAATCTGTTAAATTTTATGTTACTTGTTAGTTCAGCTTAAATAGTGTTCATTCTAGTATAATTTAGCTTTATCTCAATAGTTTAATTGTTGTTTTCATCTATATCCATTACTGCCTTTAGCTTTAAATTTTTGCATAATAATTTTTATTGCATCAGTTAGAACAGGTTAGACTTAGGTGTTTAGATAAGTTTATTTAGCAGTAATATTACATATTGAATCTAGATATAACACACTTGTGGATCAGACTTTTGTTTTAGATTGTTAAGTGGCTTAACAGATTCATAAATCTGTGTTTGGTTTAAGCTGAAATTTGGAATTGCAGTGCTTAATAGTGGTTAGATTCAGTTTACTAAGTCTCATTTAGGTATATTATAGTAAATTGAGTCATTCAATTGCATCCTAGATCATTAAAAGTCAAAAACCATCATAAATAGCTAGTAATTTGCATAACTGTTAGATTTAATTCATAATATCTTGCATATAGGTATAGGATATAGTAAGTTAGCTTGCGTCAGTTCTATTTTATCATATAACATCAATATCAGTTCACAAATTAAGCTCAAATTTCATTTTGGTCAAAATTACCATTTCTGAGTTAAAAGTCAAAAGTTGGAAAAATCAGTTTCAACCAAACTTTGTTGATTTTTCATGGATTCAATTTTGAGTCAAAATCATTGAAACTTTGGGATTTTCAAGTTTAGTTGGTCTATTTTTGAAAAGTGAATTTTGTGGAATTTTTGGAAATTATTTTAAGCACTTGATAAGCTCTTCATTAGAGCTGATTTGCCCTGTTCACACTTAGTTAATATTGAGTTGTGAACCAGGCAACTTCGCGTACCGTTACACAAGATTCATTTTGATAATTTGGGCCTAAAGTTGGTTTAGAAGTTCTTTCTTGGGTAATCTATAGCTTCTCATACGGTTTGCATTTCAGTTCCTTTGGTTTAGCTTATAATTGTTTGAAAGTAGCTAGGATAGGGTTGTTTGGCATTAGAGCTTATTTTAAGACAAAACTTGGTAGATTGCTTGATTAGAGGTTAGGAGTATTTTGAATTAGTTTCTTTTAGGTATTTTTAGCTTAATCTAGCTTCTGTCTTCATTTGGTGCCTTCTAGTACTTATTAGCTTAATCTAAGAGCTTATTTTCAAAGCATTTTACACTACAGTTTCATTTTCTTACACATAAGCATAATATTTTATATTTTTTATAAACTTAGAATATAATTTTAGGCTTTTCCTGAATTTTGCAGATTTTTCTAGATCTTTTTACTATTTTTCCTATTTTAAAACAGTTTTTAAGACTTTTTAAATAGCTTTTAATACAAATAAATCAGAAAAGTTTCAAAAAAATAAGTTTTCAATTTTAATAGATTAAGATAAATATAAAAAGCAAAAAAATAATTTTTCCAGATTTTCCTAGTTTAATTTGTAATTTTTAGCCATTTAATTAGTTTAAAATAGTTTTAAATTAATAGAAAATAGAAAAATAATCAGAAAAATTCAAAATTTGTTTTAAAAAGTCTTTTGAGTTATTTTATATTTTTAAAAAATAGTTTCATAATTTTCTCTTTTGTTTCCATAATTTTTAGTATTTTAAATTTGTTTTAAAAGTTTAAAATTAGTTTTTAATTCAAATAAATAAAAGAAAAATCATAAAATTAGTTTAAATCTTAGCTAGGTTTTTAATTGCATTTTTAGAGTAAAAGTAATTTTAGATCATTTTTAGGGCTTAGATTAGACTTAGTTGCTTTTTATTTACGTTTCTTTAATTACGTTTTAGAATAATTCGCATACTTAGGATTCCCCGTAGCTTAATTTCCTAAATTGCTTTCCCTTTTCCCGTAGTTTAGATAAAAACAAAATCATCAATCCAAAACATCGAGCATTTTAATAACAAACCAATAACGACGTTGCCCATTCACACCTCGTTGGGAAACGACTCGGATTTCCTAATCCGTTTCACTATCACTCACGGGATTTGATTCATTATCCTTTTCCTAAAGGGATTTTAAGTCGATCCTTGTGGATTATTTTTATATCGATATTGTGGTTTATCCATACACACATACCCCTAAGCCTACAACGAATCGATGATGTTGGTTTGAATTGGTTTGAAAGGGTATGTTGTTGTTAGCTTTGTTAGGGATTAGTAACTATAATATGTATACTAATTTAATCTTTTCAAAGGTTGTTTAAAATAATATAACCCGGGAGATTAAATTGGTCTTTTAAATGATTCGTTATATTATGACTAAAGGTCCTCCCGTGGATCTATATTGGCGTTGAAGAAAGATACAAAGAGATGACACTAATTGATTATCATCCATCAGATTTCTTATGTTGATGCTATATCGGGGTACGTCGCTAAGGTACTTATTATGGTTAGTTAAGCAATAAGCATTGCTTGAACTGTGATGTTGTTTTAGACCAGTTATAATAAATTAAAATTGGCCCAAAATTGTACTTAATTAATTCTAATTACTTGAACACGAGATAGGAGCAGAGAAAACTTTAATTACCGAACTAGCCATTTTTTTACTTTAACTACCAAGCTAGGATATAAAAGGTATAATTACAGACGGTTTAGTTGTCAAACTAAGCTATTATTTTATGGAATGTTCCCTCATTATTTGTGATAATCTTGATCCACATTTCATGAACTGATTTATACATGTTTTTTCTTTAATTAGATTGCAAAATGGTTCATCAATGCACGGGTGCACCTACGGAAACTGATGATTGAATACATGTACCAAGAAGAATCTTATGATCAAGAAGACAAAATACAATATTTCGTCATCTTCAGAAGACAGTGAGAAATATTTGGCTCCAATGGCTACCAACTCAACACCTAACTTTTAAAACGAGATAGAAGGCATCAGGTCTGCGACACAAATGCACAGAAATTTGGTATACGTGCTATCATGTGATTGTGGTATAATAAAAAAAAAATCAAAGAAGTGCACACAATACACAAGTTGATCTTGATTTGAATATGTAAAGTAGTAGTGTAAATAAGGATGTGAATATAGTTGGTATTTTGTTTAGACATATAGCTAAGATGTTGTCATCTAAGAACAACCTTTATGTTAAATTCATATTGGATAAAACATACTTTATATTTGGTGAGTATAAATGTGACATCAATGTTACCATTTTTATTTTTATACATAACACACCTCAATTGATTGTCCCGTCATCTTTGTATAAAGCTAGGTACCTATTAGCATAAGAAAAATGTTTCTTGGGTAGGAGTGATAGGGTTTGGAATTGTTAGGACCAGTTCACCTTTATACCTATGTGCTTATCAGTGAATTAACTTGGTCATAGCTTAGTCACATAGGTTTTGTTGAATTGCTAACCTAATACCAAGTGTGTAATTACGCTCCACCCGTATTTTGGAGGCAAAGATCCGATCATGGAAAAATAATGATCTCAAAGTGCGTGCACGTTTAACATGGAAGTTAGCAAGCCCTTTAGTGATCGAGTTAGATAATCCATTGTTTAATTCGGCCATGGATAGTCTTATTTCATATCCGGCTTATAACAATCCTATAAGAATAACCTTTATACAGGTTACATAATGCAGCGACTAAGTTTTTTGTTGACTTACTCTTGAATGTTCAAGTTACGAAACAAAAAATATAACAAAAATATCATTTATTATTATTAATGTTAATAAAAATACATAAAAAGTAAATTAAAAAAAAAACATGAGCGCTATATATAAATAAATGTAAGTCATGTCTAAACAATACAAATGTATTATTAAAAAAATTAGAAAAAACCCCGTGCGCGCGTGCACATGCATTATAACTAGTAAACACAATTGTATATCCTAGTACCGAAAAATAAGTCACCATGAAGTCAATCAAGAGATGATAATTACTATATCCAATATGTATATCCAACATGACTTCGCCTGAGCCATTGACAACCAGATAAACGGTAAACTAAAAGTACGCCTCCTCACGGTTGCAACTATCATCTATCGTAAAGGAAAAAGACGATAGGATATCTAGCAACATTCAATCAGATCATATGCTCCATAGTGATTATCTAGAATAGTGATTATCTGAATAACAAACATTGATTTTGACCAAATAAGATGCAATGGGTTTCCAAATAACTCAACAAATCGAGGAGTCTGAAACGTACGATCCAACAAGGTTTGAAAACATAAACATATAGGTATGACATGGAAGTATAATAATAACAATAAGCATTCGATAAAACTAAGATAGAAGCATGCTCTTTTACCAAAAGAGAGTTAAATATCAGCATCTTCTTTATCCCTCTTTCTTTTTCTACAATTGTAGTAGTTGATCTTGACCGCCTTCATCAGCTTCTCTTGTGAGGGATTTGCTACTTCCACCACCAGAATATCATCCAAGACTTGACAAAGATCATCAAGATCGTTCAAACCATAGTAGTCATAGTTGAATTTCAGCTTAAACAGATTCTTGTATGAATCCTCAAAAGAACTGAACTTGATTCCACCAGGATGCATCTTGAGTAATTTTGTAACCTCAGGCTTCAAGTATACACTTCGTCTGACTTTTGCAATACTAGCAGATATGACACGTGTCTCCTTGGTTCCTCGCGCTTTATAGTAATGCACCATGTTGCCCAACTTATCAATGAGCTCCTGAATATCATTCACACCTGCGGCCTGATAGTCGAGTTTTTTGTAAAACTGGGACTGGTAACGAGAAGGCAAAAAAGGAATTGAAATTCCGCGAAAAGTGGATTCAAGTAAATGTTGAAGCTCGTTGAGAACTTGAGGAAGTGTATTAGTCATGATAAAAGCTTGAATGTACCTACCTGTTAGATTGCCAAAAATAAATATACAGTAATTATCTTTGATTTGCAATAATGTGTAGATAACTTTTTTGGGTTATCGTAAAAGGAAAAAAAAAAAACACGAATGAAGATGGAAAGATGTCTTGTAGCGGTTTTGTTTTTATAGTGTTAATCAGGCGGTTACTATTTGACCGACTTAGTTTTAATATTAACAGGCTAGCCCATTAGAGAAGTATAATAATATTATTAGCCCACATGTTTAACAAATATGCATGTATTCATCATCATACATTAAAAAATGGTAATTCTCAAAATGGGACAAAAGGTGGAAGTGATCACTTTGAGACAAAATAAAGTCTCTTCCCATTTGGTCATGTGCGAATGTGCGAATGTGCGATTCCATTAGAATACTGACACATGTTCAACTTTTGCTTACATCTCAAACTCTAAATACCTTAAATCCACATATACCGGGTTTAAGCCTATTTGTCTTCTAATAATATTATGCTATTACACCACTTCCCCACCACTACGATGGTCCCCCTATTTTGTTGAGAATTTGGTGGTGAACATGACCAGATTATGAGAAGAGCTACAACAATTTTTTTGTTTAAGCGAGATACGTTTTAGGTGGTGAAGGTGGTTGTCCGATCATACTTGTTTGGTGGTGAATTTTTTGATAAAAAGAAAAGGTGATGTGATGGTGGTAAATACGAACACTATTACAACCGGTCTAGTAGACAATAAAAAAGGAAGGCTCTCATACTATAAGATTTTTTAACTTATAATTATTTTTTTTTCAGATATATGTGTTACAAAGGATCTAACCATCAAATTATTACAATCGAAATTTATGCATTAAACATACAAAAATGATATTTGTTTCTACATTTTGTGCATAAAATCCTTTATAACCATATGATGATGACAAATTGAGAAATGAAAAGTGAAGATAATGAGTGATATATAGTGAATTTCAAGTGACATATATGTTATAGTTACGACTTTAAGTTGACAAAAGAAATTAAAACGATATAACTGTACACTAGAACATATCCCTACTAGTATATACAAATCTTCACAACTTATACATGACAATCATTTGACGTTTTCGTTTTCATTCATGTTGATTCTATTAGCATGTAGCACTAATACAATTCCCAACTTACAATTGTGGCTTCAACTTTTGCTTACATCTCAAACTTTTGTTTTGTTACCTAATTTTACCACATGCAATATACTCTTAGTCTTAGAACTCGTTACCGCATGCAATATACTCTTAGGGGGTGTTTACTTTTTTCTTAATGGAGAGAAAAGTGGGTTCAAAACCTTTAATGCCTCTTAATTGAGAAAGACATTAAAGCTTGTCTCTATCCTATAAGAGGCTTATATAGACCTTCATATATACTCACTTAATTTAGTAAATACACCCTTAGTCTTAGAACTCGTTGTTTTTTTCAAGAGGTCACTATCACTAAGAGTGCTAGGTGCACTGAGTTATAGGTATAGGGTATAGGCGTCGTCATGTCAGCTTTTACCCTATAACATTCTTATACCTAAAAAACTTTCATCAATAACATTTCTTATAACACACAATCAAAACCCACAACACTCCACTTTTACCGTTACCACAATGGTGGTGGAACCTATAACGAAGCGCAAGACGGTGCGGTGGTGGCGGATGGCGGGCGCTATAGGTGCCATTTGACACTATAATGAGGTGCTATGGCGAGTGCACCGTGTCCTCTAACATAAATCTAATAAACTTTCTACAATGTGTTATAACTCTGTATTTGTTTTGTTTGTTTTCCTTTAGAAACTCTGCAAATTTTCACTCATTTCAAGAGTTTATGGTTGCAAATTTAAAGCACCAAACTCCATAAAACTACTTCCCTTTTTGACTCATTTTAAAAGTTAATGGTCGCAAAATTTAAGAAACCTAACCCCAACCGACTACTTCCCTATCTATTCCACCATTTCTTGATATCATGGGTCCGTTTGTTATAGTCCATCAGATTCAGAGAATAGGTTTCACTTAAGTCTTGTCTTGTTTAGCCTAAGGGCTTAACTTAAAAAAACGAGATGTTTAAGTGTCCGCGTTTTGCTGCGAGGACTCATGGCGGGTGTTTTTTTTCCTCATATGACATGAACTATACATCTATGGCTATTTAGTATATCAAAAGCGAAACACAATAAAATCTTATTGCAACGTTGCGACGCGTCAGAACGTTAAGTATGAACCGATGCGATCAAAACTATTGTTTGATTTTTTTTCTTGTATGCCGGACGTGTATACTCGTATGAATATATAGAGAGTAAAATCTAAATAATAATCCTATTAAAACTTGAGAGAAACATGTATTATCCTTTGTTTGCATGGGCTTTAAAAATAGGAATGTAATATGTATATATCATATACAGTTGCGCCTTTTACAAATTTGGTGCCTTTTAGAAGTGTTTATAGGTTCGGTTATCGGGTTGTTTGGTTTATTCGGTTCAGTTAGTTCAATTAAATGTTTTTTTGGTATAATCGAGAACCGAATCGAACCGAATTCAATCTGATTAAACCGAACCGAATAACCCAAATTATATAAATTTAAATATTAATACATTTATTTACATAAATCTTTATTAAAAAAATCAAGCTTAGCACATGTTATATTTTATATATATATATTATTCGCCACACTTATTTTTTCACGGTATGATCAACTGTGGACCTTTTTTTATTGTTAATAATTTTGCTACATTTATAGGTGTTGCAAATATTTAAAAAATTAATAATAATCCACATATATTAGTGTGTAAAGATTACATTAAAGCTACACTTGTATGTGTCACAAATGGTTTCACATTTTTTATTATAAACATTTTTTGCAATTTTGCCACTCTTTTAGCTGTGATCATTCAAAAAAATATTTTCACACTTTTAATCATAGAAATTTGTATTATATCTCCACACTTATATGTGTAAAAAATTTGTCCACATATGAAAAACTATGGAATCTATAATTTTACACATTTTTAACCATGACTATTTGGCCTTGAGAATTCAACTACTTTTTTTGTAATGGAAGGAGTGTAGTTGTGTTTATGTAAATTATTAAAATATTTGATCTTTTTATCATAAAAAAGTTTCAGGTCCAGGTTATTCATTGTTAGCATTAAAGAGTTGTTGGTCAATCTCGATTAGGAACTTTGTAATATTGTCTTAGAATTTGTAATGGTTAGTTAATGATTGGGCTTTGAACTTGGTAGCATAATAGTTAAAATAATGTATTAATTTCTTTAGACCAAATGTAAACCAAGCCTAATCCAAGCTCATAGAAAATCCATGGGACGTGAGACATGTTGAAGTATAAATACCTTCAAATGATCTCATTTGGAGGTGCGCATGAGAGTGTAATAGTGTGTGTGAGTGTGTGATAATATAGTTCTTTTTTTCTCCCCTTTTCTCTCTACTACACTACGCCATCACCACCTCTTGTGTCATCATAGTAAGTGGGTTTTAGTTGATCAAATAGGGAGCCTACAATTAGTATCATTTGTCCCACATCGATTTAGGAGTTTGTTCGTGTTTGCAAATCGCTTTTTGTCAAAAATTTGGGTCGAAAATGGATTACTTTTAAAGTCGTGTATTTTGGTCTCAATTTTTTTATTTTATTTATTTATTTTTTTTTTACGAGTTTGATCTTTAAAGTCGTTGATTTTATTGAAGGTTTTGTTTATTGTAAACTTGTTCTAGAAAAAGATTGGATAAAAAACACTTGGATTAGTGTTTTTCATTCGGTCAAAACCGTGTTGAAAGAACTTGAACTTCTTCGACTTTGGACTAAGTTGAAGACCTTCGAGTTTCTACCTAAAACCCTATTGTTTCGAGTTTGTGCTTAAAACCTTAGTCTTCGAGTGTGGATTAACGCAAAGAAGGCTTCGAGTTTCTTGCTACTTAGCTCATTTCTTGCAACGTATATTGAGTACGCTCTTAGGTGTTAAGGGGTGTTTGTGGTTACAGATTGGTTATCTAACTAACAAAAGCATGCCAAAGGATGCAATTAGACATAATAAGCAAACAAGCTCGTAAATTTAAAAAAACCATGTCTTGTTGAGTTGTAGCGCTTTTAAGAGTTCTCTGACCATGATTTATACCCACTATAGACACATGTCTATTTATGTTTAAGCCACAAAATATAAATTATTTTTAAAAAATATATATTTTTAGTACGTGCAACTCACGATTTTACCAAATAAATTATTGATAATACCCTAAACGATTTTACGTGAAGAAGTTACCAGAATGTGATAGCAGAAGAAAGTACGTCCCAAACTGTAATATTCGTAATTTTAGTTTCGGTATTAAGAGGTATTTAGTACCTGAAATTATCAAATAGATTATAATGCTTGTTTGGCGGCGAATGTTAATAAACGCTCCTATTTAAGACGCTAATAAAAGAAACTTTTAAGTGTTAGTGATTACCTTTTACGGTCATTTTTTACTTTATACTTAGATAGTTAGAGATATGTATGTTACCTAACGCTTTTATAAACAAACTTGTTGCTATTACTAGTTTTGCCAAACATAGCGTTAGTAATTTAGAGCCACTTCATTGCATTACGATTTATACCTGATTAGGAACTTGAATAAAGACGATAATGATGGTGATTTTGCATCACCGATATTATTTAAGTGTAATGGATTGACTTAGTTGACCAATGTATAATTATGATAAATGTTCAACAAGTCGGGGTTGTGCGGAGTGCACACTTGTATAACGTTATTATGATTATTATTCGAGGGCAAAGTCCCGAATGACGGGGGTCTAGGGGCAGCGCCCCTCGTGGCAGGGTCCAAGGGGCGGAGCCCCTGGCTGAGGTCGAGCTTGGAAAAAATTTATTTGTTATAAAGTGCTATGTTAAAAACGCACTAGAAAATAAAAATTCCGGTATTTTGCCCGCTAATTTTACTCTTCCGGCGGTTAATTAACTGCTATAGCAGTTATAACCGTTTGGCAGTATTTTGTTCATATATTCATAATCTGGTTTAGTTTCATAAAAAACAAAACATTTTCACGTTTCAAAATTTGAGTTTTATCCGATTTAAAATATCGATAGAACCACCGAAATATTTTAATCGGAAAGTGTTTACACGACTCTCAGATTACTGTGATCCAAAATTTCCTAACAAATGATTGGTAACAAGGGAACGATACAGAGAGAATGACCTTGAATCCAGAGAAATAAGTTAACATGCTTATAAGGTTGGCAAAACATAGATATGCTGTTTGGCCGCGAGTTTTAAGCCTATGGATTTTGTTTAAACGCTCCTGTTTTAGACGCAAATAATCATTACGTTTACTTTAGAGAGTTAGAGATACAACTATGGTATCTATGTTAGTATGTTACCATATGAAATAGGGCTGAGCACAAAACCGATCGAACCGAGCTGAACCGGAAAACCGAGCCGAACCGGACCGAACCGAACCGGACCGACCATTTTCGGTTCTATGTCTTATCGGATGTCGGTTTTCGGTTCGGTTCGGTTCGGTTCGGTCCGATCCAAAGCCGACCAAACACGCACATAAAGCATGTAAACCGGGCCGAACCGACCGAACCGACACAAAACCGAACCGAACCGAACCGATTCGGTTCGGTTTCGGTTCATGTTTTTTGTGAAATCGGTTCTCGGGTCGGTTCGGGTCGGTTCCGGACCTTTGCTCAGCCCTAATATTATGAAATAAGTAGCTAGTTTTAACTGTTAGTTGCCTTAACGTTTTAGTGTCACTTCATTTTGTTACGATTGTGACTTAATTAGGGCCTCAATAACAGACGACGATGATCATTTTCAATGGAACAATGATGAGAGAATAATAGAGGAATGACTTATCATGATTATTTCATTTTTACACTAACATTGAGGTTGGCCAGCCACACATAGATAGGCTAAAATAAAATTAAAGACCCCGTACTTGTAAGAATGACATTAAGGACCCATACTTTAATGCCTTTGTGACACATAGTTTACACCCCCGAATAGTGGATAATTGATTGCCTGTGATATAAGTTAGGGAAGTTGTGGGCAGTTAAACGTGGGGTAAGGAAACAAAATTTTGATTGTGCGTAATATAAGTAGTTAAGTACCACATGCATGCATGCATGTTTACTTTAGTTAAGAATGTCAAATACAGCCCTTTAAATTGTCAAGAATATAAGATTAGTACTTAAAATGTATTAAGTTTTCCACATCACCCTTTTAAGCATACTAAATTTTAAAATTTGCCCCTATACTCATTAAGCTTTAGATTCTTAATACCGAGTAAGTTTTATAATATAGCAAATTAACCGCTAAACTAATTATACTTTAATTTATTTTCACATCATTTTACCTATTATTTGTAACAATACTTATTGGAAAATCTTATTATCGTTAAAGTTATTTTTTTTTATATAAAGTAAATGTTTTTGTATTTGCTACAACACTCACGATTGGTAACAAACTAACAATCTTTATTGGAAAAACATATTATCGTTAAAACGGCTGTAAAATAAATGTTTTCATACCCGTTACAACGCGCATGTTTGTTATATCACGTTATAACACGTATTTCAGATCACGAGTGATTGCAGATTCATCAGCACAACTTCTAGCCTATTTGTAGATCAGCACTAGCCATAACGAGTCCATGGTCAAGCCCAAATCGATACTCTCAAAACTTCGGGCGTTCTATTTTCAACACTAATTACATCAATCATGTTTCCTTTTTATACTTTTCAAACATTCAAAGTTGATGCTATATGCATACTGCATACATGACGATTAAATATGACTTGCACAACTACGAAATTGAACCATAAAAGAAAACCCTTGAAGCCTACCCATATCATTCGCATAATACTTTTATTTTCCGCTAAGTTTACGTTCTTACATGCTAGCTTCATTTTCATTCCGCAAGTAATTGGAAATTGAAACACTTGAATACATCCTCATTATATTTTCATGAGGGTATAATTGTCAGTTTTTTTACACTTGAATATATTATCTATTTTTGACAATTATTTTTTACGTTTTCATACGCTTTCGTCCGTTTTTTTACGTTTTCATGAGGGTATAATTGTCAGTTCTCAAACCAAAAGGACGAACGTGTCATTTACTCTTTTTATTATTTATTTAACTATTAGTATGTTAGTAAGGTCCGTTTTTATACGTTTTCGTCTATTTTTATACGTTTTCATACTTTTTCGTCCGTTTTTATATGTTTACATATGTTTTAATCCGTTTTTATACGTTTTAATCACTTTTCATCCATTTTAATATGCTTTCATCCGTTTTTCTTACGTTTTCATACGTTTTTATCTGTTTTATACGTTTTCATCCGGTTTTCTAACGTTTTCATACGCTTTTATGTGTCTTCATACGTTTTTGTCCATTTTTGTACGTTTACGTCCGTTTTTTTGTGTTTTCATCCGTTTTTATCCATTTTCGTCCGTTTTAATACGCTTTTTTCTGTTTTTCTTACGTTTTACGCTTTCGTATGGTTTTCTTACGTTTTTATCTGCCTTTATCTATTTTCATCCGTTATTTACGTTTTCATCCGTCTTTTACATTTTTTGTTCAGTTTTATACGTTTTCGTCCATTTGATACGTTTACGTCCGTTTTCTTAGTTGTCCGTTTTTATATTTATAAAAACGGATGAAACCATATAAAAATGGACGAAAACGTATAAAAATGGACAAAAACGTTTAAAACGGAAAAAACGTATAAAACTGACAAAAACGCATAAAAACGGATAAAAAAGAATAAAAACGGACGAAAACGTATTAAAATGGGCGAAACGGATAAAAACAGATAAAATGTTAAAAAAACGGACGAAAGGTGTAAAAATGGATAAAAACATATAAAAACGGACAAAAACATATAAAATGGACAAAAACGCATAAAAACGGATAAAAACATATAAAACCAAGTAAAAACGGATGCAAACGGATAAAAACGTATAAAACGGACAAAATTCATAAAAACGGATGATAACAAATAAAAATGGATAAAACGTATGAAAGTTTATAAAAACGAACGAAACGATATAAAAGGACGAAAATGTATAAGGATGGATAAAAACGTAAGAAAAACCGAGGAAGTCGTCTAAAACGGATGAAAACGTATAAAAACTAACAAAAACAGATAAAAGCGGACAAAATATATATATAAAAGTGAAAAAATGTCAAGGGACTAATGGTGAAAGTCAACGCAAAAGTCAAGGGACCATTACTGTAGCTTTTTTAAGTGAAAAAATTTCAAAAGAGTAACGGTGAAAGTCAACGCAAACGACAAAGATCAAAACTGTAACTTTTATAAGTGGTAGTATAATAATATTACTTACATCGGTAAGTATTTAAAAGTATATTACATATGTTTACAATAAAATAAGTATGTTACGTATAGTATATCGATAAATTTGAGAAAGTTTGTTACGTATATTCAGCCTTCACTCAATTAGTGGGGACGTTCACGAAAACTTTTCTAAGACAACAATTTTTTTTATTTTTTTATTTTTTTTTAGACGAGATTTGAGGCATCAAAGTTTATGAGGCCTAACTACCTCAGTCATTGATTTAGTGGCTTTAAAGTAGAGCTAGCTAGTTCTATTTAAAACCACTTAATCAAAGAATCAAATAAGTGATGTAGTTAGCCTCATAAATTTTAAAGCCCTAAATCTCATTTGAAAACAAAATACTAGTTGGCTTGGAAAAGTTTTCAAGAACATCCCACTTTCTCTTAAGATTTTATTTAAGAATTTGAGCCAAAGAAGCTTAGAAAATTTATACTCCTATACAACAAAATCCTTGTGTTAATATATATATATATATATATATATATATATATATATATATATATATATATATATATATATATATATATATATATATATAGGTTTGGGTTATTATGAAAAGTTTCTTATAATGAAAAGAATGAGAAGGCATGTGGAGGTGACATGTGTCACCTTTGCCACATCATCATGCCACATCACCATACCCCACCCCCCCGAAAAAAAATTTTCCCGCCAAAAAAAATTTTTTTGGGCAATTTTTTTTCCGCCAAAATTTCCGCCAAATTTTTTCTTGCGCATCACAATTATAAATTTAGTGCATCAAGGTTATAAATTCGCATCACGGTTATAAAGTTCTTGCATCACAATCATAATTTTAGTGCATTAATGTTATAACCTTGATTTTAGTGCATCATAGTTGATGCACTATTAACTATGATGCAAGAACTTATAAAAAGATGCACCAAAACTTATTAGTGCATTAAGGTTATAAGTTCTCGCTTCACAATTATGATTTTAGTGCATTAAGGTTATAAATTATCGCACTACGGTTATAAAGTTACTACATCACAATCATGATTTTAGTGCATTTAAGGTTATAACCTTGATTTTAGTGCATCATAGTTGATGCCTTTGAACTATTAACTATGATGCGATAAACTTACCAATGGAGCATTAGTCCAATTGTTGGAGCACTTGTGCTTGAGTCAATTGACCCAAGTTCAAGTCACATCTTTGGCATTTGCTTCATATAGGTACCCACCTCCGCAAAACCCGTGGGCACCGGAGAGACTTTGTGGAATAAGAGCTCGGGGTCCGAGTCTTGGCTCGTGCTCACTCAGTTGGTGCCCCACTAGGCCGGGAGAGTTTCGAGCTATTCCTCGTGGGTGGACAATGGTTGGTGCCAAAAGGCACCGGGGTCGAGTGTTCCCGCCAATCTACACCTTTTGTAGAATGATGCATTAACTTATAATAAAGATGCACCAAAACTTATTAGTGCATTAAGGTTATAAGTTCTTGCATCACGGTTATAAATTCTTGCATCATAATCATGATTTTAGTGCATTAAGGTTATAAATTCGCATCACAATTATGATTGTGATGCGATATTTATAACTGTGATGCAAGAATAAATTTTAAGCGGGAAAAAATTTTTGCCCAAAAAATTTTTTTTTAGGGAAAAATTTTTTTGCGGGGTGACACATGGCATGGTGATGTGGCAAAGGTGACATGTCACTCCACATGCCTTCATTCTTTTCATTATAAGAAACTTTTCATTTTAACCCTACCCTATATATATATATATATATATATATATATATATATATATATATATATATATATATATATATATATATATATATATATATATATATATATATATATATATATATATATATATATATATAGTTAGGATCAAATAAGAAGTTAACTTATAATGAGAAGGATAAGAAGAAATGTGAGCCAATCATTTCAAAATATGAATTAAGGGTATTTTTGTCTAGTTATAAACTAATAGACGGTTTAAAAATCATAAAAAGGTGGTGAACTTATATCTTTCTTATTAAATTTCAGCCTATATCAAATAAATAAATAAAATAAGCTTTCGATCATTATTCAATAATTGTTCTGCATCGTTATTTTTCCTTTATAAAAAGTGCATGTTTAGAAAATTAATTAATGCACATATATATATGCTTATCACTTAACAGTATTAATTTAGATATTTGGTCATAAATTTTATATGAATTGGATTTAAATGCAGATGCAACATCTCATGATGATACATTGTAAGTTCGTGACATGCATGCATGGTTTACTTTAAATCAATATAAATGTGACTATTAACTAGTTTAGATGCATGATCATCAGGAATCAAGGAACGTACGTAAAATCCATATTTGCTCAAAACTGATGACTAAGTTTAGATGCAACAACGTCAAGTCGTAACTACATGTAATGGTTGATATGAATTATCGTCCAATATTAATATCACTATCTAAACACGGTATATGCATCGATATAACTAGATGCATCAATATATGTTCCTCCAAAGATTGATCAAGTTCATCCGAGTATTCGAGTTATCCGATGACTAATCGAATTGGTTCGATATGACTAGATGCATCCATATAACCAGATGCATCGATTATGTTCCGAATTAGGCTACATGCATTTATAGGTTCATGCGATGATTGATCAACTTCATTCAATCTTTATCCTTATACATCGTGTTCATTCAGTATGATTAGATGCATCGATATTATATTCCTTGTTGCATCATGCAATTATGTACCAAAAGCGATTATATGCATCTATTAAGTTAAGAGGGTAACTGCTTTGACTGTAATTCGATGTTTTGATGCGTGTCTGACGTGTATTGATAATTGATGCACGAGAAACATCCATAACCAATTTACAATTTATCATTTGTATCACCGTTAAAGGATGCATGTCTTCAAATTTAGATGTGTGCTTTATTTAAATTGGACAAAAATGCTTTTCATCCATAAATTCGTGATAAACAAGTTTAGATGCAGTCAAAATCTAGAAACACGCTTAGATGCACAATAGAGGATCGAGTTTAGATGCTTGATTGATAAGTTCGAAAAACGATTTCAATTCTTGATTGTGATCGAAAATAAGTTCCATGCATCAGTTATATTTTCCGTTTCGAAAGGCATTCATGCATCAAATGTATTTTGAAACTGGTTAAATATCATGTCTATATGCATCTATTTAGTGAGACTCGTCGTTATAACAAGATACGCAAATAAGATGCATCAATTATACTAAGGTAATAACTGATGCATCTTATCTCGTATCTCGTTGTAACAACGCGTCTCACTAAATAAGTCTATAACTTATAATGTATTTTCATGCATCAATAAACAAGTCTATAGCTTATATTTCAGAATCGATATGCATCGATATAACAAGATGCACGATTCTATTTACAATCCAATGGATGCATTTGGTGATCGTCAGTTTCAATAAGATGCATTTAATTAAAGAATCAAATTTGGCTTTTTTTTCTTCTTTAATAATAATGTTTTAAGTAGATGCATCTAATCTGATTAACTAATATGAAATAGTCTGTCATAGAAGCTCATGTATAATAAATAAATAGTTTTGATTGTTGAATTGCGACGTATCAGGGAAAAAATTATTAAATTTTACGTTTGTACCCTTTTGCACCAACTTAAAGAGTTAAAATTTGCTTGTTATTTACTATTTTGCCATAATTCCTTTCTAGCCATTGATCTTTGATCTAGTGGTTGAAATTACTTCTTATTCTTCTCATTTTAACTAATATTCTCATTGGATCCTTACTACTATATATATATATATATATATATATATATATATATATATATATATATATATATATATATATTAGGATCAAATAAGAAGATTACTTAAAATAAGAAGGAATAAGAAGAACTATAACCGCAAATCCGAGATGCACCGACCTAAATTAGATGCATCCTATATTCTTAGATGCATTATAACGCGCCATAGTGTGTTTTCTAGCTTTTAATCGAGATGCATATACGTATATTAGATGCATTTCATGATTTCTCTTGTTTTTGTTCCTCTGCACGCATCGAAATCATGAAAATCAATTTGCACCATCTATACATCAAATTAACTTTGAAACTCAAGATGTTGCATCTATATGAATAGAAATGCATCTAATGCAAATCGTTGCATCTCAAATGCGTGGTTTGATCACTTCTCACCACTTCTTATTTTAATTTACTTCTCATTGGATCCCTACTCTATATATATATATATATATATATATATATATATAGCTCGCTTTAGCCTCATAATACTTTGGGCACCCAAATTGGTATATATCACAAAATGATTGACGTTAACCTTGTAACGTTAATTCAATATAGATATCAAATTCTCCTAAAGATCTAATAAATTATAAAGATAAATTAGTGGGATGTTCTCGAAAACTTTTCTAAGCCAACTAATATTTTGGGCTTTAAAATTAATGAGGCCTAACTACATAAGTCATTGATTCATTGATTTAGTGGCTATTAAAAAAAGCTAGCTTGCCCTATGCCCCTAGATACCAACTGCATGGCTAGGTTTGTGGAAGCTTATTTTGATGGTAAAATTTTGCTAGACTAGTATTAGTTGACAGCTTACGTTTCCACCATCAATGTACCAAGGATAAATAGATAGGTTGTTTAGTCTCCTAGTTATAGCCATAATTGTTAACGATGAGTAGTATATATCAATGTTGATCTATATATGTGCTATATACTAGTGTTCAGCCGCGCTAGTGCATGATATACAAGGAACAAGGTTGTTTAATGCTACACAGTTGTACGTTTTGTAACATGATATGTTGATGGTGGATGTAAATGGGCACAGTGATATATTAAATGCTACATATTTTCATCCAACAAACAATTTAAAGCATTAGAGACATGGTGTGAGAAAGAAAAGAAAATGAGTTATGAAATCTCCAAAAACAAGATACTACACGTATAGTAAACCAATCCTCATGCCGATTTGCTTATCCCCCACAGGCTGCAACAAGATATCAACTCCACATTAAGATCTTAGTTGAACACATATATCACAACGTACTTGTCACGTAAAAGGGTTTGTAGTCTAACGATGCATTAGTTGTTTCAGAATGTTCTCCAGTTAAATGATTGTGGACAATGCCAATTATCCGATTTTTTTAATAATACTTGGTCCCAGTTTTTGTGTTAACTGAGTATTTTTTACTTTTTATAAAATGCAGCCAATAATTAATGGGCTAATAACCTATTAAACCACTATACTTGTCACAAATATCGATTCGACGATAACTAAAAAATAATCTTTTAGACATTAAACTTGACATTTTGTCTTCTTTTAAGTATTATGACCAAATTATGACCATTTTACCCTTGAAAATATTTCAAAAAAAAAAAATTGAAAAAATTTGAAATTTGAAAAAAGTATTCGAAAAAATAATTTAAAAAAATTTTGGAAAAAAATTTGAAAACAAAAGTATTTCAAAAAATTTAAAAGGGTAAAATGGTCATAATTTGGTCATAATACTTAAAGGAGACAAAATGTCAAGTTTAATGTCTAAAAGAGTATTTTTTAGTTCGCTACGTCGAACTGATATTTGTGACAAGTATAGTGCTTTAAAAGGTTATTAACCCATAATTAATTTATATTTCTAGGCTTGTACGAGCTACTAGTTGTGGATTCAAATCCTGTAATAATATGGATCTTCAAATCCTGTAAGATTATAGTTCTCGGCCTTCAGGACTCGACTTCAAGGCATATTCAAGCTAGATACAACCACGACATTGAGTAAAAATTAAAGGGGACCGGGACTCCTGATGATATTAATCTGTTTTCTCATAAGAACTCATTTGATGTTTTGAATATTCAAAATAAGGTTCTTGAGAAAGTGGTCACTTCTACCGATGGAAAGGAGGTTAATGATTTGGATTACAAGGATAACGATAGCGAAGTAGAAGAGGTGTATAATGAGACTGGAAACTTTTAGACAATTAACTCAATAGTTAACATAGCTTCTACGACAATTAACTCAATAGTTAACAAAGCTTCTACTAGTGGCATTGGAGGTGGGAATTCGAGTTGGTACGGATGGTGGAAAAAGACCTATGAAGATGACCCGTATCATGATGCTCATTGCGATTCTTTTAGCCTCACGTAAGATCGTATGTCATTCTTATAATATATATGGTTTGAAACATAATATGTGCTTTTGTTTTTCACCTTAATAGGCTAAGATGTGGGATTTATCCACAACTTTTGTACTTAAACTACTTTTTAGAGTAATAAATTTATCAGAGATGAAATAATTAAAAAAAAAAAAAAAGAAAAAAAATTAAACTTGCATTTTTAAAAAACCGAGAAAACCAAACCGCCTAAACCGAATGGTTTCGGTTTTACAAAAACCAAACATATTGGTTCGGTTTTGGCTTTAGCCAAAAACCGATCCAAACCGAACCGTGCATACCTCTATCAAGAAGTACCAACTTTCTTTATTTTAGAACAAAAAAAATACATAACTAGCATCAGCTTTCTATGAATATGTTGGTTACGAGTTAAAAAGTAAATATTGCACTCAATAGGTTTCAGACAATCAATTTATATAGTACGGTGTTGTCACCATCAAGTTCTTTTTCACAAATGTATCTTTCAAAACTATAAATTTCATCATATCCCTATCTCTATACATGACATACCAATTTCAGATCAGTCTCAACTACCCAAGTAAACAGTTACTTTATGGGAGGTGATACTCACATCATGTTTTTTGATACATTCACCACTTTTTATGCATTACGGTGTTGCAAAGACAATCATCGTAATGCATAAAAGTGGTGAATGTATCAAAAAACATGGTGTAAGTATCAATTCCCTTACTTTATTTGTATTTAATGAAGTTTCTTATGTTGAGACTCATAGTACCCAAGTTTCTTTGTCTCAACTACCCAAGTTTCTTATATTCAGACTCAAACATCGATTTTTTTTTCATCCATCAAAATCATTTCTCATACTCACACTAGTTAGTTATGAGCGAATAATGTTACCCACAAATGCAAGTTAGGTATTCTCCTTGTATATTCACACTAGTTAGCTTGCTTTAGCCTCATAATTCTTCGGGCGCCCTTATTGGTATATATCACAAAATGATTGATGTTAACCATGTAAATTTAGTTCAATGTAGATCTCAAATTCTCCGAAAAATCTAATAAATTAGTAAGATAAATTAGTGGGATGTTCTCGAAAACTTTTCTAAGCCAACTAATATTTTGTTTTCAAATGAGATTTGGAGCTTTAAAATTTATGATGCCTAACTACATAGGTCATTGATTCATTGATTCAGTGGCTTTTAAATAGAGCTAGCTTGCCCTATGCCCCTATATACCAACCGCAAGGCTAGGTTTGTGGAAGCTTATTTTGAGGGTACAATTTTGCTAGACTAGTATTAGTTGAAAGCTAACGTTTCCACCATTAATGTACAAAGGATAAATAGATAAGTTGTTTAGTCTCCTAGTTATAGCCATAAAACGAGTAGATTCCATTTTATGGTCAAATAACTAAAACAAACGAGTAGATTCCATCTTTGTGTTGTTTTTCAAATATTTGGACAATAATGTGCCTTTTTTACTTTGATGTTAAAATTTCAAATTTTTTTTATCTCTGCCCTATATCATCTCTTATATGTGTTTCCATCTCTCATAGATGGTTATGTTTTAACCATATATTGCTTGTAAGTATTGGTTTTTTCTCAATATTTATATGTAAATATGGGGTTGTTTAGTATTTTTGGACCAGCAAGCTTTTTTCCAAAATGTAAAGTTTCTATATAAACCTTAAACTTGTGATATTGTTTATTCTTATAATGTTTTTAAGACCTAATTTCTTTATAAAACTTAAAAAAAAATAAGTTAACACATATTCTATTATTAGTCATTAAGATATCTTTATTTATGTCTGTTCTATACTCTTTATAACGTATTTGAGACCTTCTACCTTTAGAAGTCTTAAAAATTTAAGTTAACACACCTTCTATTATTAGTAATTATTGAAAAAAAAACATTTATTCCACATTAAATTATGGCATTAGATTGGATTTTACAATAATTATTTATTTATTTTATTTTATTTTATTTTTTATTTTTTAAATTTGCATATCATAATATGACATTATCTCTTTACAATCTCACAACACAAACACACAATCTCTATAAACTATCATCCATTATAGATAACCCTGGTACATGTATTACTAAAAAAAAATTAAGTACAAAGGATATGGGTGAATATTACATCTAAACCCGCTACAAAAACGGAAAACAAATGCACAAATTGTGCTTCGAACTAAATCTATCACAAGAAAGACAAACCAAACTTATGAAACTCGTAAGCTTTCCGCCTATGTAACGGGCTGAGATATGGGATTCACCCATATCCTTTGTACTTAAACGTTTTTTGGAGTAATATATTTACCGGGTCTTTGACCTTTTACCTAAAAAAAAACTTATGAAACTACTATATGGACAAGAAATAGCACTAATGTTTAAATTGACCACGAAGATTAATGTCTGTCAATTCACAAAGCACCCGTTGTTTTGGAGTTAAACCTTCAAGTTCATAAGTGTCATATAGATCATAATCTTCATCCTCGCGTAAACTACCGTCATATGCACCTCCACTAGTCATAAAATGAGAAGTCTCATTATATACATCTTCGACTTCATCACTATCCAAGTCTTCTCCTTGATGTTCCATGGTAGTACTAGGTCTACAAACCGATGTCACATTAGCTTCCTTTTGCATCGAAAGTGGCTTCCAAGCATCACTCAAGAGCACAAGCTTTCCATCAATTATTTGACTTTCGAGATTATTAATCTTTTCAAAGAGGGATGAAGTACTTCGACTGCCAAATGAATCAATAGGTGCACTCGCCTGTTTATCCATGTTCCTATTCCCGTTACCAAAAGCCGAATCTTTACGAGCCTCTCAATCCTCCACATCCATCATAGAGTTTAATACATCAAACGAGTTCGAAGTAGAAGGAACCGTAGTATAAGATTTATCATTATAGAAAAAAACCCAAAATCAAAAAATTATTAAACAACATTCGCATCTGAATATGTTGCTTTACGCGGGAAACATGCTTATGCATGCTAGGTGTTTATTTTGTTTTTCTTTTTTTTTAATATATTCATTTATGACCCTTATTCTTATTATACTACATATTTATTAGGGGTTTAATATCAAGAAGTACCAACTTTCTTTATCTTAGAACAAAAAATACATAACTAGCATCAGCTTTCATTGAATATGGTCGTTGAGAGTTCAAAGAAATATTGCACTCAATAGGTTTCAGACAATCAATTTATATAGTACGGTGTTGTCACCCTAGTCTCAACTACCCAAGTTTCTTATATTTAGAATCAACATCGACAATTTTTTTCATCCATCAAAATCATTTCTCATACTCACACTAGTTAGTTATGAGCAAATAATGTTCCCCACAAATGTAAGTTTTGTTATTCTCCTTGTATATATACACCTGAAATTAGGTATCAAGTTCGTTTCCACGTTTTGAGTCAATTTTTACATCTCAACATGCGTAATATATGTTTACATACCCTTTTTTGTTATAAATTAAGTGTTAAAAGAATTGATTTTAATGAAAAAAAACATGGAATTATATTATTTTTTGGATTTAAAGATGTTTATTGGGAGAGAAAACAAAAGTATAATGAGTGAAATAATCAAGAATAAGAGAAAGGAAAAGAGCGATAATAAATATATATTTTTTCTTGTCTTTTAGTGGAAAAGCACAATTCGGGAACATCAAATTAAAACAAGAACATTGTTGTCTAAAATAAAATAAAAAAAAGGCGCAAAGATAGAATTTACTTGAAACATACATAAATTTATATTTTACCCGGTAAAAACAAAAAATAAAAGGTAAAAAGATGAAGCATGCGGCTGTTGATTGTTAAGATGGTTCGTATGATGATGAATCCACAAAAAAGATGATAATGAGCGTATCTCGACATTTGATAACGTCAAGAATATAGAGATCTCTTTAAGTATTCGTACGGATAGGTGGCGAAAGAGTTTTTGGAAAAAATATATCAATATAGCAAAGCTACGTCAAATGTTAAGTTTTTCACTCAACAACTACTTTTGTTTCTTCTTTCAAGTTCATCTTACACGTCGAGTTGATTCGCCTGAAGCAATCGATGATGATTATATTGTAATTGGTTTCGTTGGTCAAGTATCACATTACTCTAACAAACCAAAGAGCTTGTATCTCAATGGTACCCCATGTATGAGAATGCTCCTCAACTAAATGGTTGTGGGTTCAAGTGCTGCTTAAAACATGTGAGATTGATTTAGTGTGGGATAGTTAGTTGTCTTTCTAATAAAAACATTACTCAATGGTAACCCATGCCGTAATACTCAATGGTAACCCATGCCGTAAGTATTTCAACTGGCATAACTCAACTTCACACGAATTTTTCAGAAGCCGTTGTTTACATCTATGTTTATGTCCAAGATAGATATATAGTTTAGAGCTTATGTGTTATTGTTTTTCTCAGTTGGTTGTAGTTCTTGTCATAGAAACTCACATTCAGTTTATCCATTAACGATTTGTATTTCTCCGGGTCGGAATTCTTCATCTCGCAAGACAACTTATTCTTCTTGCTGGATCCATTGTTACTTCCATTCTGATTGAATAGGCATGCAAGCACACTATCCTCTTATCGTTTATTTTATAGTACCTCTTTTATATGTGCATAAGTAATATTTAGGGGCTTTCATTATGTGGTTTGTAAAAATTTGAACGATCCATCTATTGTCATCATCACAATGAAGTCAAATGTCTAACACGTTATGTCCCTCCATGAAGGTAAAATTGTCACTTAATCCTACAAAGGATGTAATATGTAATATGTTAAGGGTTTAATCCGCCTTGACCAACCTTCGAGACAAGTTGACAGCTTTACCATCAATTTGTTGCCATTTCAGTCTTGTACAAAAGAAGACTCGAAGACTCCGTCTTTAATTTGTTTACTTTTTACTACATGTTAGAATAAATTGTGTAGAAAAGATAATGACCATTGTGATATTATAATTTGTCCACACTTACACTTGTTAACACCCAATTTATCAACGCAAGAAAAAGTGAGGAGAAATTGATCAGTGTTATAAGTTAAAACACACATTTGTAAATGTGAACAAATTCTAGATTTCTTCATATTAAGAGTCAACTTTTTATTTAAAGCAAATATAATGGTGGAATCTAGTTCATCTCTCAAAATTTGCTCACACATATCTATCTAAATATTTTTTACATATCCTTAAATCTTAATAAACTCTAGATATTGTACACACTTTTTAAAAGTGTGTAAAAATGTGTGGTAAAATGACATTTTATTTTTAGTGTAGTCTCTATCCATGAACAAATAAATTATATTTTGTACAACAAAAATTATATTTTGAGAGGTTAAACATTTTTTTGCTCTACATAAAATATCCTTGCTCATCTGTCTCACCAGTTTTGTTTTGTTAATGCAACACCTTTCACCTTTTTAATTTTTGTTTGTAAACTGTAAATGCAACACCTAACATATAGTACTTGTGTGTTAATGCAAAACCTACCACACACAAGCAAACATAAATACTTCACCTTTGCTTCTAGTTTTCCCATCAACAACACCCACTTTTCCCACAAACATCACACATGAAGGCTAAAGTGGCCTGAAACCTCATAAGCCTACCACGAAGTGTAGAGTCTGGTAATTATTTGAAATACAAATCCTCTCATCTCCAAATAAGCCGTACACTTCACACTTCACAGTCAACATCTACCTCCGCCGTTAGTACACAACCACTACTGTCTTTATGATGAGTATTTTCAAACGTAAGCACGGGCGAAACCCAAACCGCACATGCTCAAACCCATTTCTGTTTCTACTTTTATTTTACGACACACAAGCAACGAACCTTTCTTTCATTATTGAAATAGGTGGTCTCGGAAGTATAACCTCATGTCATGTAATTTCCCCATGCAGGTGAGTTTTTTGAATTAATCGGTAAATCAGTGAATTAATTATCATCAAGCGTACAATACAATAAATATGATACAAAGATAAATCTGGAAGCGGGCTTAGGCCCGATATACTAATGGGTCGACTAAAAAGTTTGACCTGTTGTTGAAGTTACTGGTAAACTCTAGGTTTCAGGTAATGAACTTTTTTTTTTTATTGATTTACTTGTGACACGAAATCTTATCGCCTCCGGTAAATCAGGAAACGAATATGTTCTCGCTAAAATGTCTGCCAATATTACATCTAGCCCCTTCTCAAAAGGATCATGTTTTTGGTTGTGCATGGTGGAGAGTTTTGTAAAGAAAAAGAAATGGTGGTGCTGGTAGTCGGATATTTGAGAAAAGAAATAATGTACAGATGGTGAAGTTTTGGGCAGAGTATGGTATTTACAACTGAAATTGGCATATCTTAAAACTCCTTTTAGCAAAACATTCCAAATTTATTTTACTACTAGACGGATTTGACCGTAAGTGAGAGTTTTGAAATTGTAACTTGTAATGTGCGTCTTTTTGTATATCTTATTTATGCAATGTTGCCAAGGGTTGTGGTTAGTCGAAGACAACAATGGTGGTTGGTCGTTGGTGGCCGTGTTAATTGATATCTTATTTATTTAATGGAATCTGATCTAATGAAAACTCATATTTATTTTACTGGACTCGATTTTTAGGGTTTATTGAATTGGGGCTTTTGTCAATTGGGCTTGTAATCTGAAATCAATTTAGAGGTTATGTTAATTGGGTGTTAAATGATTTGTATATTGATTGAATTTGATTATGGTTGCAAAATGGTTGTTTAGCTAATGAATTGTCATGTTGAGTTAAGGTTTGAATTTTTAGGTGAACAATATTTAAATTGATTTTTTTTGTTTCAATCTGTGTACATTTAATAAACTAAAACAAAATTCCAATGTTGGGCAATCTAAAAAAAGTCTCTTAAATATTGATTTGTCGTTCAAATATTTTTATCAATTCGCTCGATAATTTGAATTAAAAAAGTGTTTAGAAAGTATTTTTAAACGAAATTTTAAAATAAAACATTTTGTAAAAGTACTTAAAACGGTGACGGGTAAAGTACAAAAATGTGACATGTTGCTAAGTCGCTTAAAGTTTTTCGCTAGGTTGCTCAACCTTGGGAATGTGCAAAAAGATTAAAGTAATATTATTTGAAGTTTGACTATTTCGGAACTAAAAGATAAAATAAAAGTTCGCTCAAACTTTTAAAAGTCGCTAGTGATAAGTAGCTCAAAAGGAACCCCTACTTGTGTCTTACACATCTATGACACAAAATGATTAGGCGCGGCTTTTTTGGTGACACATGTCATATTTGTATTAAATTCGCTAGTCGCTTGGTCCATTTCAAAAAACTAACCAAAATGGGTCTAGAAAAACCCGCACACCTTGGCTACCGGGCCGTTTGAAGAATTGCCCCTAAAAAAACTGTACATCTGGTTAATAAATGCACGTCGTTTATCTCTACTACTTAGGACATCTACTATGATAAACCTTTATAAAGGTTTATAATAGTGCCAAGTCACCCTACATCATTAATTCATAAACCTTTCTTTTTGTTATAAACCTTTCTCTACTACGTATAAATTTATAAAACCTTTATAAAAATCTCAATAAACACCAGGGGCGGAGCCAGGATTTCAAGTTAAGGAGGGCCGAATGTGTAAAACGCTAACTACATAGTTCGAAAACATATATCACGACAGGCTACTATAGACAAATAGGCACAAAACTAAGGGGTGTTTGGCTAAGTTTATAAAATGGCTTATGAGCTTATTAGCTTATATGTGTTAAATAAGCCTAAAGTAAGTGTTTAGCTAAGCTTATATGAGTGGCTTATGAGTTTATATAAGGGGGTTTTAATTGGCCTAAATTTCGTGGCTTATATGTGGATGGGTGAGCTTATATAACCATATTAAATAAGACTTTTATATCCTCATCTAATAACAACATTATTTAATGTTCATGCACTTTTTTGTCACTTTATCTTCTTAACTATGATAAGCTAAGCCAAGCATATAGCAAAGGCTTATTAACCCATGATATATAAGCAATAAGCCGCTTATATGAAAAAAAGTGTATAAGCCCGACATAAGCTTAGCCAAACACCCTTAAATATCTAATCAATCAAGAAAACCTTTATCTTGAACTAATATACAAGCCTTAGACATTTTATTAGGAATTGATTGTTCTTTTCTTACCGATGTACCAATCTATAATAATAAAACTTTGTACCGAAGTTAAACACTAGTTAATGTAGTTTGACACTTAAAATTAAGTAGTGTATCATAACTTTGTAAATCCTATTGTAAATTATACCATCCAATGCGGTAAATTGAAGAACTATATAGAATCCAAAAACAAAAACAAAAATTGACAACACGTAACAAGTAACAAAGCAGTTAAGAAGTTAACTAATTGATAGTGACCAAGTGATCAACGATTCAAATAATACAAAACAGAAAGTACCAACTGTGATTGATAATCTTTACTTTTTATAAAGCATTTAGGACTTTTATTTTTAGAAGTCTTAAAAATTTAAGCTTACACACTTGCTATTATTAGTAATTTTTGAAATTAAAATTTTAAAAACACACTAATTACACATTAAATTGGATGCATGTTACAATAAATAAAATAACTAATACAATGAATTTAATATTTTTGTTGTTAAAATTAATAACTTTTTAAATTTGCATATATAATAATATGTCATATTAATTCTTCACAATCTCACAATATAAACACACAATTTTTAGAACTATCTTTTATAGAAAATCGTTAAAAAATATTTAACAAAAAAATGTAAAATCATAAAATCGTTAAACAACATTCGCCTCCGAACCGCTGCTTTGCGTGGGTACGATGCTAGTGAAAAATAAAGAACTAGATAATTCAACTCCTGATGCTGATGCGATGATTACGCAATATAATGTAAATTTGTTTGTTCGGATTTTCCGCCATAACTCGTATACGTTACAATATTCTTTTATCTTAGAAACACAAATGCTGGCATATTGGGATGGGCCGACCTTTATTTTTCTTCAAATAATGGGCTTTCAACATATGTAAGATTGTATCCACTGGGCTAGTTGGGAGGGGCCTATCACCTGCTAGTCACCCATCCCCTCCGTCCTGCATTAAATTTAGAAAAGGTTTAAGATATTAGATCTTTTCATTCCACATAAGCATGAAACACGTTTCTACTATGGTTAACAAAATGATAGATCTCTTCAAATTTTCTTAGACCTTTTCATAAACCACCATAGTGGATGCACTTATAAAAGGTTTAAACAAATACAAGTCATCAAACATAATTTACAAGTATGTAAAACACAAATTATTCTCATCTTAAAACATTATTTCTCACATACAATTAATACACCCTTTAACCAATAAATACAATTCTCTTAATACAATGTACAGACATGTAGCACAATTATCACTCTCAAATCTAGTAGCCTCAATAAAATAACATTTGTTTGTCGGAAAATTTAGTCACAAGGTACCCGCCACCGCATCGCGCGAGTAGCCTGCTAGTATGAACATAAAGTAAAATGATCATAAGGAGCACCTTTTAGATAATGCAAATCTATTTACAAATTAGATAATGCACCACAAACTTTATGACAATTAACTCAATAGTTAACAAAGCTTCTTCTAGTGGCGCTGGAGGTGGGATTTCGAGTTGGTACGAATGATGGAAAAAGACCTATGAAGATGACCCGTATCATGATGCCGATTGCGATTCTGCTAGCCTCACGTAAGATAATATGGCTTTTGCTAAAGCTTTCATTATAAATTTTTGTGGTCAAATTAGATAGGTAATGCATTGTAGTTGTTCATAAATTTGGTTTATCATTCTTATGATATGTATGGTTTGAAACACAATATTTGCGTTTGTTTTTCACCTTTTTAAGCTAAGACGTGGGATTCATCGACATCTTTTGTACTTAACTACTTCTTAGAGTAATAAATTTATCTGGGATAAAATCCTTTTCTCAAAAAAAAAATAATAATAATAAAATAATGAATAAAAAAAAAATTAAACCCCATACCAAGTTCTTTTTTTGAACAAACCCTACCAAGTTCAATAGCTTTGAAATCTACTACAGTTTTTTTTTTTTTTTTTTTTTTTACCATATATAGTAAGTCTTTTTAGGTTTATGGTCAAATACCTAAAACAAACGAGTAGATTCCATCTTTGTGTTGTTTTCAAATACTTGGACAATAATGTGCCTTTTTTACTTTGATGTTTTCATATTGTTTTTTGTTTTTGTTTTTTTTTTTTGTTTTGTTTTTCATTAAAAAACTTGAAAATTTCAATTTTTTTTATCTCTCCCCTATATCATCTCTTATATGTGTTTCCATCTCTCATAGATGGTTATGTTTTAACCATATATTGCTTGTAAGTATTGGTTTTTTCTCCATATTTATATGTAAATATGGGGTTGTTTAGTATTTTTGGACCAGCAAGCTTTTTTCCAAAATGTAAAGTTTCTATATAAACCTTAAACTTGTGATATTGTTTATTCTTATAATGTTTTTAAGACCTAATTTCCTTATAAAACTTATAAAAAATAAGTTAACACATATTCTATTATTAGTCATTAAGATATCTTTATTTATAATTGTTCTCTTTACGTATTTGAGACCTTCTACTTTTAGAAGTCTTAAAAATTTAAGTTAACACACCTTCTATTATTAGTAATTATTGAAAAAAAATTAAAAATACATTTATTGCACATTAAGCTATGACATTAGATTGGATTTTACAATAATAAATTTTTAAATTTGCATATCATAATATGACATTATTTCTTTACAATCTCACAACACAAACACGCAATCTCTATAAACTATCATCCATTATATATAACCCTGGTACATGTATTACTAAAAAAAATTGAAGTACAAAGGATGTGGTTGAATCTTACATCTAAACCCGCTAGAAAAACGGAAAACAAACGCACCAATTATGCTTCGAACTAAATATATCACAAGAAAGACAAACCAAACTTATGAAACTACTATAAGGACAAGAAATAGAACTAATGTTTAAATTGACCACGAAGATTAATGTCCGTCAATTCACAAAGCACCCATTGTTTTGGAGTTAAACCTTCAAGTTCATAAGTGTCATATAGATCATAATCTTCATCCTCGCGTAAACTACCATCATGTGCACATCCACTAGTCATAAAATGAGAAGTCTCATTATATCCATCTTCGACTTCATCACTATCGAAGTCTTCTCCTTGATGTTCCATAGTAGTACTAGGTCGACAGACCGATGTCACATTAGCCTCCTTTTGCATCGAAAGTGGCTGCCAATCATCACTCAAGAGCACAAGCTTTCCATCAGTTATTTGACTTTCGAGATTATTAATCTTTTCAAAGAGAGATGAAGTACTTGGACTGCCAAATGAATCAATAGGTCCACTCGCCTGTTTATCCATGTTCCTATTCCCGTTACCAAAAGCCGAATCTTTACGAGCCTCTCCATCCTCCACATCCATCATAGAGTTTAATACATCAAACGAGTTCGAAGTAGAAGGAACCGTAGTATAAGATTTATCATTATAGAAAAAAACCCAAAATCAAAAAGTTATTAAACAACATTCGCATATGAATTTGTTGCTTTACGCGGGTAACATGCTTATGCATGCTAGTTGTTTATTTTGTTTTTCTTTCTTTTTAATATATTCATTTATGACCCTTATTCTTATTATACTACATATTTATTAGGGGTTTAATATCAAGAAGTGCCAACTTTCTTTATCTTAGAACAAAAAATACATAACTAGCATTAGCTTTCTTTGAATATGGTCGTTGAGAGTTCAAAGAAATATTTCCCCCTAATCAGTGTTACTAATGGTTTCTAAACGTAAGTAACAAGAATAAGTGTAGGAATGGTGGTACAAGTGTTCCTAGTAAGGAGGGTTTAATAAACTGGTGTGGGGCCTAAGTTTGGTATCAACCTAAAGCGCCTAATCCTAAACAGGTGGATAATTCTAAGATGAAAGCCACTGAAGTGGCTAGTATGAGTGGTACGACGATTGCTACATCTAACCCGTTTGATGCACTTAATGTGATCGATACTGATGAATGTGGTACTCCTACTGTTATAGTAGATTCTGGTTGTTCAATGGAAGCTAAGGAGGTTGGGGTTGTTAAGACCGGGAATGTATCACAAGAACCGCTTGTGGGTGATTCAATGGAAGCTAACGAAGTTGGCCATACACCTATTGCTGTGAAAATTGGGGAGCTTGAAAAGCTTCTTATGGATGGGAAAGCTACTCTTGTTGATGATGCTGGTAATCCTATTAAAAAGGTTGATTATCTAGGTAAAAAGGATCTTCCGTCTACTTCATCTATTAAAAGGGTTAACCCATTCTCTAAGGTGGGAGAGATTGTTGTCTTCGACAGTGATGATGAGGAGGTTGTAAACACCTTTGATGAGTCGAGTAACTTATTTGGTGGTGGTCATGATCGAGAAGATGACTTTGATGACTATGGTTAAGATGACTATGCGGATCAGGTTTACGATCTTCCTGGTAATTTGGATGCCTATTACGACACATATGGTATCAAGCTCCAAGGCCTTGGTAGGAATTAAATGTTTTCTTCATAGGAGTCTGATGTTATATTTTGAGTAGTGGTTTATTTTCTTTTTTAGAAAATAGGAAGTATCTTGTTATGTAAGCTTTTTGCCTATGTAACGTGCTGAGATATGGGATTTACCCATATCCTTTGTACTTAAACGTTTTTTGGAGTAATATATTTACCGGGTCATTGACCTTTTACCAAAAAAAGAAATATTTCACTCAATAAGTGTCAGACAATTAATTTATATAGTACGGTGTTGTCACCCTCAAGTTCTTTTAGAGCATGCACAAAGGTAACGGAGTAACGTCGTTGAGGGGCTAAATAATGCCCGTTATTGGCGTTAACCCTTGGACATGCAGCGTTATTTCAGCGTTAGTCCACAGGCGTTGAGGCTAACGCGTTATGTAAAAAAATATTCATTTCACCCCTAAATCATTTCAAATAAATTTTCACTTCGCCCCCTCAACCTATTCGATTCAAATTTAAATTATCTTGGTCAATTACGAGCGGGATAAATTCAAATTCAAATTTGAAATTTAAAAATCAAATATGAGCGGGATTTATTCAAACTCAAATCAACTCTGCCTATATATGCAACTCTACCAGAGTTGTTTAGAATACACGACACACACAAGTTAAACACACAACTCACACACACAAAAAATGTCTCGCAAAGATTTTTCTCAGTAATTTCCAAGTCCAGAAAATCTACCAGAAACCAGCTTTCCAACTCCAATGCCGGAAACCATCTTTCCAACTCTACCAGAGTTTGAAGTTTACTCAACACCACCGGAAAATGTCTTCCCGGTAGGTTTTGAAGACATCCCATACATCCCAATTGTTCCAACTTCACCTGTGAACAGTCCACAGGTGGATCTTCTAAACCACCCCAAGAGTTAAGTGAGACTTCCCTCGTGAACTAGAACAAGATGAAGAAAGCGGTTGGGAGATTATGGAAGAAGCGAGACACGTGAAGAAGTCGTCATGTGAGCAAGAAGCACGGAAGCTCGGTACCTCAAGATAATTACTTCACATAATGGGCGTCGCCTCTTTAATGGGGAGTTTGATTCCCCTTCAAATTCTGAGGGTTGGGTCTCAGATGATTCGTTTTTTAAGTTTTAGTAGTTTTATTTTCATCAGTATGCGTTGTATCTTTAATTTTTAATGTAATCCGTGTTTAACGTTTAATGTCCTTGGTGTTTTAATGTTAAATGTGATATGTGTTTTAATAAATGAAGTGTTTGTTTTAGTTTAGGGGTTGAAATTGAAAATATGAAATGTTATTGATGTTATTGGGATGTTATTGTTGTGGGTGTTTTTAAAGGATGTTAAAGTGAAATGTTAAAGCTGATGTGGCGCTGACGTGGACAGTGTTATTGGTGTTATTGTGTTATGATTGTGCATGCTCTTACACAAATGTGTCATTCAAAACTATAAATTTTATCATATCTCTATACTTGACACATACCAATTTAAGACATTAGTCTCAACTACCCAAATAAACAATTACATTATTTGTATTTAATGAAGCTTCTTATATTGAAACTCACACTACCCAAGTTTCTTAGAGCACCAGGTGTGGGCTCGTTGTGCAAGCTCGCCGTCTGAGCTGGAGCTTCGTCATCCTTCGTTTTGACACCGCCGTGGCTCGTTGTCCGTCGCCGTCATTTTGGTCGTCGTCTGCACGACGAAGATGAACGTGTACCTTTTTTTTTTTTTTTTCTCTCTCTCTCTTTTTTTATGGATAGTGATATAGAAAAGTTTTTAATAAGGTGATATTGTGGAGGTTTTTAATAAGGTGAAGTGTTTTTATAGATAGTGATATTGAAAGGTTCGTAGAGGAAAAAATTGCAAACATAAACGCATAATGATGAAACATTTAAACTGAAACTTGAACAAGTAACTAAAAACATGAAATACATAATACGCTTAAACATAAAAACTACATAATCTCACTAATAAAACAACATAAAACATGAAATACATAAAACTACTAAAACTTAAAAAAAGCGAATCATCCGAGTCCCACCCTCGAACTTTTCTGAGAATTAAACTCCCATTAAAGTATCGACTCTCCATTATGTCGAAATAGTTGTCTTGGAGTCTTGAGCTTCCGTGCTTCTTGCTCACGTGCGAGCAACCTTTTCACGTGCTTCTTCCATAATCTCCTTAAAGTTTTCTTCATCTTGTTCCGTTCTTGGGAGGAAGCCTCACTTAACTATTGGGTGGTTTTAAAAATCCACTTGTGGATGCTTCACAGTGGAGTTGGAACAATTGGGAGGTATGAGATGTTTTCAAAACCCACCGGAAAGACATTTTCCGGTGGTGTTGAGTAAACTTCAAACTCTGGTAGAGTTGGAAAGCTGGTTTCCAGCAAGTGATTTGGAGTTGGAAAGCTGGTTTCCGGCAACTTTTCTGGGCTAGGGAATTGCTGAAAAAATCCTTGCGAGACATTTTTTGTGTGTTAATTGTGTTAGTTGTGTATGTAATCTGTGACTGGATAGTATATATAGGCTCATATAATCCCGCTGAAAACTAAACCGTTTGAATTTAAAATTTGAATTTGAATTTTAAAGTACCCCGCTCAACAGTATACGGTTTTTGAATTTGAATTAGCCCGCTCAACATTATACGGTTTTTGAATTTGAATTTAAAATTTGAATTTGAATTTTGAATCTAAATTTTAGAATTTGAATTTGAATTTGAAAACCACCCTTATAAATAACAATTTATAACCACCATTTTTCACATCTACATCAATTCAAAAAAAAAAAAAAAAAAAAAAAAAAAAATGTCTCTAACTCGAAGTGGAACAAGTTCGAAGAAATCTTGCTTGCATGCAAGTTTGGATAGAAATTTCGCAAGCTATAGATATGGAAAATAACCGTTCGAAAATATTTTTGGAACGACGTTATCATATGTTCAATAATCGAGACAACCGATGACCATCGTACAAAAAATTCAATCACGGGTAAATGGAAGAGGATTAACGTCGATTGCAAAAAGTTTAACGTAATTTACTAACGATTCAGCGTCAAGTGCTAAAATGACCACACTCATCTCGAAAATGCGAAACTAAACTTCCAAAGAACAATTTGGTGGAAAAGAGTTCAAGTATGTTCACGTTTGGGAGATTTTGAAAAATTGCCAGAAGTGGGATGTCGAAGATTAAATCCAATAGTATGTGTTGTATTTTTTTTACTCGTGTTTTTTTTTCTTCCGTATCGTGTTGTTTTTTTATTATTGTGTTATGTATTGTATTTTTAATTTGAATGAAATTAATATATTTAGTTTATTTGGAAATGAAAATAGAATAAAAAAAAATAAAGTGGTAGTGGTGGCCCTCAAATGAAGAGGTTGAGGTTTGTTATGAGTGAGTAGGGAGTTTGTTGTGGTTAATTGTGGAAAAATGGGATGCTGATGTTGCGCTGAGGTGGCACGACGACGAGCTTTAAGCTCGTTTTGACACCTAGTGCTTTTAGTCTCAACTACCCAAGTTTCTTATATTTAGACTCAACATCGACAATTTCTTTCATCCATCAAAATCATTTCTCACACTCACACTAGTTAGTTATGAGCAAATAATGTTGCCCACAAATGCAAGTTTTGTTATTCTCCTTGTATATATGCACCTGAAATTAGGTATCAAGTTCATTTCCACGTTTTGAGTCAATTTTTACATCTCAACATGCGTAATATATGTTTACATACCCTTTTTTGTTATAAATTAAGTGTTAAAAGAATTGATTTTAATGAAAAAAAACATCAAATTATATTATTTTTTGGATTTAAAGATGTTTATCGGGAGAGGAAAAAAAAGTATACGGAGTGAAATACTAAAGAAGAAGAGATACGAAAAGAGCAATAATAAGTTTATATTTTTTCTTGTCTTTTAGTGGAAAAGCACAATTCGGGAACATCAAATTAAAACAAGAGCATTGTTGTCTAAAATAAAATAAAAAAAGGTGCAAAGATAGAATTTACTTGAAACATACATAAATTTATTACCCAGTAAAAAAAGATTAAAAGGTAAAAAGATGAAGCATGCGACTGTTGATTTTTAAGATGATTCGTATGATGATGAATCCACAAAATAGATGATAATGAGCTTATCTCGACATTTGATAACGTCAAGAATATGGAGGTCTCTTTAGGTATTCGTACGGATTGGTGGCGAAAGAGTTTTTCGAAAAAATACATCAATATAGCAAAGCTACGTCAAATGTTAAGTTTTTCACTCAACAACTACTTTTGTTTCTTCTTTCAAGTTCATCTTACACGTCGAGTTGATCACGCCACAATCGCCTGAAGCAATCGATGATGGTTATATTGTAAGGTTTTCATTGGTCAAGTATCACATTACTCTAACAAACCAAAGGGCTTGTATCTCAATGGTTCCCCAAATGTGAGAATACTCCTCAACTAAATGGTTGCGGGTTTAAGTGCTCCTTAGGACATGTGAGATTGATTTAGTGTGGGATAGTTAGTTGTCTTTCTAATAAAAACATTACTCAGCGGTAACCCATGCCGTAAGTATTTCAACTGGCATAACTCAACCTCACACGAATTTTTCAGAAGCCGTTGTTTACATCTATGTTTATGTCCAAGATAAATATATAGTTTAGAGCTTATGTGTTATTGTTTTTCTCAGTTGGTTGTAGTTCTTGTCATAGAAACTCACATTCAGTTTATCCATTAACGATTTGTATTTCTCCAGGCCGGAATTCTTCATCTCGCAAGACAACTTATTCTTCTTGCTGGATCCATTGTTACTTCCATTCTGTTCGAATAGGCATGCAAGCATACTATCCTCTTATCGTTTAATTTATAGTACCTCTTTTTATATGTGCATAAGTAATATTTAGGGGCTTTCATTATGTGGTTTATAAAAATTTGAACGATCCATCTATTGTCATCATCACAATGAAGTCAAATGTCTAACACGTTATGTCCCTCATGAAGGTAAAATTGTCACTTAATCCTATAAAGGATGTAATATGTAATATGTTAAGGGTTTAATCCGCCTTAACCAACCTTGAGACAAGTTGATGACTTTACCATCAATTTGTTGCCATTTCAGTCTTGTACAAAAGAAGACTCAAGACTCATCTTTAATTTGTTTACTTTTACTACATGTTAGAATAAATTGTGTAGAAAAGATAATGACCATTGTGATATTATAATTTGCCGACACTTACACTTGTTAACACCCAATTTATCAAAGCCCGAAAAAATGAGGAGAAATTGATCAGTGTTATAAGTTAAAACACACATTTGTAAATGTGAACAAATTCTAGATTTCTTCATATTAAGAGTCAACTTTTTATTTAAAGCAAATATAATGGTGGAATCTAGTTCATCTCTCAAAATTTGCTCACATATCTATCTAAACATTTTTTACATATCCTTAAATCCTAATAAACTCTAGTATTGTACACACTTTTTAAAAGTGTGTAAAAATGTGTGGTAAAATGACATTTTATTTTTAGTGTAGTCTCTATCCATGAACAAATAAATTACTATATTTTTGTACAACAAAGATTATATTTTGAGAGGTTAAACATTTTTTCCTCTACATAAAATATCCTTGCTCATCTGTCTCACCAGTTTTGTTTTGTTAATGCAACACCTTTCACCTTTTTAATTTTTGTTTGTAAACTGTAAATGCAACACCTAACATATAGTACTTGTGTGTTAATGCAAAACCTACCACACACAAGCAAACATAAATACGTCACCTTTGCTTCTAGTTTTCCCATCAACAACACCCACTTTTCCCACAAACATCACACATGAAGGCTAAAGATGCCTGAAACCACGTAAGCCTACCGCGAAGTGTAGAATCTCGTAATTGTTTGAAATACAAATCCTCTCATCTCCAAATAAGCCATACACTTCACGCTTCACAGTCAACATCTACCTCCGCCGTAGTACACAACCACTACTGTCTTTCTGATGAGTATTTTCAAACATAAGCAAGGGCGAAACCCAAACCACACATTCTCAAACCCATTTATGTTTCTACTTTTATTTTACGACACACAAGCAACAAACCTTTCTTTGATTATTGAAATAGGTGGTCTCGGAAGTATAACCTCATGTCATGTAATTTCCCCATTCAGATAAGCTTTGCGAACTGGTAAACCAGTGAATTAATTATCATCAAGTGTACAATACAATAATATGATACAAAGATAAATGTAGAAGCGGGCTTAGGCCCGATATACTAATGGGTCGACTAACAAGTTTGCCCGGTTGTTGTTGAAGTTACTGGTAAACTCTAGGTTTCGGGTAATGATTTTTTTTATTGATTTACTTGTGACCCGAAATCTTATCGCCTAGGTAAATCAGGAAACGAATCTGTTCTTGCTAAAATGTGTGCCAATATTACATCTGGCCGCTTCTCAAAAGAATAATGTTTTTGGTTTTGCATGGTGGAGAGGTTTGTGAAGAAAAAGAAATGGTGGTGCTGGTAGCCGGATATTTGCGAGAAGAAATAATGTACAGATGGTGAAGTTTTGGGCAGAGTATGGTATTTACAATTGAAATTGGCGCATCTTAAAACACCTTTTAGCAAAACATTCCGAATTTGTTTTACTACTATACTGATTTGACCGTAAGTGAGAGTTTTAAAGTTGTAACTTGTAATGTGCGTGTTTTTGTATAAGTTGTGAAGATTTGTATATGCTAGTAGTGAGATAGATTTATGTTATATTTTGAGCATATATGTGGAAATCTTAACACTGAATTTCTCATCTTCTTTGTTTGCAACAAATCAGTAATCACTTGTTTTTGGAATTCGTTTTATTTCTTTATCGTTATACTTCCATGTTTAGGGTGCCGATCAGGCCGGTTATCAGATCGGGTTTAGGGGCAAATTTAGCTAGGCCGTCCGGTTTTCAAAGAGAATACCTAACACCAACTTCTCATCAATAAAAATAAGTACTGTACAACGGGTTAATAAATAAACGTCGTTTATATGAATATAAAGTAAAATGATCATAAGCAACACATTTTAGATAATGCAAAGCTGGTTACAAATTAAGAATAGTTGATTATTAAAACTGGACCAAGATATGTACTTGGATGAAATATATATAGTATCTTACTATAGTTTTAGTATCATTCTTTTATGAATGTTCCTATTGAGAACAATGTTGAAGAACAAGGTGACTTAGCTTATACACCTATCATCTTATCACTTAAGGCAAATATTTCAACTGTTAAGCATCTTCCCCACATGGCCACATATGAATTTTTGATCTAATGGTTGGCTACCGTCTTAAACATTAAGGTGATCTCAACTACATGGGTGAAAGTTCAAGTTCTGATTAGAGGGAAAGTGTATGCGTGACTTACCTATTGAAAACAGTGAAAAAGAAAAAGAAAACCTTGATGCAATTCCAAAAGCTATGTACTGACCCTTCAAAGCCATTGACAACTTAAACTTCAAGGTGTTGTCATTTCAAGTTTGTTTCAGCGTTCAATTTATCAAAAATGACTCCATCTTTTTTGCTTTTCACATTAAATAGATTGAGTAGAAAAGAAAACTCGTCTGAGTTCACGTCATGAGCTACACACATTTGTAGATGCCTACCTCATATTTATTAGGGGATAAATAGGTCCAAGCCCGGTCTGTGGGTTTAAGATATCTAAGGTTTTACCGTTATAAATAATGGTCAATAATAAATTAATACCGACGGGGGATTATGTAATCCATGTTAGACATTGCAAACCCCGTTAATATTACTTTATTATTGACCATTATTTATAACGGTAAAACTCTAGATACCTTAAATCCACATATACCGAGTTTAAGTCTATTTATCCTCTTCTTTACCCAAAAAAGTCTATTTATCCTCTAATAATATTATGGTATTACACCACTTCCCCACCACTACGATGGTCCCCCTATTTTGTTGAGAATTTGGTGGTGAACATGACCAGATTATGTGAAGAGCTACAACAATTTTTTTGTTTAAGTGAGATACGTTTTAGGTGGTGAAGCGGGTTGTCCGATCATACTTGTTTGGTGGTGAATTTTGGGATAAGGAGAAAAGGTGATGGTGGTGGTAAATACGGACACTATTACAACTGGTCTGGTAGACAATAAAAAAAGAGGGCTCTCATACTATAAGATTTTTTAACTTATAATTATTTTTTTCAGATATATGTGTTGCAAAGGATCTAACCATCAAATTATTACAATCGAAATTTATGCATTAAACATACGAAAATGATATTTGTTTCTATCTTTTGTGCATAAAATCCTTTATAACCATATGACGATGACAAATAGAGAAATGAAAAGTGAAGATAATGAGTGATATATAGTGAATTTCAAGTGACATATATGTTATAGTTACGAGTTTAAGTTGACAAAAGAAATTAAAACGATATAACCGTACACTAGAACATATCCCTACTAGTATATACAAATCTTCACAACTTATACATGACAATCATTTGACGTTTTCGTTTTTATTCATGTTGATTCTATTAGCATGTAGCACTAATACAATTCCCAACTTACAATTGTGGCTTCAACTTTTGCTTACATCTCAAACTTTAGTTTTGTTACCTAATTTTACCACATGCAATATACTCTTAGTCTTAGAACTCGTTACCGCATGCAATATACTCTTAGGGGTGTTTACTTTTTTCTTAATGGAGAGAAAAGTGGGCTCAAAACCTTTAATGCCTCTTAATTGAGAGAGACATTAAAGCTTGTCTCTATCCTATAAGAGGCTTATATAGACCTTCATATATACTCATTGTTGCAAAACAAGGCCGATTAATCACCGATTAGGTGCTACTGGGCCAACAACCTTGCCGATTAGTGTAACGGGTCAAACAAATCGGTCAACAACGGTCAATGACGGTCAACGATGATATGATGGTCAAACTTCTTTGAAACATGCAAATCTTGTCGAATACCCAAAACTTGTTCTAGAACAAGTTTAAATCAATTATATTTGATGATTATATCTGTTACAAGATAATTTTCAAGGAATTTCTTGTCTAGAACACCCAAATCTCGCCGAAAATACCCAAAAATTGCCAAAAACCGACAACCGGTAATACATAGAACCAAAACCAAACCGAAAATGGTTTCAGTTTGGTTCGGCTCGGTTCCGTCAGTTTTGTGCTCAGCCCTACTTTCTTTTTAAACTTTTTTGTTATAGTGATTGTGATTTTTATTTAGAAAACTGATTTGTGATATTAAAAATGTCTGTAACTTAAGTTCAAAAAATTACATTTTTTTTAAGAATACACTTCGTCTGATTTTTGCAATTCTAGCAGATATGACACGTATCTCCTTGGTTTCTCGCTTTTATAGTAATGCACCATGTCGCCCATCTTATCAAGGAGCTCTGAATATCATTCACACTGCGGCCTGATAGTCGAGTTTTTGTAAAACTGGGACTGGTAACGAGAAGGCAAAAAGGAATTGAAATTCATGAAAAGTGGATTCAAGTACATGTTGAAGCTCCTTGAGAACTTGAGGAAGTGTATTAGTCATGTGTAGATGATAAAAGCTTGAATGTACCTACCTGTTAGATTGCCAAAATAATGATCAGCATATTTGTTCATCACACTCTTGCAATAAATTTTGGCTTATATTGATCTTCAAGCGTTTGATAAGTTTACAGCCAATATGTGACCAGAATTCAAAAGCTAAAAGCGACAAGCGAGTTGAGAAATCCTTAAATAAAAGTTACAAATTAGAGCAACTAATTTTATAGTCTTGAAGAGTTGCCTATGTTAGTGAACCAATATTTTTTCCAAATGTTGGGTGGAAAACTTAAGCCATTCTAGAACTTAAACAAATTAAGCTAAATTACCAGATCCGCGAGAATTATCATAAACAAAATTGCTTGAGAAATTGCTCAATCGTAGATGTTCTTTGTCTACAAAAGGGCCTGCTTGATAAATATGGTTGTGACAACTAAGTGAAATTATGAAATTACTAAGCTAACAAGCCAGCTCAGCAGAACTTAATAGATGCAGACCCAATCTGAGAAGCTCTTTAAACAAAAAAAGGGCTTTTGTGGTGATTGCAACAGATCTACAGAGCAATCCAATCAATAAATACTTGCACACAGGGGCGGATCTAGCATGCATACACTGTGTGAAATCTTACTAGTGTAATTCATTTCTGATTCCTTCAATAGTCAGTATAAAAAATACACTACAAACTTATGAGTAAGCTACTCGAAAATAATCATCTGTGCATACCTTTAGTCTTTAGATTCCAAAAAGGGTTAAGTCTATATATTAGCAACGTACTTTCACCACTTTACATATTTAGGTAACCAACTTATTATATTACCAAGTTAGGTATTGAATAGTTTAAAAAGGTTCAAAGTTGGGTAACTTGGTAACCGGTTACCTAGTGAACCGTAAACTAGGCTTAATTGGCATTTTACTTTTCTTTTTTTATTCTTACGAGTTAGCTTATGTGGCTATTTATTCTTATGTGTGACCTTACGTCATCACCACCTACAACTCCGCACCTCAGAATCCGGCAACCACTATCTTCTCCGATAAATTGTAACCAAAAAGGCAAAAATTCAAATTAACCAAAATCCAAAACCTTACAAACCAAAAACCTGCATTACTATTAGTGATGTTTTTCATCACTGTTTAACCACAACCAGAAACACCTATCGCACAATCACTAACCAAGCATACCAACAAAGACCAACTTTAACCACATGGATAACCTGTTGACAAACCAGCACGAACCAAAACGAACATTTGGTATATTTTTTTTATTCGATCCTCTCTAGACTATAGGAGTAACACTAGAAGAAGTAACACTCGTTTGACAGAACGATCAACATCGTCAAATATATATATAATACTAGAAGAAGTAACACTGGTTTGATAGAAGGATCTAAACGTCTTTATAAAAACAATTATACATAACCAGAGTACTAATAGGAGAACCTCGGGTGAATAGTAGTATTTCAACAACGAACAGCTTTACCATAATGAGGTGGACAATAAAGGCTTAATGAAGACTTGTCTATTATTCTAAGTAACAAAGGCATCATCCTAGTCATGTGTCCAATGGCATGATCATTGCTTATAATTAAGGGAGATACTGAGATGATCATTGTACTAATATCGCTATTTAAGTCGCTATTCTTAATAGAAGTTTTAACAAACACTTGATAGACAATAATATATTTGAAGAGGACTTTTTACAAACACATTATAGGCAATTCGACAAACATAATAATAAAATTGGAACACATGAAGAAAATATATACTCGTAATCAAAAGGAATGCAAAATTATACTCGTGATTGTAGAGTTAGTCCCTCCTGGTGGCGGTGCTAAGTCGTTTGACGGTAGTCAACGGTGGCGGTGCAATGGTGGTACTGAAGGTTACGGTGGAGTTGATGATTTGGGGAAATTTCAAATTGAGGGAGAGATTAAAATTTGGGGCTCATATTATTATGTAAAAAAAAATACTAGTAGTACTATTTATCAAGTAGAAAAATATGAGTTCTAGTTAAGTATATATAAGGCCCTGTTTGGCTAAGCTTATTTAACATAAGTTGGTTTGGGCTTATTTTTTATAAGCTCTGATTTTTAGGCTAATTTTGTGACTTTTCGGCTTATATATGTTTATTATGGTATGATAAACTTATAAAAGCCGACAAGTCTCAAAATAAGCCGTAAATCAGAACTTATAAAAATAAGCCAAATTTACTGACTTATTTTGAGACTTGTCGGCTTTTATAAGTTTATCATATCACAATAAACATATATAAGCCGAGAAGTCTCAAAATAAGCCACAACATCAGAGCTTGAAAAAAATAAACCTAAATCGGCTTATGTTAAATAAACTTTGCCAAACACGGCTTAAATAAATATTGGAGTAAAGTAAAAAATATGAGTTCTAGTTACATAAATTTTGGAGTAAAGTAAAAAAAATATGAGTTCTCGTTAAATATATATAAATAAATTTTGGAGTAAAGTAAAAACAAATTTACATCACAAGAAGAGGAGCAATACCTTAAGGGTGGTGGCATCACCTTCGGTATGCCCTCGGTATGCGATGAAACCGAACAGCATGACCATTGCAAATTCAACGACTTATGAAGCGGCACCTCGAGGACGTCGCAAAATTTAGGAATACCCTCGCCGACATATTTTTTGTGATGTCGCGTATTAGCGTCTCCGTTAGCAACATTGTCTTAGTAGGAAGAAAAACAACGCATACCTTAACCTAAATTCCTGGATCAACCACCGTATCAAACCCGTCTTAGTAGGAAGAAAAATCAAGTACACCAGTATCAAAACTATACAAGTGCTACTTTTAAAGATAGTTTAACTTCCATTCATGGCGGTTAGTCCATTGAGAGGCTCATTACAACTAACACAACTTAGTGATTTAAGGTGTGTACGTGTGTGTGTTAGAGTAAGCAAATCGAGCGAGAAACAGTTACACAAAACACACCTGCAATTGGTAATATCATTACCTCCATATACACTTTCCAAATTATTTAGTGTCTACCTATAAGCGTACAATAAACCCACAAATTCAAGAAGAACACATGTATTACCACGTTTGATGGTTTAACTTGCATCTTAACGTTACAAGAAACACCCTAAGACAGAAAAACCATGGATGCCAACACCAAGACTTAGAAACCGCAATTTAAAGGAATCATCCAATGATGAGGAAAATGTCATCTAATAATAACAAGGTTTCATCATTATTTCACTAAAGTCATTCATACTTTATTGCAACTACAAAAATCACTCAAATTTCAAAACTGTTTCACTAAGGTTACTCAATGTTTTTTTCAACTGCAAAAACCACTCAATTTTCAATATCGTCCAACTTTTAGTGAGTCTTATAAGAATTTGGTTGTAAGCTATCTTTTGTAGTTCTCTTTAAAGTGTTTAGACATGCATCAATTACTTGTATCTTGAATAATCAATTTTTCTCAGATTTTGACTTACGTTTTGGCTGGAATGTTGCATGAATAACGGTAAACAATGTACGTACTAAGTCAGCAGGCATATCATTATCATTGTTTTGTTTCAACTTAATTACGCTTGAACTCTTCTACATTATCACATTGTCTAGCTATAAATTATGCTAAAACTTTTTTGAAAGGAAAACCGTGTGATTCGAGCTTGATACATACCTTCGATATCGAAGAGTAATATCCAAGTTCTTTTAAACAATCATCTTTGATTTGCAATAATGTGTAAGGATAACTTTTTGGGTTATCGTAAAAAAAAAAAAAAAAACAACAACGAATGAAGATGGAAAGATGTCTTGTTGCGGTTTTGTTTTTATAGTGTTATTATTTAATGCAATTTCTATTTGACCGACTTAATCCTATGGATGTCACACCTTAAAGAAGATACGACAGTACTAGCTATTAAGTACTGTTGTTTTTCTCCAAATTCAAATGTGCTTCTATGTTATGTTTTGTTATTGGTAAAACATCATTTTTTTTGTGTGTATCTTTATTTATATTCTATAAAGCTTATATGATTAACTTTGGGGGGCGTTTGGTTGAGGTAATTTGAAATTCCGGAATTTTAAATTCTATAAAATTTAAATTCTTGAGAATTTAAAATACCTTCGCATGTTTGGTTGATGAATTTATAAATATTTTCTTTATTTTTTAATATAAATTTCATAAATATTCTATTTAAAATTTATAAAAAAAAAAGTATAAAAAGTTTATAAAAATTTATACAAAATTTTATAAAAATTTTATAAAAAAGTTTATAAATAATTTATGAAAAGTTTATAAAAATTTATTAAAAGTTTATAAAAATTTATAAGAAATTTATAAAAAAACTATAAAAAAAGTTTATAAAAATTTATAAAAGTTTATATAAAAGTTTATAAAAAAAGTTTATAAAAATTTATAAGAAATTTATAAAAAAATTATAAAAAAAGTTTATAAAAAATTATAAAAGTTTATAAAAAGTTTATAAAAAGTTTATAAAAATTTATAAGAAATTTATAAAAATTTATAAGAAATTTATAAAAATTATAAGAAATTTATAAAAAATTATAAAAAAAATTTATTAAAAATTTATAAAAAGTTTATAAAAATCTATAAAAAGTTTATAAAAAGTTTATAAAAAAATTCATAAATATTCTATTTAAAAGTTTATAAAAAAAACAATAAGGAAAAAAGTTTATAATTTTTTTTTCAAGCAAATTAAAATTTCTCACTTTTTGAAAGCATTTTGATTCTCTCAATTTTGGCAATTCGGGGAATTGTAAATTACTTCAAATGCCCCTATTTGAGTTACCAAACAGGACATTTGAAGGGAATTAAAATGCAAATGCATCCAATATCCTCAAAATTGCCCCAACCTTGGTATATAGATTCTTGTGATGCATTTTAAATCTATATATTCAAAAAAAATTTGGAACATGACATAACTGGGAAAAGTTAAATAAGAATAGCTCCAAGTCCAATTTTATTGTATTCTTGGACTTTTGGCCTTTTATATATGGTCACTCAAGTAGTATATTAGAAATCAGTAATAAAGTCATTCTAGCAGGCTAAATAACCTGGATCTCTAATGATTCTACTTCACATGGTTTGTATGTCGCCACTCGAAGGAAGTAATTTAGAAACTAACACAATCTACAAAAAGATTTATAAAGTCATTCTGGAGCATGCCAAATAATGCGATTTAATTTAACTGGTCTTTAAAATCATATATGGTAATGACCTTATTAGGTTGGCTCAGAAGAGCCTAGCTTGGTTGTTGAACGTGTGAGAAAACTTACGTTTAAGTGGTTATTCTGGTTGTGGATCACATGGTGGTGTTCAATTTCTCGCGATTATGTAGGAGATGAATATTTGTACTTGTGTTGCTATAAGATTTAGAAAATTTTTTAATGGTTAAATTGACTAGCACTCATTGTATCCATGTATCCTTACAGATCAACAGTTGTTGCTCATGCCGATTTGGGTTCTTTGGGTGACAATAAAGCCCACCAAACTATGTTCACATGATCAACGGGGTCATACAATTGGTAACCTTTTAATTTTCTTTTTAATGATTTAGGAAGCATAAATGCTTAATTTTTTAAGTGAGCAAGCATAAATATTTCTTTGTAGGCATCTGTTAATTACTAGGTATGTGAATGTTGCTCCTCGACGCTTGACAGCTTGACATTAGAATAAGAAAAGTTATTTGAGCAACATTCATACACACATCAAAACACCCCTTCACTCATAACATGCCATTTGAGCCCTACCTTTCCTCAATTTTATCTTTTATATTTTTCCAAACTAACTTAATTTTATTAATTTAAATTAAAATACAATATTAAACTTTAAAAAGAGTTGAAAAAGGCTTACATCTAACTTAAATTAGATTAACTTTGTAACCTTTTTTAAACTTGTGAATAACTATACAACCTACTTATAATTTTAGTGGCAAGTACCAACAAACTATTGAATGTGAATAGTCCATTTATCACCCAATATCTAAATCATCGGTTTACCCCAAAAAAGATCTAAATCAACGGCAACAAAACACTATGAAGTTCTGTATCATCTTCTTCATTTAAAAGTTGATTGCACACACTTAAGGAAAGTAACGTCCGCCACTTAAATGGCTTGGAAAGTGGCGAGAGGTGGTTGGGGTACGGTGGCACGAGGGTGGCGGCGCCACTTTGGCTTCCACGTTGGATCTGGTGGGCATCATCGTTACGATACCCCATGGTCTTATGGTAAAGTCTTGTACTTGTTTGACTTCTCTTGGAAGTTCCACCAATATATTTCAGTCTGTATGTAGAGATAGTGTCTTCAGGATCACTAAGACATTTGTCAAAATCTCAGTGTCACTGGTGTTTTGTAGCTCATATATTTTACTCATGACACCGTGTCGATGAAGTAAAGAGCACTAAACAACACTCACCGATTTCTTTATCGATGAGTCACTCACTATTTATTTAGTGAGTTAGGCTATTTTATTTTCAAATCTTGTTCGGGTGATTGGGTCAATTTATTGGACTCAACAACCATCTCTCCAAAACTTCACCACCACCTCTACATTTCTTCTCTCAATATCCCGCCACCACCACTACTATTTTGTTTTCTTGAATTCAAAAAAAAAAAAAAAAAAAAAAAAACTCTTTACCATGCAATACCAAAGACATGATCTGTTTGAGAGGATACTTGATGAGATGTTAACTGGCATTTTTGCAAGAGTCGGTCAGTTTCCTGATTTACCAGAAGCTATTAGATTCAGGGCAACTAGCATATCAGTAAATAGATTCCTTAGACACAACCTCGAGTTCATCGGCAACTTTAACTACAGCCGAGAAAACTCACCTACCTGGGTATTTCAACATCATATTGCGTTGACTTTCACCGTTAGTCCTTTGACATTTTTTCATTCGTTTTTATCCGCTTTTATACGTTGTCATCCGTTTTTCTTACGTTTTTATCCGTTTTATACGTTTTCGTCCGTTTTTCTTACGTTTTCATCCGTTTTTATACGTTTTCATCCGTTTTTATATGTTTTCGTCCATTTTTTAACGTTTTCATATGTTTGTATACGTTTTCATCCGTTTTTTTATATTTTCATACGTTTTCATATGTTTTCATCCGTTTTTTACGTTTTCATCCTTTTTATACGCTTTCATCCATTTTTATCCGTATAAAATTGGATGAAAACATATAAAAACGAATGAAAACATATGAAAAACGTGATGAAAACGGATGAAAACGTATAATGATGGATAAAAATGGATGAAAACGGATAAAAACGAATAAAAATGGATGAAAATGTATAAAAACGTATAAAACATACGAAAAAGGATGGAAACGGATAAAAACGTATGAAAACGTATAAAAACGGGTAAAAACGGATGAAAACGTAAGAAAACGGACGAAAACGTATAAAAACGGATGAAAACGTATAAAAACGGATGAAAACGTAAGAAAAGTGGACAAAAACGTATAAAAACGGATGAATAAATGTCAAAGGACTAACGGTGAAAGTCAACGCAATGTCAAGGGACCATTACTGTAACTTTTTTAAGAAAAAAAATGTCAAATGACTAACGATGAAAGTCAACGTACACAACAGGGACCAAAACTGTAACTTTTTAAAATGGTAATCGTCAATGTTACGTATATCGGTTAATTTCAGAAAGTTTGTTACGTATATTGATTTCACCCTTAAATTATTACACTTTTCTATCAAGTTATGAAAGCATGTTCATTCATCTAAACTTTACTTTCCTTTTAAACTTTTTTGTTAATTTTTTCACGTAGAATATAAGTTATAGACAAAATCAACAAATGGTCATAAGTGATTGTGATTTTTATTTCGAAAAATGATTTGTGAATTGTGATATTAAAAATGTTTGTAATTTGAAGTTCAAAAAATTACAAGGAAAAAAAAAAAAATCCTTGCAAAAGCTTACAAAATATTGCCCAAATTTGAGAGCTATAAAATTATTTATTTGACCTCAAATAAACGCAATTGTATATCCTAGTACCGGAAAATAAGTCACCATGAAGTCAATCAAGAGAAGATAACTATATCCAATATGTATATCCAACATGACTTTGCCTGAGCCATTGACAACCAGATGAATGGTTAAACTAAAAGTACGCCTCATCACGGTTGCAACTATCATCTATCGTAAAGGAAAAGGACGATAGGATATATAGCAACATTCAATCAGATCATATGCTCCATAGTGATTATTCAGAATAGTGATTATCGTAAAGCCAGTTTAACGACTAAGCATATAAACAAACATTGATTTTGACCAAATAAGATGCAACGGGTTTCCAAATAAAACTTTCAATTGACTCAACAAAATGAGGAGTCTGAAACGTACGATCCAACAAGGTAAGATAGAAGCATGCTCTTTTACCCAAAGAGCGAGTTAAATATCAGCATCTTCTTCATCCCTCTTTTCTTTTTCTTAAATTGTAGACCTTGACCGCCTTTACCAGCTTCTCATCTTCTTCATCCTTCTTTCTTTTTCTTAAATTGTAGATCTTAACCGCCTTTATCAGCTTCTCTTCTGAGGGATTTGCTACTTCCACCACCAGAATATCATCCAAGACTTGACAAAGATCATCAAGATCGTTCAAACCATAGTAGTCATAGTCGAATTCCTCCTTATGCAGATTCTTGTATGAATTCTCAAAAGAACTGAACTTGATTCCACCAGGATGCCTCTTGAGTAATTCTCTAACCTCAGGCTTCAAGTATATACTTCGTCTGAGTTTTGCAATACTAGCAGACATGACACGTATCTCCTTGCTTTCTCGGTCTTTAAAGTACAGCACCATGTCGCCCATCTTATCAAGGAGCTCTTGAATATTATTCACACCTGCGGACTGATAGTCGAGTTTTTTGTAAAACCGGGACTGGTAACGATAAGGCAAAAAAGGAATTGGATTTCCGCACAAAGAGTATTCAAGTACATGTTGAAGCTCCTTGAGAACTTGAGGAAGTGTATTAGTCATGTGTAGATGATAAAAGCTTGAATGTACCTACCTGTTGATTGCCAAAAATAATGATCAGCATATTTGTTCATCACACTCTTGCAATAAATTTTGGCTTATATTGATCTTCAAGTGTTTGATAAGTTTACAGCCAATATGTGACCAGTAATTCAAAAGCTAAAACGACAAGCGAGTTGAGAAATCCTTAAATAAAAGTTACAAATTAGGAGCAACTAATTTTATAGTACTAAGAGTTGCCTATGTTAGTGAACCAATATTTTCTTTCCAAATGTTGGGTGGAAAACTTAAGCCATTCTAGAACTTAAACAAATTAAGCTAATTACCAAATCCGCGAGAATTATCATAAACAAAATTGCTTGAGAAATTGCTCAATCGTAGATGATTTTTGTCTACAAAAGGGCCCGCTTGATAAATATGGTTGTGACAACTAAGTGAAATTATGAAATTACTAAGCTAACAAGCCAGCTCAATAGACCAGCAGAACTTAATAGAGGCAAACCCAATCTGAGAAGCTCTTTAAACAAAAAAAGGGCTTTTGTGGTGATTCCAACAGATCTACACAGGGGCGGATCTAGCATGCATACACTGTGTGAAATCTTACTAGTGTGATTCATTTCTGATTCCTTCGATAGTCAGTATAAATAATACACTACAAACTTATGAGTAAGATACTCGAGAATAATCATCTGTGTATACCTTTATATTCCAGAAAGGGTTAAGTCTATATATTAGCAACGTACTTTCCCCACTTTACAGATTTAGGTAACAAACTTTTCTTTTTTTATTCTTATGAGTTAGCTTATGTGGCTATTTATGCTTATGTGTGACCTTACGTCATCACCACCTCAGAATCCGGCAACCACCATCTTCTCCGATAAATTTTCAGGCGTCTCCATATTTTCCGGCGAGCTTAATTTTCATACTCACCCTCCCCATTAATTGTAACCAAAAAGGCAAAAAATTCAAACCAACAACCAAAAACCAAAAACCTGCATTACTACTAGTGATGTTTTTCATCAGTGTTTAACGACAACCAGAAACACCTATCACACAATCAGTAACCAAGCATACCAACAAAGACCAACTTTAACCACATGGATAACCTGTTGACGAACCAAAACGAACATTTGGTATTATTTTTTTTTATTCGATCCTCTCTAGACTATAGGAGTAACACTAGAAGAAGTAACACTCGTTTGACAGAACGATCAACATCGTCAAATATATATATAATATATGATCTATCCATATTATTACAACACTACAAGAAGTAACACTTGTTTGACAGAAGGATCTAAACATCTTTATAAAAACAATTATACATAACCAGAGTAGTAATAGGAGAACCTCTGGTGAATAGTAGTATTTCACCAACGAACAGCTTTACCATAATGAAGACTTGTCTATTCTTTCTAAGTAACAAAGGCATCATCCTAGTCATGTGACCAATGGCATGATGATCATTGCTTATAATACGCCTTTATCCTCAAAGCTCATATGCTTTTCTACTTCTTAATACAGTATATTTGAAGAGGACTTTTTACAAACACATTATAGGCAATTCGACAAACATAATAATAAAATTGGAACACATGAAGAAAATATATACTCGTGATTGTACCTCCTGGTGGCGATGTAGCGGTAGGTGGCGGTGCAACGGCGGCGTTCGTGGCAGTACAACGGCGGTCAACAGTGGCGGTGCAATGGTGGTATTGAGACGGTTATGAAGGTTACGGTGGAAATGTCAAATTGAGGGAGAGATTACTATTTATCAAGTAGAAAAATATGAGTTCTAGTTAAGGGGGTGTTGGGCTAAGCTTATATAGTGGGCTTGTGAGTTTATTAGCTTATAAAAGCTCATAAGCCCAAACCAAGTGTTTGGTAAGATTATATGAGTGGGCTTATAAGCTTATTTATAGGTATTTTGAAAAGCCAAAAAAATGAGACTTTTTTTTTAAGAGTTTGGCTTATATAACTCTCCACTTGCACAATTTACATAAATAAATATTGAAGTAAACTAAAAAAAATATATGAGTTCTAGTTAAATATATATAAATAAATTTTAGCGTAAAGTAAAAACAAATTTACATCACAAGAACACGAGCGATACCTTAATAGATGTTGCAAATTCAGCGACTTATGAAGCGACACCTCGAGGACGTCAGCGTCTCCGTTTGCAACATTGTTTGAAATGTCGCAAAAGTGGCGACTCAATTTGCGACACAGAATGAGACAATATCATCAAGAAAAAGATTGCGACATAATTGGCGATGTAGTTTGCGATGTTGAAGTGTAGATGTCGCTTAATGTATCGCTATCTTTGTCGCAAAATTACGACTGTGAAAAGGGAGTCGCAAAGCTAGTCGCTAAAAGAGCAGTTTTTTAAAGTGAACCGGTTTAATCGCCTGACCCTAAAAATTTGAACACGGATTTTTTTTTTTTTTTTTTATATATAAATCTACTAAAAACAACGCATACCCTAACCTAAATTCATGGATCAGCCAGAGTATCCAACCCGTCTTATTAGGAAGAAAAATCAAGTACACCAGCATCAAGACTATAAAAGTGCTACTTTTAAAGATAGTTTAACTTCCATTCATGGCGGTTAGTCCAATGAGAGGCTCATTACAACTGACAATTTAGTGATTTAAGGTGTGTTCGAGTGTGTGTGTTAGAGTAAGCAAACCGAGCGAGAAACAGTTACACAAAACACACCTGCAATTGTTAATATCATTACCTCCATATACACTTTCCAAATTATCTAGTGTCTACCTATAAGCGTATAATAAACCCACAAATTCAAGAAGAACACATGTATTACCACAAATTATCGTAAAGGAAAAGGACGATAGGATATATAGCAACTATCTATACTACTTATAATGGAGGGATGACTCTCTCTCTTATTTATGAGTTTAAGATTTCCTAAATTAGATTTTAAGCACATACAAGTAACTAAACATAATATACAAGTATGTAAAGCACAAATCAAACTCAACAATTAATATTTCTTACATACAATTAATACATAATTTAAAACACCCATCACCAATTGTTACAACTATCTAAGCACAAGGTACAAATACAATCTAAAATTTCCCTCTACTCCATGTTAATGTACCAAGATTTTAATGCAATTCATATAATTAACACAAGATATGAAGCTGCATGTACAATCATCATAAACACAATTTTTTACACTAAATAAATCATAAACACAATTATGTACAAATTCTCCAGCCTCCTTTTATTCTCTAGCCTCCTTTTATCCAACTCCAACTCCAACTCCAACTACAATCAACAATATATCTTCATTGTTTCAAACAGATTCGAACAAACACTTCCAACAGATTAAAATGGTTCGTTCTCTTCTCTATCAAAACATTCGACGAACGCATAAAGAAGAGGCGTGCAACCGATTGCAAGTGTTCAAATATGTTTGGTTCAAATCGGTTTAGAAGAAACAAACCGGTTGGACGCATAAACTCCAACAGTTAGCACTTCCTTAAATGTTTTTCTTCTTTTCTTTCTTTTTGGTTCGTTCGAATCAGTTAGAAGAAACAAAAGAGGAGTGGCTAAGTTTGAGTTGATAGTTTGATGGAGAAGAGAAGAAACTAAAATGGTGGCTGAGTTTGAAATGAAAGGGACAAAGAAGAGGCGTGCAAAATTTGTGTAGGTTTAGGGTAATACAAAGTGTTTTATATCAAGGGTAATAAGTCAGGAGAAAATTCCCAAAATAAGCCAAAAAGTCTTGCATGGTCCGTTAAATGGTCATTCTTTTAAGCCTTTTTCCCATTTTGGTCATGCTCGACTGCTCAACTGTTCGACTCCACCCAAATTTTGACACGTGTCATTCTTTTGTACTTTTTTTTCAGAAAAGTACATAAGAATGACACGTGTCAAATTAGTGAAATCAACGATGAACGATCAATCAGCAGTTGACCGACCAAAAGAATGACACGTGTCAAAATTTTGATTGAAGTCGGCGGTTGAGCGATCGAGCATGACCAAAATGGAAAAGCCTAAAAATGACCATTTAACAGACGATGCAAGACTTTTGGCTTATTTTGGAATTTTCTCATAAGTCATTGGTGTGTGGGCCGAGTGAGATTCAAGAAATTGGGCCAAAAAAAAGAAGCAAATGTAGCATTATAGTCATGCCTATTCATAAACCAAAAGTAGTCACAAGTCACAACCAATGATTAAAAGAGTATAATGAAAATTATTGTCATTAGTTAAAGAGTTAAAAGATGTCACATAAATTTTTAGCATCCGTAAATTTATTGTCACTAAAAACATAACAAACAAGAAAAAAAGGTTCGTTGAAAAATTATATTTAAGGGTACCGCGCTGCTGTGCGTGTACCCTGCTAGTCATCTATCGTAAAGGAAAAGGACGATAGGATATATAGCAACATTCAATCGTAAAGCCAGTTTAATGACTAAGCATATAAACAAACATTGATTTTGACCAAATAAGATGCAACGGGTTTCCAAATAGCACAACAAAACGAGATAGAAGCATGCTCTTTTACCCAAACAGAGAGTTAATTATCAGCATCTTCTTTATCCCTCTTTTCTTTTTCTTAAATTGTAGATCTTTACCGCCTTTATCTGCTTCTCATCTTCTTCATCCCCCTTTCTTTTTCTTAAATTGTAGATCTTAACCGCCTTTATCAGCTTCTCTTGTGAGGGATTTGCTACTTCCACCACCAGAATATCATCCAAGACTTGACAAAGATCATCAAGATCGTTCAAACCATAGTAGTCATAGTTGAATTTCCGCTTAAACAGATTCTTGTATGAATCCTCAAAAGAACTGAACTTGATTCCACCAGGATGCATCTTGAGTAATTTTGTAACCTCAGGCTTCAAGTATACACTTCGTCTGATTTTTGCAATACTAGCAGATATGACACGTGTCTCCTTGGTTTCTCGCGCTTTATAGTAATGCACCATGTCGCCCATCTTATCAAGGAGCTCCTGAATGTCATTCACACCTGCGGCCTGATAGTCGAGTTTTTTGTAAAACTGGGACTGGTAACGAGAAGGCAAAAAAGAAATTGAAATTCCGCGAAAAGTGGATTCAAGTACATGTTGAAGCTCCTTGAGAACTTGAGGAAGTGTATTAGTCATGTGTAGATGATAAAAGCTTGAATGTACCTACCTGTTAGATTGCCAAAAATAATGATCAGCATATTTGTTCATCACACTCTTGCAATAAATTTTGGCTTATATTGATCTTCAAGTGTTTGATAAGTTTACAGCCAATATGTGACCAGTAATTCAAAAAGCTAAAAACGACAAGCGAGTTGAGAAATCCTTAAATAAAAGTTACAAATTAGGAGCAACTAATTTTATAGTACTGAAGAGTTGCCTATGTTAGTGAACCAATATTTTTTTTCCAAATGTTGGGTGGAAAACTTAAGCCATTCTAGAACTTAAACAAATTAAGCTAAATTACCAGATCCGCGAGAATTATCATAAACAAAATTGCTTGAGAAATTGCTCAATCGTAGATGTTCTTTGTCTATAAAAGGGCCAGCTTGATAAATATGGTTGTGACAACTAAGTGAAATTATGAAATTACTAAGCTAACAAGCCAGCTCAGCAGAACTTAATAGATGCAGACCCAATCTGAGAAGCTCTTTAAACAAAAAAAGGGCTTTTGTGGTGATTGCAACAGATCTACAGAGCAATCCTATCAATAAATACTTGCACACAGGGGCGGATCTAGCATGCCTACGCTGTGTGAAATCTTACTAGTGTAATTCATTTCTGATTCCTTCAATAGTCAGTATAAAAAATACACTACAAACTTATGAGTAAGATACTCGAAAATAATCATCTGCGCATACCTTTAGATTCCAAAAAGGGTTAAGTCTATATATTACCAACATACTTTCACCACTTTAGAGATTTAGATAACCAGCTTATTATATTACCAAGTTAGGTATTGAATAGTTTAAAAATGTTCAAAGTTGGGTAATTTGGTAACCAGTTACCTAGTGAACTGGTAAACTAGGCTTATTTGGCATTTTTCTTTTCTTTTTTTTATTCTTATGTGGCTATTTATGCTTATGTGTGACCTTACGTCATCACCACCTCAGAATCCGGCAACCACCATCTTCTCCGATAAATTTTCCGGCGAACATTACAAATACAACAATCTTTCATCCTCACCCTCCCCATTAATTGTAACCAAAAAGGCAAAAATTCAAATTAGCCAAAATCCAAAACCTTACAAACCAACAACCAAAAACCTTTATCCAACAAGAAAACCAAAAACCTGCATGATGTTTTTCATCACTGTTTAACGACAACCAGAAACACCTATCACACACAATCAGTAACCAAGTATACCAACAAAGACCAACTTTAACCACATGGATAACCTGTTGACAAACCATCACGAACCAAAACGAACATTTGGTATTTTTTTTATTCGATCCTCTCTAGACTATAGGAGTATAGGGTTGGATTTATATTCTAAGCTTTTCATAAACATTTACAGATCTGTATACAACAAACATGAAAAAACCAAAAACTTTATGTAAACTCAGATCCATAAAAAAAGATCCACACATCCTTTTTACCTGGTGGTGGTCGGCTCTGTGGTGGTAGGGTTTCGTTGGTGAAGCGATTCAGTGGTGGGGATTTCGGGGGTATAAAAATAATTATTTGGGAATTTTACTAAAAGGGCCATTTACGATTTTAGTACCAAGCATCAATTTTGTTTGCTTGTCATTGATTTATGTTTGAGTTTATCACACTAGTTAACCCTTCCAAAAACGAGAAAAAGACACAAAAGTATGCCGTTACTAAAATTGCTATTGTTAGTGTATATGGAACACTACGACCAAAATCTGTAGAAGTAACACACAACATCAAAACTTGAGTCGTCAACTTTCATATAAACAGAAGGCAACTCTAAAGATTATTAGCATCTACATAGATTCCAAGGCTTCAATCCCAAACAAGTATTTTTAAACCTTATGTCTACACATGCTAACTAAGGTATGAATCCACGCAAAACGTCATACATGAACTACCTCAAGTAAAATTTACGGGTACAACCTTCCATCCGTTTTATCGATCAAATGCGAGGGAACAATCTATCTATTAGTATCATGCATTAAATAAGAATCCAATTTGAAGAGGAATTTTTACAAACACATTATAGGCAATTCGACAAACACTTGATAAGCAATTTAACAAACACTTGATAAGCAAAATATATACTACTCGTGATTGTAGAGTTAGTACCTCCTGGTGGCGATGTAGCGGTTGATTATCACTTGATATAAGTCGTTTGACTCCACCGGTGGTCAACGGTGGCGGTGAAATGGTGGTATTGACGGTTATGAAGGTTACGGTGGAGGATTTGGGGCCAAATTGAGGGAGAGATTTTGGGGCTGATATTATTATGTAAAAAAATACTACCTTATGAAGCAAATTCAGCGAGTAAAATTTTACAATCCTCTTGTTTAAGTAAAAAAAATTTTACTCGGTATTGGAGTAAAGTAAGAAATATACTATTTACGAAGTAAATAAATACTAGTACTATTTATGAAGTAGAAAAATATGAGTTTTAGTTAAATTTTGACCGTGAGTCTCATTCCAAATTAAGATGTCTTATTCCAAATTAAGATAAGAAGCATCAATAAAAAATTGACACGTGTACAAAACTGCGTAATATTTCCAACATATAAAACCAAAAAAAAAATAAAAAAATAACACATATTGTACACACACAATCGCTCTCATTTCTTTTTCACCACCACCACAACCACAACCTTCAACCGTCATCACACTCACCGCCACCACCGGTAAATGAAGCTCGTGTAAGATCTACACAAGCTGACCTAAATCGATACCTTGAAATCAGGTTTAAGTTATAATCAGTAACCCTAGCATTAAGTTCGACGTCTATTTCGTTTTGATTTTTTGTTTCAGTTATTTAATTAATTATGAGTTGATCTATTAAGTTCGACATTAACCCTAGCATTAAGTTATAATCAAGTATAAAATAGTTCATGGTGGTTGATGTGCGATGGATTTCGCTCGCCAGAAAATGTAAAACATAACCGACACATTCAACCACCATCTACAGGTAGTCAGGTATTATATGAGCTGCACTTATTTCGGTTTGTTATATATTTATTTAGCTCTGTTAAACATTGTAACAAGTTAGTTTTTAGATTGTTATTTTGGACAAAAGTCTTGAATTAGGGAGTGTTTGGATGTGTGTGTGAAATAACAGTTACTAGAATTATGAACGAGGACGATGAAAATGGTGGTATTGAGGGCTAATTCCCAAAAGGGACAAAAAGTTGGGCATTAGTCATTTTGAGGTACAAAAATAAAGCCTCTTCTCAATTTGGTCATGTGCGAATGTGCGAATGTGCGACTCCACCCAAATAGTGACACGTGTCCACCCAATTGTTAGACAACAAGTACCCTTCCAATAATTATTTCCCACTAACAGGACAACAAGTACCCTTCCAACAACAATATCCGATGCAGAGAGCGTGCGAGCGGCGGTGTGAGAATTCGGCTAATGTGCGATTGAAAAGTGGATCTCGAAAAAGGTACCATTGGGAACTATCAAAATCTTTCTTGGTAATCAAATCCTTTTTGTTTTTTAGTTTTTAATTTAGTTTTAATTTATCAATTCAAAATTGTGAATTAGTAAATCAAATTTACACACACAAAATCACACACATTATCCAAACCGTAATTCTTTCAATTTTTGATACAAATGGTATGTTTATCGCTATAATTTATGTTTAATCTCATATTATGTTTTAATTACATTAATTTTTGATAACCTCTGTTTTGGGATAGGTTAATTTCTTGAGCAGTATTCTTTTTGTGGTTTTTGGATTAGGTTAATTTTTGGTTCTTGATGATAACCCTTAATGATAACCCCTGTTTTGATAACTCCCTAATGATAATCCCCTTAGCCGGTTAATTGTTTGGTTAATTTTTTGGTTCTTGATTAGGTTAATTTTTTGGTTCTTGATGATAACCCCTTAGCCGGTTACCCCTGTTTTTGTTGGTTTTTGTAACCCCTGTTTTTGTGGGTTTTTGGATTAGGTAAATTTTGTGGGTTTTTGATAACTCTGTCCCGACATTTGGTTAAGTTATGAATGTTAGCCATTTTGTAAAGTAGATGCCTGATCTTTTTAAAATCATGTGTTTAATTTAGTGAAGAAATGCAAGTTCTGAATTTGAATGTTCTTGAAAGATTACATTTGGTTACTAGTTACAAAAGAGTATATAAGGTGGTTTTAACAATGAATGAATGGATGAGTGTGTATGTGAGCAATTATGGATACTCTTTTGTTAAAAACCACCTATTATGATGCTTGCGAGGTGAAATATTGCGAGTGTAATATGATGAAATGTTGATTATATATTTGTATAGTTTTAGTACCATACGTTGGGCTGATTTCTGGCGAGTTTTAATATATTGAGTTGATTAATAGTATAGTTTATTAATTGCGTCACGTATCGGTGAGTTGAATGCTTGTTATTATGATGTTTGTGAGTGAGCGCAAATTTAGAAAATATCTTGAAAATGATTATAAATGTGATTATAATGTTTAATTTGTGCATTTTGTTATTATGTTGTTATAATGATGTTTTAGAACGCAAAATAGATAATATCTTGATTTTGAGCTTGATTATGTGTATAATTAGGATGAATAATGAATGGATAAGTGTGTATGTGTATAATTAAGATCTTGTTTAGAGAATTGTATGTACTTCTAATTGCTTTGTATGTATAGGAATCGATGCGAAGCTTCACGTTCAAACAAAGCTGCGTTACTTTCAATTGGTTAAAGACAGACTAAATGAAAACCGTCAGTAGACTGTTTGGTCAACATGCTTTGGTCCATGGTTGGATTTGAATTCTTTTGAGAACGATGAGAGTCTTATACATTATATGCTTCAAAAGCAAATTAAGTCGATGATGACCGGTTTGATTTGCCACTACTTTATCATGTTAATGGACATGATCTTCATTTTGGACGGCGTCAATTTCACCTCATTACTGCTTTTAAATTTGGAATGCCTAGTTTCCGTAAGTTTAGAATTGGTGATATCATATTTCGTGACCGGGTATTTCCGCATAAGGTAGGTGAGGACTTAAAAAGCATAGATCTTCTATGTTTGATTGAGGATGAAGTGGTTTTTACCAAAGTATCTGATGAAGACGCAGTCCGAGTTTGCCTTTTGTTATCTCTTGAGGTCATATTTATGGGCGTGACTTGTTATCGGTGGTTGATGATACATATCTTAGGATGGTTGAGAATTTTGAAGACGGAATAAATTTCCTTGGGGAACTCATTTGGAGACGGTTATGCGATGCCATTCGAAATTTCAAGTCATATCGAAGATGGAATATTCGTTGTCGGATTTGTTTTATGTTTCAAGGTTAGAATTGTTTCACGAAATTGTTTTAACTATAATTATTTGTTTTAAGTATTGCTAAAAATGCTTTTAACTAAAATCGATATCATAAATATATATATGTTTTTTCTTTCGGATATGGATCTTAGAGTCTTCTACACGGTGGCTTTGGTGGAGTAAGGAAGCAGTGTTATCCCAAGAGCACTTTCATGGTCTAAGAATGTTTCATTTCAAAATTGGAGAATTTCGGGCAACTTTTTCCGAGGCAAGTGTTTGTACTATCTTTCTAAATGTACTAGTTGACTATCATTATGGTTAATCCTTATCTTACTTCATGTTTAGGACAAAGAAACAAACAATGATCTATATCCGAGAGAGTGAGGCCGATTCAGTGGTACAGGGAGGCATTAGGTTTTTAAGCGGTATGCACCTAGACCCCTTTGTTGTCCATGGAGATCTTTTGAGGATTATCTGCGTGAGCGAGCGAAGCTCGTTCGAAAATGCATAGTATGTCGAACACGAGCGGAAGGCTCGAGTTACTCTTCGGGATCGTGTTAAGACATTGCGGGATATTTGCAATGGTTTGTTGATTTTACTGCAGAGGTCAAAAGTTTGAGAGCACGGGTTTGGAAACTTGAAACCATTATTCGGTATTTTGTATAACGATAACCATAAACACCACGTACATATCTGGCGATTTTCATAAGAGTTTACTAAGCGATTTTGTATATCTGGCGGTGTTTCATAAGAAAAAATATGATGGACATACTCGGTACAAATCAACGGTTAGTATTATTTTTTCTTTACATGTTTGTAACAAGAGGCGGAGATAGTTATCCGAATTGCCTATATTTTATGACATAGTGATGATAAGGTTCTTGATCTTGGTGATGAGTATTGCTCAAATTTAAATGATAATTTTCTAAATTTGTTTGATTCGGCAATCAAATCATCACGGAGAAAAGTATTGATGATTTCAAGAGGTTTTACAACTTTTACTTTTAATACATATTACTCCTTTTTTTATTGTTTTTTTTTTTTTTTTACTTCATGCGAATGAGTGTGACGAAGATGAGAAATATGTCGAAGAGGTTTGTACAACTGAGCTACATTACATATTACTATTTTAAAGTAAATACTAAGTTTGTTTTATTACCATGCACACGAATGATTGTCGCGTTTGGCTACCAAGATCGTGTAGCAATTGAAAAGCAAAAGGTGAGATTCGACGGTTGCAAAGAGTCAAGGAAGAGAGGCTACGGGTCTTGATGGAAGAAGAAAAAGCGTGAATAGTAGAAACCATATGTTGAAAGCCCTCACATGAAGCTTGCTTTGCAAAATTGTGTGTCAAAGAAGAGGCATCATCAACTAGTACCTAGGCGAATTTACTAAGTAGATGCTCTGTGAAAGTCCTCCTCTGGAGCAACTCAAAAGAAAAATGATATCTGCGGTCCTTATATGATTAAGTTGTGTAGTGAACTCAAACCTTGGCAAGAGGTATGTCATACGATAACATATGTAGATGTTGTACTCAAGGTCATTTATGTAGATGTTGTACTCAAGGTCATTACTTATATTTTGTATACCATGTAGGATCTAAAAAGGCCATCCAAAAGGATTAATAAAGTTTTTGTCCATCGTGAGTTGGAGGATTTTATACAAAATTCTTGGTGTTCTCGTTGCAAGTTTCCTTGGTCCAATGATATTGTTGTTGATCGTCTTTTCTGGGACTGTTTTGTTGGGCTTGACTCTAATCGTGAAGGTTGGTTCCGTGATGAGGTAATTAAAATAAGCCTTTTTTAGTATATGGTTTTCTTTTATGGTATTTAGTCTATATGTGCTTTACCTCTTTTGTTTGTGGTTAGCTGTTTGTAGTGGTGCACAGTCTTTCGTCGATATGCAATTATCCAATCTTTTGTATGTTCCTTTTTATGATTGGGTTTATAGTGTGTTTTATCTTTGTTGGTAGTGGCCTATCTATTGTTCCTTTTATTTTGTATAAATGTTAGTTATGTCCTCCGTTCGGTCCTTTGTAGTTTGGTGCAGTTGCACATTTGCATTGGTAGCTATGTCGCATACAGTCGTCTAGGTGAGCTTGGTTTTGCGTGCGATAGTGATTCTCTTGAGGATCGGATGTGTCTTTTTTTAGAGGAAGTCATTCTTTGCTCGTGAGTGGGAAAGTATGGTTCGCGTCTTGTTGTTTTGATATTCTTTGCACGTATTAGGTATTTGGATGACTTAATCCATGAGGTTCTTCGAGGCGGCTCGATCGGTGTCGGCTAATTCCGTTCGTTTCTCGAGAGAGTGCGGGCTCATGAGCGTTCTAAGCAGGTCACGTTACAGGGAATGTTACGCGAGGCACATGCCGCTCTTCGTGCTGCATCGCGTTATATCAATAGTATTCGTGCGTTGTAATGGTTCACTGTGTGTGATTTGAAATGTGATGTATCCGGAGCATAATTTAAAGTTATAGTCTAGCTGTAGTTACTCTTTCGCATAGGTGTTGTGGTGTTTGATTTGTGAGTGGTATGTGCTGGTCTGTGTTTGAATTATGTTTGTAAAAGTTCATTTAATATAAAGTGCGGTGTTGTATTTTTTCGATTTGTTGCTTTGTATTTACGTATATAGGCGATGGTATTGTGTGGATATGTGCCTTACATATGTTTTTGGTACATGTGTACAGCATATTGAGCTTTGGGTGATGTATTTGTGGCACTTGAGACCATCTTTTGCAGATTGGTCCATCGTTAGCAATTATTTCTTGACACTTCTACTTCAAGATTCAGTTCCACTATTTTATGCTAATAAAGAAGTTTACCAGTTGGCATGGGCTGATGTTGATCGGGTATATACAGAAATACAAAGCAACACATCTTATTTATATAACTTTAATTTTTCGCTTTTGGAATTGATGTTATTTTTATTTATATTGCTTGCGGTGTTCATTCGATAAATGAACCTAAGAAGCATTGGTCGCTTGCCAGGTTTCACATACAATCCGAAATGTTATATTTTATGGCGGTGCTTATCGTTGTGAAGATGAAGGTCGTGATTGGTATCTCAATATGAGGAAATGTTTGGAGGTCAATCTTCCTTAATTCTACTCGAGACAGTGTGTTTGACGAAAAGAAATTGACGAAAACCTACCATATCAAGTTCCATCTTGCAGAATGTTCCAAAGCGAGGAGGTTTATTTGGTGATTGCGGGTCTTTGTGCGCATGTTTCTTTCTGGTTAGTAAACCACCACGATTATATTTGCTATTACTAGTTTTGCGGTCATAGCCTTACCACAAGTGTTTTGATTAAGATAGGCATGACACGGACCACTAAGATTAACATAAACATAAATTTTCATGAAACATAGGATTACATGACAACTACTTAAGTTACAAACACTCGTGTTAGGCATCCCGAGCCCATAACACTTTTATTGGAAAACACACTAGCCAACACCGACAACACCATTGCATCATCGACCTACCATGGCAACAAACCCTTAATCTTATCGTGAAAAGGTCAATATCCGACCCTTAGTTCGAACTCGCTAGCGAAACCTTGACTCCATCGGTTTGATGTAATCTTTCCTTTGAAGTTCATTTGAAAACTCGCCATTTTCTTAGGTAGAAAGCGTGCATTGCGATCTGCAACTCCTCCACAAATTCACCCCTTTCACGATTCATCAGATCCACCTTCATGCAAACCCTGTTAATATCCGCCGCCAGCTGCCAATACTCGACCGATGCCCTCCGACAGTACAAGATGAACATATCCTCCCATTGATAAGAATTTGACGCTTCACGTAACTCATTCAACTTAAATTGTCCTGCCATGGCTTATTTTTTTACTTTGATCCAAATATTAACCAAAACTTGAATCATGAATAGATGTATATGCATGCTTAAATAGCATAATCAATGACAAAAGATCCAAAAAATAATCACATGCAAAGCCTTAATGAAAGGCTGGGAATTAACCAAGGTAGAAAACAAATAAACAAGCATATTTCGGTTTGACCAACTTTATGAGGTCCGATCATCATCATTTGTTTTATCTTAGTTTTAAACCATTTTGACTAGATCTTGTTGAACATAGGCATCATAAAGCAATTATCTCATTTGGTTGTGTTTCCTATCTTGTATACCAACGGATCCACAATGTACTAGTTCACCACATCTTGATAGTCCTTGTATAATTAGAGTTGTATTGTATTTGTCGACATATTCATAGTCCTTAGGAAGCGGCTTAGATGTGGTTCATTTGGGTAGGATGTAAAGGTGAAAACATGGATGGGTTGTGTAATGGGTCAAATGGGTATCTTGAACTAATTGGTGGTTTGTATCTTGAAACCTCAATTATATAGGCATCATAAGCAGGTCATATAGTTAGTCTAACCAAACTACAACGGTATCCTATCTTGTATACCATGATCCACAATGTACTAGTTCACCACATCTTGATAGTCCTTATTTATTAAGTAGAGTTGTATTGTATTTGTCGACATATTCATAGTCCTTAGGAAACTGGCTTAGATGTGGTTCATTTTGGGTTGTGTAATGGGTCAAATGGGTATCTTGCTTGGAAGGCCAAGAACTTTGTTCCTTTCATCAAAAGCTTTCATTGCAATTTGTTTGGGGGTTAGGTTACAACTAGTTGCTTCATTTTTTGAGCTTGAGTCACACTTTGTATACTTCATTGAATTTAGTGGCCAAACCTCCTCAGGAGATTATGGCCTTATAAAGTGGAGGATAAAATTGTTTGGTGAGTTATGGATATTGAAATGAAACTGTTTTGAGTCACTATTATAGTCAAAAATCAGCTCTGTCATCATGACTGCATTTTGTATCACCAGCTTTGGTATTGATTATGTCAGCTTTAGCACAAATAATTGAGATGTTCTATTGTAATTCACTTTTAGCATAAAAATAGGAAGCGGTAGTTGGCTAATATGAAAAGTAGTAGTTGGCTAATATGAAAAGTAGTAGTTGGCTAATAATTGAGATGTTCTATTGTACAAAGATTCTTGGGATATGGATTTTGGCATATATGAAAAGTAGTAGTTGGCTAATATAAGTATAAAGGAAAAGTAGTAGTTGTGGCCTTGGGGCACTCAAAATAACTTAGGAAATGGCTTAGATGTCTTAGGAAAATGGCGTGGGAAGCGGCTTAGATGGGTTAGGAAAATGGCTTAGATGTCAAAGGTCAAAAAGCGTAATGGTGAAAACATTGATGGGTTGGCTAAAATGTTAATAGAATCTTAATATTGTTGTATTGTTACGTATACATGTTGGCTTATGGAATTCCTTTGCATGTTGATAATCCAACACAGTCGCACTTGCATATCGAGAGTCATTGATCCGTTATTATTTCGAGCAGGATATCTTGTGCTTGAATTATTTGTGACTTGTTTTTAGGCCACAATTTGTATTTTGAACATAATTCCACGAGTTTTTCCGGGTGAACATCTTTGTGGCTTGTAGCGGTGACTTGTGTGTATGGTATCATGTATGTTGATTTGAAAAACTTAGTCCATTAAGACTTATGCATTACTTTGTCTACAATACTTGTCCAAAATGTGTGCCATTGGCACTTTGATCTTATCAGTTATACATAAAGAGAGGTCTCATACTTTAAGCTACATTCTTGCAAGTACAACACAACTTCATTCCAAACAAACAAACTGGTAGCCTTGCGACATTTATTGTCTCTTGTTTTCTGGACTTCACTTCAATCATGGGTCAGCCAAGTTAACATGCTCGTAGCCTTGTGACATTGATGGTTGTAATCCTTGTGAGCTTCCGGGTGTGTTTTGTGATTGTCCGTGATTGCTTTGGGAGCCGCCTCCTGTAGATTTCTTTGCCTTTAATTTATAAAACAATATTATCAAGCGAATACATTGTTCAATAAACCAATGACAAATAAAAATCAAAAGATGTTAGAACGTATTAGTTACCTCGTTCCTAGGCAGTGGCGTATTACAAACTCCTCGAGTGTGACCACGTGCACCGCACCGTCTGCATGCATTTTCTTCTGGCTCCTCACCTTGAGATCTAATCCGATCTCTGTTCTTCGGTCTTCCCGCTTGGCGCTTATCCATATTTGGTGGCTTTACAACCTGCAAACCCGTTGGAAGCTCCCAACTCGGAATTTCTCCAACGGGATATACCAACCCTTGGTATGTAGCTTTTAGATTGGTTGTTCTAAACCAACCTTTAGCCAAATAATTACAATTAGTCAATCCTTGAGCTCTACAAACAGCTATAGCATGACCACATGGCAAACCAGAAAGTTGCCATTTCCGACATGTGCATGTATCATAATCTAGCCTTACAATATGTTTTCTTCTACGATCATCTACCTCGTATATCCTTTTATGCTCAATGGGATTCATTTGTCCAATTAGCACTCTTAAGCGTTCATCCTTCACTTTTGCACTAGCCCGATCGCTAAGGTCACCCGAGTTGCATCTAAAGATTGACATAATAATAATTAATTAACAATAACTATAATAATAAGCTTCTATAAAATTAAAAGATATAGTTTAATAATATATAAAATCATTTAAGTATATACCTTGATACTTTTGTCGTTTGTCACAAAACCATCTTTGTAGAAGCCTCTATAGTATTCCATTAGCATTGAAATCGAACTCTTGAACATCTTTTGTTAAGCTGTTGGTGATTACGCCTTGTTGAAGTCATATAATTGTAACGATGTCTGTGCAATGTGCCCTTGACCAATTACTAAGGCCGACCTCCACCGGTTTATTGTAAGCTTCCTTATTTTTTCGTTCAATTTGTGAGAATGCTTCGCAAACTCGTCGGTTGTGTAACATTTGCAAGTCTTCCAATATAAGGCCTTAATCTTTTCCCTTGTCCGAAATTGCAATTTAACATCAAATGCCTACAACAAAACCATGAAATGCATCGGGAAAACCGTTTGACAAGCTTGTTGTATTCCTAAATGTCTATCGATATTATAGCCAAATCTGCAACTTCACCGATGCATTCCTTCAAGTGGGTCAAAAACCATGTCCACGCTCTCCCAGTCTCACCCTGAGATACACCGGTCGCGAGAGGAACAATTTGATTATTTCCATCCATTCCAACGGCGAGCATATTTGTACCTAGGTATCTACCTTTAAGATGAGCCGCATCAATTACTATTAGTGGTCGCAAATGGTCCAAGAAACTCCGAATCTAGTTTAGTTAAGCAAAGTATTAGTTTCACAAATAATAATATAACGAATATAAATTTTTTATTAAAATAAAATAGACAATAATAAATTATTACCGCAACACCAAAGCCTATAAAAAGCATCTCAAAACGGTCTTCATCATCTGTCTCAATGTGTGTTACCCAACTGGGTTTTCAACTTTAAATTATAACAATAATACGGTAATTGTGAAAAGGAATTTTTGGTCACCGGACAACGTCTCAATGCTATATTTCTTCCTCCCATGCCTTTTGTAAGAAATGTCGATGTTGTCTTGAAGGTTGATGTCGTTTACTATGTCCTTTGGCTTATATATCCATTGTGATCTCCCATCTTTGGTATCAACAAATGACCCAACAATTTTGCGGTTGCATTTCGGTGATTAGGATACAATTGTGTTCTCGGACAAGTGTGAATGTCATTTACTTTTCCTAATTTCCATCTTATCTTGTCATCTATCTTAGATGAAATTATCTTCCAATTGCAATTGTTATGTATACAAATTACATCATACCTATATGAATCGATTTTAGTGTTTTAAATTGAAAACCTTCTAAAGAGCTTTTTCACCGATTGCATACATGCATAATTCTTTATTATCAAATTCATCATCCTCTTTTAGAAAACGTGAGCAATTTTGTGCGACCCCTACTTTTGGTGTTTTAATATTTGGTGTTGGATGATCGGTGGGAGTAGGCATATAGGTGAATGTGTTATTTTTCCATGCATGATTTGGAGGAGTAGACAAAATAGGTTCGTTATTTTCGAAAGTTTCATTATTTGGTTGATTATATGTGTTGTCAATTTCATCACCAAATTCGTCAGGAAGTGCATTAAGATCAAATTCAAAAGTATTAGAAGAAGAAGGATTTACCTTTAAGCCTTTTTTACTCTTCTTAATATACAAATTATGCAACACGGTAGACTTCCCTTTCAAAACTTGATGTACAAAAAAAGCCATATCATCATCGTCGACTATTTGGACACAATTATTTCCAACATTGTAAGAAATCCCAATATCATACTCTTCACCGATGTTGAACTTTTTCTTGACTAGAGCAACAAGTTGTGTGCACGTAATATTTTTTGGAAGTGATACACCAAATGTTAAATCTTGGCAAACCAAAAATACACTTAGTTTACCATTCATTTTTTTTTTTAGTATACACGAACGAATTTTTTCCTAAGGGATTGTATATGTCCAAATTTATGCATATTATTTAGTTCGACGTTTGTTCAAATCGCACATTCGCACAATTTTTACTTAAATGCCAATGTACTTTCACCGAACCACATTAATTTACGTACTTTCACCGCACCACATTAATTTACATGGTCGGGGCAATAAATTTCAACCTACCCAAATATAATTATTTAGTTCATACGTTTGTTCAAATCGCACATTCGCACAATTTTTACTTAAATGCCAATTGTACTTTCACCGCACCCAAATTTAATTTACATCCGAACCACATTAAAATCCAAGCTCGGGGCAATAAATTTCAAAACCTACCCACTTTACTTTATTTGTGTATTTTAGTTAAAAAATATACAAGAGGTTTAATTGAAATGGTACGGTACAAGTGTTTTAATTGAAGTGGTTTATCGTTAGGTCCAAACATAAGGTTTGTATATGTCTAAATTTTATGCATATATTAGAATGGGTATAATAAATATTAGAATGTCCAAATTTTATAATAAATTTCAAAACCTACCGAAAATATACTTAAATCTTGGCAAACCAAAAATACACTTAGTTTACCATTCATTTTTTTTTTAGTCTAAAATGAATTTTTCTAAGGGATGTGATTGTATATGTCCAATTTCTATGCATATTAGAATGGGTTGTTCAATAAATTTACTTAAATGCCAATGTACTTTCACCGAACCACATTAATTTACACGTTCACATCGCATTAATTTACATGGTTAGGCAATAAATTTCAACCTACTTAATTATTTAGCCCGATTGTTCAAATCGCACATTCGCAAATTTAATTAAATGCCACATACTTTCACCGAACCACATTAATTTCCAAGCTCGGGGCAATAAATTTCAAAACCTACCCACTCCACTTTATTTGTGTATTTTAGTTAAAAAAATATACAAGAGGTTTAATTGAAATGGTGCGGGTACAAGTGTTTTAATTGAAGTGGTTTATCGTTAGGTCCAAACATAAGGTTCTTGTCTAAATTTTATGCATATATTAGAATGGGTATAATAAATATTAGAATGTCCAAATTTTATAATAAATTTCAAAACCTACCGAAAATATACTTAAATCTTGGCAAACCAAAAATACACTTAGTTTACACAATTTTTTTTAGTCTAAAGCAATTTTTTCTAAGTGGATGTGATTGTATATGTCCAATTTCTATGCATATTAGAATGGGTGTAATAAATTTATTTGGTTCGACGTTTGTTCAAATCGCACATTCGCACGTTTTTTACTTAAATGCCCATTGTACTCTCACCGCACCAAATTTTTAATTTACATCTTCACCACATTAAAATCCAAGCTCACCGAACCACATAAATTTCAAAAATTTCAAAACCTACCCACTTTATTTGTGTATTTTAGTTAAAAAATATACAAGAGGTTTAATTGAAATGGTGCGAGGGTACAAGTGTTTTAATTGAAGTGGTTTATCGTTAGGTCCAAACATAAGGTTGATTGTATATGTCTAAATTTTATGCATATATTAGAATGGGTATAATAAATATTAGAATGTCCAAATTTTATAATAAATTTCAAAACCTACCGAAAATATACTTAAATCTTGGCAAACCAAAAATACACTTAGTTTACCATTCATTTTTTTAGTCTAAACGAATTTTTTCTAAGGGATGTGATTGTATATGTCCAATTTCTATGCATATTAGAATGGGTGTAATAAATTTATTTGGTTCATACGTTTGTTCAAATCGCACATTCGCACGTTTTTACTTAAATGCCCATTGTACTTTCACCGCACCAAATTTAATTTACATGGTCAAATATATGTCGGTCGCAATTATTTTCAAAACCTACCCAAATATAATTATTTAGTTCGCATACTTGTTCAAATCGCACATTCGCACATTCTTTTACTTAAGCCCATGTAGAAAAATATACAAGAGGTTTGAAATGGTACTGGTACACATGTTTGAAATCACCTATAAATATTGAATGCATACTAACAAGTAACACACAAACAAACACTAACAAACAAAACATAAAATTTTCTCAAAATGTCTAAAAAGACTTGACCAACAAGTTGATGAAGATGAAATTTTAAGAGAAATGGAGACAGTGAAAGAAAGTGCTCTTAATGAGGAAGCGAAAAGGAGATAGCAAAAGAGAATCTACTCTTAAGGAGAAAGCGAAAGGGCGACTTATGCTCCAAGATGAAGAAGTGTTGTTAGAGATGGAGGAAGTCGCTCGAAGGAGCAAGGCGAAAGGAGGAAGAAGAACGTCGGGATAGAGAGTTCGATGCTTTGTACAAAGAGTGGGATGAGAGCAGGTTTGAAGGTTGTCGTGACTATCTTTACGACGATGGTTACGACTCTAACAACTCTCAAACCTGGGATCACCCAGATTATATTTAGTTGTGTCGAAGTTTGGTTATCATTTGTTTGTTTCGTTTCTTTCATGGTGGTAGTTGTGTAATGTCTCTTTATGTTGTTTCGTTTGTTGTTTGTATTGTATTGTCTCTTTATGTTTGTTTCGTTTGTTGTTTGTATTAAGAAAGTATTTGTGTTGTTTCATGGATTTACTCAAACAATTATTATTTTATTTTATTTATTTATTTTATTTTTATTTTTTTTGAACATTTTTTACCTAGTTTTTTTTTGTAACTGTTTGTTTACGTTATGAACACTTATTAAACGAAATCGTATTTTATGTTTTTAAGTTTAACTTCAACTCCGCTTTGTGAAAGTTTCTTTTAATGTTGTTGTTAGTTTTGTGTTTTGTAAAGTTTATCTTCGGATCGTGTCGTTTATTTTCTTTGCGTGGTAAAAACGTTCCGATTGTAATATTCAAAGATGTGTAGGGGTTCATTATCACGATATATGGCCTGTGAATTAAATTTGTATTGTTTTTTCAGTTCATAGTGTTAGAACTCTCTATTGTGTTTCCTTTACATTTTTTTTCATGCATACGTTTTCAGTTATGTTTTGTAATCATTCTTTTCGATCTGGGTTTTACCATTTAAATGATTTTTGGATCTATATAATGGTACAATTACCTACCCACTTAATTATATTACGCCCAAATAACCAAGTTAATCTCATCTAGATCTAGATCTGCGTTTTTCAACAACAATGGCCACTCCCAATCTAGATGAACTCAAGGCAGCAGCTGGATCTGAAAACATTGCGACATGTTTCAAGCTACTTTTCAGCAGCGAGTTGGTGGAGCAGCGCAATCTTCTGATGAGGTTGGAGGTACTGGTTGGTCAGCTTAGGGAGAAAATCCAGAAGTTTGATCGTACACAGACTGAGGTGCTCCATTTGGGACCGTATCATGAACAGGGGGTGGATGCACTAGGTTGTCTTGAAAAGATGCAAATCGTGGAGCGTGATATCTTGCAATCTCTTGAAGGAACATTGGGCTTGATACGTGATGGGATTGAACAACAGGAAGAACATGTTACCTTGATGGAGATCAATGAAGATCTGTCAGACGGTTAGTTTCTTTGGGTAGATGTGTTTGGTGTTTTGTGTTTTGGTAAGTTGGATTAGGGTTATGTATATGGTAAGTTGGATTAGGGTTTATGTATATGGTAAGTTGGATTAGGGTTTATGAACAATCGCCTTCCTCTTTATTCACTATTTGTTTATGGATTAGGGTAAGTTGTACCTGTTTTGTGGATTTATAATTGTGGTTACAATTTTGTGTACTCAGATGCTGCTAATATATAGTGGCGGCGTTCATGTAATCAACAATTAATCTATGAAAATGTGGTGCTTAGTTTATCATATCTTGTTGTAGATCGATTTTATTTTCGTTATTCGTATCTTAAGGTATAGCTTTTGGTGAAACTATTAGTGGTTAGCGGTGAAAAGTGGTCCCGGTGCCAATGTAAACGTAAATAGGAAACACTAAAAGCATCTAAAGGATTACGAATAAGCTAGATTAAACCTAAATAAGCACATGAAACAAAAAACACTTAGATCTTGATGAAGTTCAAAGAAAGCAGTACAAGGGCTTACTTGGGACCTTACTTGAGATAAGGTGATTGCGGGATTTAGAACATGGGCTTTTGGATAATTAGTGTACAACAACCCAACTAACTTTTGCCCCAAAAAATAGGCTATCTACGACTTATAAATAAGTCGCAAATAGGGTCATTGAGACAGAGTATGCACAAAATGTAAATTCACCCAATATACCCATTTTAACCCATCAATGACATGGTAAACCATTTTTTGAATTTTTCCTCTTGATGTTGATTAAACAAGCTAGCTAATCGATCATTTTATTTTTAAAAATTTTATCACTAAAAATCTTAACTAAATTGCTAATGAAAACCGCTTTTTAGCTTATTGGCACTTTGACCTACATTCTTGCAAAGATTGAGATGTAAAGAAGGACCTTATGTCATTTTTCGCCAACATCATTATGTCATATATGGTTATACTTTGTTGATGCACTTATAGAAGTGTGCCTTGACCAAAAAAGGTAAAAAGAAAGAGCAAAATTGTTGCACACATTGGTGGTAGATAAAAATTGTTAAGGAAGAGATGTTATAAAATCACATTCCTAGCAGTGCTTTCAATGAAAATTGGAACATTTTATAGTTCTTAATGTCATGATGCAGTTTGAGAAGATAAGGTGCAAGCATTTGTAAACTATGGTAATAAGTTAGTATAAAAACCTTCTTGCTATTACTACCAAAAGCTTCTACCTTCTAAAAGCTAATTAGGAGCTATATACTTTTCTATAGAAGCTTTAATGTTTCTTCAACAATGGTAAGTTAGCTGACTTCACAAAGGCACTCCTCTAATTACATCTTACGGCAGACTACAATAACCTTTGTCGAGAGAGTTCATGGCATTCCATACAACATGGCATTTTGAGAGAGCAACCAAAAGCATTACTTGGTTCTTTAACCGTTGTCCCCTCTTGATCATGCATGTTGTATTTCATGAGAAGTTTCAGCGATTAATTTCTTACTATTTGCATATTAATCTTCCGGGCACAAAGCAAAAACATCCTACCGTAAAGTTAAAGATCGACAAAGTTCAAACTTAACCATCTCCACTGGCTGAAGTGTAAATGGATTTACAAGCAACTCCTAAATGGGTCAACTTGGGTTATGTTAAACCATTAAAACTCCTAAACATATATAACATAGATAACATAGAATTTACAAGCAACCAAAGATAGTAGTTTAGAGTTGGCAATTTCAAGCCAAGCCGCTTACATAGAAATGGGTCAATTTGGGTTATGTTAAACCACCTAAATGTTACTGACACCTAAATGTTTACAAAAGTAGACATACCAACCACAAAAGATCTAAACTACTACAACACCTAAAACTGTTACAACACCTAATTGTTTTTCACATACAACACCTAAATTAGATGTAAACCATCATTGGTTTGACCGGTTCTATTGATTCTACCTTCTTGTATTTCCAATAGAAAGATATCAATTGCTCACGATAAGCTAGAGCAAATTCAACAGGATCATCGACCATCAATGGAAGACCGTTTGTCAAACGGTACAAAAAATGCATAGCCAAATTCCACAATCTCCATAATAGCCACCTTGTAATGGAACATCTTTTGCATACCGAAAGGTTATTGAATAAGTACGTGGATCAATGTTTTTACTTGCCATGACCTGACTATCTTCAAGATAAACGGGAATATCACTTGAAAAAGTCTGCCTCCAAGTATCCCACCATGCACGGCCTTCTTCATCTGGACCACCAAGGCTGTCATATATCGTAACAACACCTGATCGTATGTCTAGCACCGCCAAAGCCCAGTGAATATTTGGCTCATTGACGGGAATGTAAACCTACAATATGAAAGGTGTCAATCAAACAAGTTGTCATTTATGGTACCATACTGTCATTTACGGTATCATAAATATTAAAGACAATTTGTGCTTGGGATCATTATTCAAGTGCTTGTCTGTAACATACTTACGCTATCAAGAAGTATAAGTTACCAATGTATTATGCAGTTTCGAAAGGAAGCTATCAAAATAAAGCACTTAAATTATTTATGAACAATTCCAGATTATATGATTGTCGCAGTAGGTGTTTACCCATATTCTACATGTAAAACAACTTCACCAAAACAAAAGCCAAGATTTATTTGCAAGTTTCATTGACCACTTAAAGGGGTTTGACCGTTAACCTCTGTTGGTCTTTTATGACAACAATTTACGGGTAAAATTTACAAAGCAGACATTTCTTGAGCAATAATTAAACAAACATCTCTTTATGTCTCCTAAAACCGAGATAGGTCTTTAGTAACAGAAGTCGGGAACAAAACTACGGGTAAATGAAATGCTAGAGCGAGCCTAAGATTAACCATCATATGCTACTTTATGTCTCCTAAAACCGAGATAGGTCTTTAGTAACATTTGAGAACACAAATTAAAATGTTCGCTAAAACCCAATCCGTTTGATGATCTAAGTGATAGTGTACGAGACATCTCTTTAGGCCGAACCACTAAATATACATAAGGTCCATTATCGAGTTAGGCCCAATCCAATGCACAACACTCCCGGTGGGGTGTTATCTTCATTGACAATCGAATATAAATTCTAGTAATGGGATACTCTCATATTGACTCAAACACTTATCCTATTACGACTCCAACACATATCTTAAACAATGACTCAATGACACTTATTCCTTGCGACATATCTCAAAAATAATACAAACTTATACTAACTCAACTAGTATCAGAACCCTTAATCAACATTTAATCCTATGGTATTCAGTTAATCTTCATGCCCATCTAACTACCAAAAGACAACCATGTGTGAAGGTATTTTTAGACAACATGCTAATTGACCGTAATGAATAAGTTGATAATCGAAAACCAAAAGACTACTTGTACCTTTTCAACATTTGGGGCTACCCAAGGCACACCATAGGTAATACCGTTTGCATAATACATTGGTATATCTCTCGTAGAAGTCGTGTGTTGAAATATGGTCCGACCATCACCCAATCGGCATCTTGGTCTAAAACTCCACATATACAATACCCGACATCAATGTCTTGCAATATCACAAGTATAGAAAAAAACTACATTAGCGAAATGAGAGATGGAATTTAAGCGGTTGTAGGATAATTAGTAGGTAATAATTACATACCAAATCGACAACCAGCCTTTCTGTTGCCGTCCTTGCACACTAAACCAACCCAAAATGTATTGCATAGCTCCGCATTTGACCAAGGTAAACAAAATTTCATGTCCTTCCGTGAGCGTAATAACATGTTAATGTCGAATGACAATTGATTACGGTGGGTGGGAACCTTGGGACGATTCGATTCTTTGCGAAATGATGAAAAACTCCTATGTTACATCCACTCAGAAGATTAATACTACACATACTGTTAAAGTTGTGGTTTCATGTTCTAAGTTTTGTCCTGATTGTAAAGTGGCCCTTGAAAATTCTATACTAAAGCCTTCTTTGTCAATTTTGACCCGTTACATAAATTGTTTTGTCCTGATTGTAAAGTGGCCCTTGAAAATTCTATACTAAAGGCTACCAGCCGAAATTCTACATATTAAGTATATGACTTCTAATAACTACAATAAGCTTAAACAAAAATGAATTGAATACTAATTAAGTATAAGTACCTCTTTCCATGGTTCAACTTTTATCTCACTTCCATCGGGACCAACAAGGGACTGTATCTTAGATTTATAGATCCTAGATCTAGTTCGACACTTTCTGGCCCTTCTTGGTGTGGTAGGTGGTGGAACTGTGTATGGAGAAGACACGTGGCGGCTCTTCTTTCTCTGTCGTTCAAACGGAACCCTTACAGTTACAACATCATCATCCATAGCCTCATCAAACAAAGAGTTCAAATCCTGAAAATGAGAAGCAAAACTGTTAATCCAGTTAATGATGAAATTTAAGAAATATAGTTATGAACTAGGTAGTAAAACTTGCATACCACAACTCCTGAGTTATCCGTGAAATCACCATCCATCTGCTCATCAATCAAACCATTCAAATCCTGAAAAATGATATAAAAAAAAGTTTTATCCAGTTAATCATGAAACTTAATAAATAGAAATTGCATACCAAATTAATTCCCGAGTTAGATGTGCCACCAACATCCATCTGCTGACCGCTCATGAAACCACTCAAATCCTGAAAACCATTTACATGGTCAGTGTTATACAATTAATAATCAAACTTAAGACATAATTCATAACATTTCCATACCAAATTTTGTTCCGCATCTAACCCATTTACATCCTGAAACTTAAATACAAAATTATACATATCAGCATACACTATTAACTAGTTATAATGATATTTAAATAATATTATGCGGAAGAGAAATGTGCATACAATATTATCCGGAAGAGAAGAAAAATCAATCAAATCTTCCAAATCCTTTGTTTAGTCACGAAACAATAAATAAGTTTAATTATATATATGATGGTCTAAACTTATGCAAATGGGTACAAAATGATTCAATAGTTACACGCCGATGGTCGTAACATATATGTCTTTAAATACCAAATCTTCCTTCTGCTTTGCTTCCTCCTCAACATCAACTTTATTGTTATCTTCGGAAACCTCTTCCATAGGCTGCTTTGTTTCCTGCTCATCACACACCTTTGCTTCCTGCTCCACATCGACTTTGTTGTTATCTTCGGAAACCTCTTCCATAGGCTGCTTTGTTTCCTGCTCATCACACACCTTTGAATGTTGAACATTTTCCGCCACTTTGTTTGGCTCAGGGAGATCACCAAATAGTTCAATGACAATATTGGCTTCCTGCTCAACTGCGTCTTTGACTGGACGGTCAACTCCTTCATTAGCTGGAAGGTTAACATGTGCATCATCAACAACATTGGCTGGACGGTCAACTCCTTCATTAGCTGGAAGGTTAACTTCAACTCCTTCATCAACAACACCAACTCCTTCATCAACAACACCAACTCCTTCATTAGCCGGATGCTTATTTTGCTCTAAAGCGACTATACGGGTTTCCATAGCAATCATCCTCTCGTAAAGTTGTCTTTTGGTAGCGTGTTTGAGGCAATCATCACTATCGCTTTCTTCAACAGTGCGGACATGAGTACGAACCTCAGTGCGGACATGAACCTCCGTGCGAACCTCTTCTCGAATAAATTTTCGGGAAACCCTTGACTTGATCTTATCCCGTTTAACGGGATTATAGGGTCTTGCACAGGAGGCGTGTGGACTGTTGAAATACTCTAAGCTGCTCATCCACCAAGCTGAACTTTGTTCCGCAGCAGTTGGAACCATTTTTTGTGGTGGTGGTTTGGTAACAAAAAGCTTGACATAATCACTTTTGTGAAAAGCTGTTTCATTACCCCAAGCAACCCCAGGGAACAATGATATCATCTTTGTCCCACCCGCTTTGACTTGGGAAAGCTTTCAAGAACAAAAATCGTAATAAAACAAACATTATGTTAGATGGCACCACATTTGACTTAGGAAATTTGATAATAACTCCAAAAATCCATGGAATGATAACGGGTAATTTTATGTAGATAAATTCGGTGGTCTTACTACTACCACAATGTACTCAACCAAAATCAACTAACTAGAAACAAGGTTTTATAATGAAATAATCCTAAACCACGAAAAGGAGAAATAAGCTAACACTATAAAAGCCAACAAATGAAGCTTATGTCTAAGAAGCTAAAAAAACTAACCAAAGAGGCCCTCAAGGTCAAGGCTGCAAATGGGGACTAAATGCATCATAAAATAGGGTAGTTACTAATCTAACATCTAACACACTAATTGCATCATAAAATAGTCCTAAATCTATCTTAAATCCACTTTAATCTTGAGCAAAAAAAAAGTACCAATGGTCAAAACAAGCAACACATATAAAAGGTAACTAGAAAAACTACTACCACGCCATTATCACTTGCATTAACTTGTAAAAGAGCTTGTGAAATACACTACCAAGAAATACACTACCAAGAACTTATTTGTGGTCCATCACTTTTGTATCTTTGAGTTCGACTAATAATGAGGAATTTAAAAATACAAAAGTAACCACTTAGCCACGATGAAAGGAATTTTGCGATTAGTTCTTAAACTTGTGAATTTAAATGATCAAATTGACATAAATAATCCCAAGGCGGGTAAAGCGAGGCCTCGATGTAGGGAACTCCTACTCTGACTAAAGTTTTGCGATCGTTAAAGACCTATCTCAGAAGCCCCAATATAAAATAACTTCAATTTCCCAAATCATGACATCTAACTCTAACTGATTGTAAACACTTAAACAATAAAGCTTAAAACTAGATTATCGCACACATGATACCTGATCATACTTCCAACCGATCTTAAAACTAGTTCACTAAAGCTAGATTATTGTTTACATAAAGGACAAGTATCAAATTTCAACACTAAGGACAAGTTAGATACTAATATTTTCACTTCAATTAACAACGCCTTTAAAAACAACCTGTTGGCGCGCAATGTAATAACTTCAATTAACAACACCTTAAAAAACAACCTGTTGTAATCGGCTTTAAAATACCTAATCATACTTCCAACCGAGCTTAAGACACTTCACTAACGCTTGTTTACATAATCACCAACTCTACGCTTACATATAAAAAAAGCTTAAGTTGTATTGCTAAATCTAAATAACTTCAATTAACAATGGGTTGTATAGTGGGTCATACTACTAACAGTTTACATATAAAAAAAGTATACTAACAAACGCATTCACTTATGTATAAACATTGTTGAATTAAATATAATTTGAACCCAAAGTGTACTAACCTTCAGAGCAAAAGCAAATCCATACAAGTTATACATTTGCTTGGTAGGCGCTCCTCTCTTGCAACTCCTTCCATGTACTTGGTTCATTCTTACAAACAAGATTATAGATCCGCTCATGGAATTCGAACCACATATCTGCCCCAAGGAAAGGAGTTCCATGCATCAAAATTGTCACTAAAACAACTATTTACGAGGTCATCACATGCCTTAGCTCTTGACCCATGAAAACATAGTCCGCTGCTAAGAGAAGGCAAACACGTACAGCATCCTCAACGGTTATGTGAATGAAATCTTGACTCTCCAACATCCTCAATAGCTCCTCACCCTTCAAATACCCATAACCGGGGAACACACGCTTCAAAAAACTCGATTCGGCATCATGCAAATGGTCTAAAGATATTTTACCGAATCGAAATCCAGTGATAAGGCAAAATTCCTTCATACCCATCTCTAAAGTGTGTCCACCCACATCAAAAATAAAGGGTGTATCAAATCTTGGATTATCAACATTCCTTTGGTGTTGGAGCAGGAAATTAAGAACATGATTATCATGCTCAACTGTTCTAATATTTAACCAGGGTCCGAACACAGTACTCCTAAAGAGGTTAAATGAATTATCCGCCCTAAAAACCAACCTATCACGTATCTTTGTCAGAATGGATAACCTAGTTCGTATCGTGACACGAGCATTTACCACCTAATTGAAAATCAAAATAGTAACAAAAATTAAACTAATGCAGTAAAACCCCAAATAATTTACACTAAATTGAAAATGAAAAAAAAAACTTACATCAAATGGTCGTGTTGGATTAGATGACGATGGATTAGAAGGCATTGTTAGTGTATGCACGGATTTTGGTGATGATCAGGGTTTGAAGATGATCGGTGTGTTTAAGAGTTTAGCTGTGTGTGTTTATCGGTGTGTGTTTCAAGACTTTTGATATGTGTGTTTAATGTTTAATGTGTGTGTTTAAGTGTTTTATGTGTTTAAATGTTTTACTGTGAATTTAAATTTAAATATTTTGATCATTCCGATAAATCAAAAGGTAGATTTGGTATAAAAAGGTCAGATTTGATTCCTTACATGTGTGCATTCCCATAAAGTTATGTTACATTCGCACATTCGCACATCCACCGTTCGCACATTTGTATAAAAAGTCAAACGAGGCATTGGTTGTCACTGCTTGTTGTTGTCCCCTTTTGGGAATTAAAAGGTACATCTTTGTCGGACACGTGTCACTATTTGGGTGGAGTCGCACATTCGCACATTCGCACATGACCAAATTGAGAAGAGGCTTTTTTTTTACCTCAAAGTGACTAATGCCTAACTTTTTGTCCCTTTTGGGAATTAGCCCTTAGCAAATTAGGCATCTATAATAATCGGATAAGCATACATTTGCAAAAAGACTTGTGTTCTAGTTTATAGCATGTATCTCCCTCGCGGGGGTTGAAAAACAAGTAAAAACGAGGCTATGAACTCACCTTAGTAAAGCAATCTGAAATAACGTAAAGTCAAATGGCAGGAGCACGCAGTACCGTCACACGACCTATAATAGTATGACAATACTTAGTTTTTATGTTTATGTTTGACTCGATAAAGTTTAACGAAACTTTACAAGTTTTTCCATATTTGTGTTGTTGTTGCTGCTTGTGTGGCATTGCTTAAGTTTGAAAAATAGCTTTTAAAGGTTTGTGTGCATATCGGCTTATGGTAGAGAAAGAGTATATAAAGGAAAAGTATCGAGCATGAACGAGACCTTGGTTTGATGATAATCGAATGATGATGTATGAAAGATAGCACGTATAGAGTGAGACGTCGATGCGAACGAAAGAAATATATATATGTAAGTTTATATATAAGTTCATGACATCAAGTATAAATATATTTATGTTGAAACGAAATTAAATCTTAACTTAATTTGCGTGTCGTTTGTATAAAAGAATAGAAAGTCGGATTTTTCAATAATAACTTTTTAAATTTGCATATAATAATATGACATTATTTCTTTACAATCTCGCAACACAAACATGCAATCTCTATAAAATATCATCCATTATAGATATTTTTTTTTGTTAAAAAGGATACCCCTGATACATGTATTACTAAAAAAGGATGTGAGTGAATCTTACATCTAAACCCGTTACAAAGATGGGAAACAAACACACCAATTATGCTTCGAACTATATCTATCATAAGAAAGACAAACCAAACTGATGAAACTACTATAAGGACAAGAAATAGAACTAATGTTTAAATTGACCACAAATATAAATGTCCATCACTTCACAAAGCACCCGCTCTTTTGGAGTTAAACCTAAGTGTCATATATATCATAATATTCATCCTCGCATAAACTAGCATATGAACCTCACTAGTCATGAAATGAGAAGTCTCATCATATACATCTTCGACTTCATCACTATCCGAGTCTTCTCCTTGCCGTTCCATACTAGTACTAGGTTCACAAACCGATGTCACATTAGTCTCCTTTTGCATAGGAAGCGACTTCCCATCATCACCCAAGAGCACAAGCTTTCCATCAATTATTTGACTTTCTAGATTATTAATCCTTTCAACGAGAGATGAAGTACTTGGACTGCCAAATGAATCAATAGGTGCACTCGCTTGTTTAACCATGTTACCATTCCCATTACCATAAGCCGAATCTTTACGAGCCTCTCCATCCTCCATATCCACCATAGAGCTTAATGCGTCAAAAGAGTTCGAAGTAGAATAAACCGTAGTATAAGGTTTATCATTATTAAAAAAACCCAAAATCAAAAAATCATTAAACAACATTCGCATGAATCTGTTGCTTTACGCGGGTAACATTCTTATGCATGCTAGTTGTTTATTGTGGTTTTCTTTTTTTTAGTATATTCATTTATGCACCCTTATTCTTATTATACTACGTATTTATTTGGGGTTTAATATCAAGAAGTACCAACTTTCTTTAGAACAAAAAAAAAAAAAAAAAAAAAATACATAACTAGCATCGCTTTCATTGAATATGGTGGTTAGGAGTTCAAAGTAAATACTGCACTCAATAGGTTTGAGACAATCAATTTATATTATACGATGTTGTCACCCTAAAGTTCTTTTACACAAATGCATCTTTCAAAACTATAAATTTTATCATATCTCTATGCATGACATACCAATTTTAGACATTAGTCTCAACTACCCAAGTAAACAATTACATTATTTGTATTTAATGAAGTTTCTTATATTCAAACTCACACTACCCAAGTTTCTTAGTCTCAACAACCCAAGTTTCTAATATTTAGACTCAACATCAACAATTTTTTTCATTCATCAAAATCATTTCTCATACACACACTAGTTAGTTATGAGCAAATAATGTTGCCCAAAAATGCAAGTTTTGTTATTCTCCTTGTATATTTACATCTGAAATTAGGTATCAAGTTAGTTTCTACTAGTTAGTTATGAGCATGGCCGGATTTAAGCATGTGCGGGGTGGTCGACCGCACAAGGCCTTCGTTTTTCAGGGGCCTAAATTTTTTAAAGTTGTCCAGATTAATACGAACTAAATTGAGATGATTTAAGTCTCTTAGATGTTTTTTTTTATCATCATACAACCCTTAGCCCCCATAAAGAAAAATGAAGGTTAAATTTCTGTTTTGATGGCGTAAACAGATTTTGATATTGAGTGGGGAAGACGACCAACTAAAGTTTTTATTTCTGCTGGTCCCCAAGTTTGAAAGTGTTTTCTCCTTTTTACCTTTAATATTATTTGAAGTTTTTATTTAGTCCCTTAACTTTAGTTTTTGAGTTATACAAGGGTCAATTTTTTTTTTCAAAATCCCTTTCAGAAAAGACAACAACATTTGATATTTTAGGCGAAAAAACAACTGTTTTTACAAGGAAAACCATTTATTTATCTATTAATTAATATGTTAAAATGTTCACCTCAAACTATATTTAAGAAAAATACTACGGCTTCGTAACCTTTGGTTTATATATTGGATAGTTTGGACCTTTAGTTACTATATTTTCAAGTATCAAAAGTTTGATAGTTTTGGTTAAAAAAAAAGAAGCTAAATGTATAATACGAGTAAGAGATGCATAAACCTGCCATTAAGTCCGCAAATCTAGCATCTAACAAGGATATATGGTCTAAGTTAGTCATTTGTATGTACATTTAAGTTTTCGATATTCCAGGACCTACATTTAATTGTTGTACAGGGCCTCCAATATCCATGGGACGGCCCTGGTTATGAGCAAATAATGTTGCCCAAAAATTTTGTTATTCTCCTTGTATATATACACCCGAAATTAGGTATCAAGTTTGTTTCCATGTTTTGAGTCAATTTTTACATCTCAACATGCGTAATATATGTTTACTTACCCTTTTTTTTGTTATAAATTAAAGTTTCTTCTGCTTGAGTTGGGTTAAAAGCACGGAATGTATTTGCACCTTCCAGAACCAAGGGTCTTCGAACCTGCTGCGTACGATTAGCCAACCTTGCGGCGGCAAAAGGATTCGGTATTGATTTGAATAAAAAAACATCAAATTGTATTATCTTTTGGATTTAAAGATGTTTATTGGGTGAGAAAAGAAAAGTATACAAAGTGAAATAATAAAGAAGAAGAGATACGCAGAGAGCGATAATAAATTTATATTTTTTTATCGTCTTTTAATGGAAAAGCACAATTTGGGAACATCAAATTAAAACAAGAACATTGTTGTCTTAATTAAAAAAAAAAAAAAAAAAAAAAAAGAAAATTTGAAACATACATAAACTTATATTTTACCGGTAAAAAAGTTAAAAGGTAAGAAGATGAAACATGTATTTGTTGATTGTTAAGATGGTTCGTATGATGATGAATCCACAAAAAAGATGATAATGAGCGTATCTCGACATTTGATAACGTCAAGAATATAGAGATCGATCTCTTTAGGTATTCGTACGGATAGGTGGCGAAAGAGTTTTTTGAAAAAAATACATCAATAAGCAAAGCTACGTCAAATGTTAAGTTTTTCACTCAACAACCAATTTTGTTTCTTCTTTCAAGTTCATCTTACACGTCGAGTTGATCACGCCACAATTGCCTGAAGCTATTGACAAAGGTTATATTGTAATGTTTTCGTTGGTCAAGTATCACATTACTCTAACAAACCAAAGGGCTTGTGTTTCAATGATACCCCATGTGTGAGAATGCTCCTTCACCAAATGGTTGTGGGTTCAAGTCCTGCTTAGGATCGGACATGTGAGATTGATTTATTGTGAGATAGTTGTTTTTCTAAGAAAAACATTACTCTAACAAGTAATGCCATATGTATTTCAAGTGGCATAACTCAACCTCACACGATTTTTTCAGGAGCCGTTGTTTACTTCTATGTTTATGTCCAAGATAGATATATATAGTTTAAAGCTAATGTGTTATTGTTTTTCTCAATTGGTTGCAGTTCTTGTCATAGAAACTCACTTTTGAGTGTACATATATTATAATTTGTCCACACTTACAATTGTTTACACCCAATTTATCAATGCAAGAGAAACTGTGAAGAAATTGAGTGTTATAAATTAATACGCACATTTGTAAATGTGAACAAATTCTAGATTTCTTCATAGTTAATAGTGTGAACTTTTTATTTAAAGCAAATATAAATGTGGAATCTAGTTCATCTCTCAAAATTTGCTCACACATATTTATCTAAACATTTTTTACTATCCTTAAATCTTAATAAACTCTAAATATTGTACACACTTTTAAAAAGTGTGTAAAAATGTGTGGTAAAATGACATTTTATTTTTAGTGTAGTCTCGATCCATGAACAAATAAATTATATTTTGAGAGGTTAAACATTTTTTTCCTCTACATAAAATATCCTTGCTCATCTGTCTCACCAGTTTTGTTTTGTTAATGCAACACCTTTCACCTTTTTAATTTTGTTTCTAAACTGTAAATACAACACCTAACATATAGTACTTGTGTGTTAATGCAAAACCTACCACACACAAGCAAACATAAATACGTCACCTTTGCTTCAAGTTTTCCCATCAACAATACCCACTTTTCTCACAAACATCACACATGAAAGGCTAAAGAGGCCTGAAACCTCATAAGCCTACCGCGAAGTGTAGAATTGAATCTGGTAATTGTTTGAAATACAAATCCTCTCATATCCAAATAAGCCACACACTTCGCACTTCACCGTCAACATCTACCACCGCCGTTAGTACACAACCACTACTGTCTTTCTGATGAGTATTTTCAAACATAAGCACGGGCGAAACCCAAACTGCACATGCTCAAACCCATTTATGTTTCTACTTTTATTTTACGACACACAAGCAACGAACCTTTCTTTCATTATTGAAATAGGTGGTCTCGGAAGTATAACCTCATGTCATGTAATTTCCCCATGCAGATAAGCTTTGTCAATTGGTAAACCAGTGAATTAATTATCATCAAGCGTACAATACAAGAATATGATACAAAGATAAATCTAGAGGCGGGCTTAGGCCGGATATACTAATGGGTCGACTAAAAAGTTTGCCCGGTTGTTGTTGAAGTTACTGGTAAACTCTAAGTTTCGGGTAATGAATCTTTTTATTGATTTACTTGTGTTCCAAAATCTTTTCGCCTTCGGTAAATCTGTAAACGAATATGCTCTTGCTAAAATGTCTGCCAATACTACATCTGACACCTTCTCAAAAGGATCATGTTTTTGGTTTTGCATGGAAGAGAGTTTTGTGAAGAAAGAAATGGTGGTGGTGGTGGCTGGATATTAGAGAGAAGAAATGTAAAGGTGGTGGTGAAGGTTTGGGAGGCAGAGTATGATATGTACAACTCAAAATACATATCTTATAACACCTTTTAGCAAGGCATTCTAAAGTATATTTAGTTACTAGTATACAAATTTGACCACAAGCAAAAGTTTTAAAGTTGTAACTTGAGAAGTACGTTTTTTTTGTATAAGTCGCGAAGATTTGTATATGCTAGTAGTAAGGATATGTTTTAGGGTTATGTTATATTTTGAGCATCTGTGGAATTCATAACATTCAGTTTCTCATTCTCTTTGTTTTGAAACAAATCAGTAATCGTTAGCTTTTAAAATTCGTTTTATTTCTTTATCGTTATACTTCTATGTTTAGGGTGCCGATCAGGTTATCAGATCGGGTTTAGGGGCAAATTTAGCTAGGCCGTCCGGTTTTCAAAGAGAATACCTAACACCAACTTCTCATCAATAAAAATAAGTACTGTACATCGGGTTAATAAATAAACGTCGTTTATATGAATATAAAGTAAAATGATCATAAGCAACACATTTTAGATAATGCAAAGCTGGTTACAAATTATATAATGCAGCAAATTCAAATAGGAATAGTACTCAACATGTTACAAATTAAGAATCGTTGATGATTAAAACTGAACCAAGATATATACTTGGATGAAATATATATAGTATCTTACTATAGTTTTAGTATCATCTTTTATGAATGTTCCTAGTGAGAACAAAGTTGAAGAACAAGGTGACTTATACACCTATCATCTTATCACTTAAGGCAAATATTTCAACTGTTAAGCATCTTCCCCACATGGCCACATATGAATTTTTTTATCTAATGGTTGGCTACCTTCTTAACGTTAAGGTGATCTTATAACTTAATGGTTGAAAGTTCAAGTTCTAACTTGATGCAATTCCAAAAGCTATGTACTGACCCTTCGAAGCCATTGAGACTATTGACAACTTAAACTTCAAGGTGTTGTCATTTCAAGTTTGTTTCAGCATTCAATTTATCAAAAATGGCTCCATCTTTTTTGCTTTTCACATTAAATGGATTGAGTAGAAAAGAAAACTCGTCTGAGTTCACGTCATGAGTTACACACATTTGTAGATGCCTACCTCATATTTATTAGGGGATAAATAGGTCCAAAACCGGTTTGTGGGTTTAAGATATCTAAGATTTTACCGTTATAAATAATGGTCAATAATAAATTAATACCGACGGGTGATTATGTAATCCATGTTAGACATTGTAAATCCCGTTTGTATTACTTTATTATTGACCATTATTTATAACGGTAAAACTATAGATACCTTAAATCCACATATACCGGGTTTAAGCCTATTTATCGTCTAATAATATTATGGTATCACACCACTTCCCCACCACTACGATGGTCCCCCTATTTTGTTGAGAATTTGGTGGTGAACATGACCAGATTATGTGAAGAGCTACAACAATTTTTTTGTTTAAGTGAGATACATTTTAGGTGGTGAAGCTGGTTGTCCGATCATACTTGTTTGGTGGTGAATTTTGTGATAAAGAGAAAAGGTGATCTGGTGGTGGTAAATACGGACACTATTACAACTGGTCTAGTAGACAATAAAAAAAGAGGGCTCTCATACTGTAAGATTTTTTAACTTATAATTATTGTTTTTCAGATATATGTGTTACAAAGAATCTAACCATCAAATTATTACAATCGAAATTTATGCATTAAACATACGAAAACGATATTTGTTTCTACCTTTTGTGCATAAAATCCTTTATATTTATATGACGATGACAAATAGAGAAATGAAAAGTGAAGATAATGAGTGAGATATAGTGAATTTCAAGTGACATATATGTTATAGTTACGACTTTAAGTTGACAAAAGAAATTAAAACGATATAACTGTACACTAGAACATATCCCTACTAGTATATACAAATCTTCACAACTTATACATGACTAGCATTTGACATTTTCGTTTATATTCATGTTGATTCTATTAGCGTGTAGCACTAATACAATTCCCAACTTACAATTGTGGCTTCAACTTTTGCTTACATCTCAAACTTTAGTTTTGTTACCTAATTTTACCACATGCAATATACTCTTAGTCTTAGAACTCGTTGTGTGTTTTCAAGAGTGCTAGGTGCACGGAGTTATAGGTATAGGGTATAGGCGTTGTCATGTCAGCTTTTACCCTATAACCTTCTTATACCTAAAAAAACTATCCTCAATAACATTTCTTATAACACACGATCAAAACCCACACTCACTCCACTTTTACCCGTTACCACAATGGTGGTGGAATCTATAACAAGCGTGCACGGTGCGGTGGTGGCGGATGGCGGGCGCTATAGGTGCCATTTTGACACTATAATGAGGTGCTATGGCGAGTGCACCGTGCCCTCTAATATAAATCTGATAAACTTTCTACAATGTGTTATAACTCTGTATTTGTTTTGTTTGTTTTCCTTTAGAAACTCTGCAAATTTTCACTCATTCCAAGAGTTTATGGTTGCAAATTTAAAGCACCAAACTCCATAAAACTACTTCCCTTTTTAGACTCATGTTAAAAGTTAATGGTTGCAAATTTTAAGAAACCTAACCCCAAAGGCCCAAACGACTACTTCCCTATCTATTCCAACATTTCTTGTTGGATATATGAGATGTTACTCTTACAAAATATTGCTCACAAAATTATTACGACAAAGTATTAAATAACTCTTGGTTATTTGAAAGAAAAAATGCACTCAAAAATTCTTTATTTAAAAACTTGAAATACTTTCTTTTCTTTGTAGGAGCTGGTACAATTGTTCACTACAATTCAACTAGCTTATATAGGCAAACATTGAAGTACTATTACAATATAAAATGAAATACTAGCAACCATTAGCATAGTATACTACTATAGTGTATAGTAGTCAAATTTAGTAGGTAGCCATCTTCCGTATATCAATCCTCACAAGCTTCACATGTGTAGTAGACCAACTGTGTAGAGAAACAAACTTGTATTTTTCTTTGACAAAAACCATGTGTTTATTTTACCCAACTATTCATTTATCAAACTCAAATAGTTGGGCTTGTCCCCAAAAACATTTTCTTTTTTTTATGGTCGGCAAAACATATTAGTTCACATTTGTTGATATCATGGGTCCGTTTGTTATAGTCCATCAGATTAAGAGAATATGTTTCATTTTAGGGGTGTTCATTGGTTCGGTTATCGGGTTATTTGGTTTGTTCGGTTCGGTTTGTTCGGTCAATTGTTTTTTTTGGGTATAACCGAGAACCGAACTTAAATTAATTAAACCGAACCGAAAACCGAACCGAATAACCGAAAACCAAACCGAATAACCCGAATTACATAAATTTAATTATTTATCCATTTATTTATATATATTTTTAGCCAAAATAAAATTTTCAAGCTAAAAAAATGTTATATATATAGTGTATAAATGAGTTTTAAAATTTTTTTATATATAAATATATAAAAAAATATATAAATTTATTTGAATTCAGTTTTCGGTTCGGTTTCGGTTTAGATTGCTAAAACCATAACCGAAACGAAAACCGAATATTTAATTCGGTTTGTTCGGTTTTGGCAACTTCGGTTCGGTTACGAGTTCGGTTCGGTTATTTTCGGTTTTTGATTTAAACGGATATTACCCAACCCATGAACACCCCTATTTCATTTAAGTCTTAGCTTGTTTAGCCTAAGGGTTTAACTTTTAGGATTGCGTTTAACAGATGAGAAAAGAGACATGTTTTTTTAAACAAATTTTGACAAAAATTTGGAAAAGCAAGAAATAGTTTTATTGCTAACTTTTTACGAGCTTTTTTTCAAAAGGTGAAAAGTTCAACTTTCACATTTTCATTACAGTATTATTTTAAAGAGCTATTTAAATTTTGCATTTTTTTTTCTCTCTTTCTTTTAACCCCTTTCACTTTTAAGGTTTTTTAGAAAATATCATCTGAACATGTTTCTTAAAACTTTAACTCTTTTTTAGAGATAAAAAACCATTGGTTTTTCTAAAAAAAAGTTAAGAAAATTCTATAGGCGAGGAGACTTTCGCCGGGGACGCCGTGTCCTCGGCGAAAGTCGCTAAACGACAAAAATAAATCTACCGTAGCACGAATACGCTGACCGGTTAGTAAAAATTCAACGGACCCTTTCGCCGGGGATATGTCCCCGCCGAAAGTCTATTCCATTTTTACCAATATGTGACCAAAGCCAAAGCCTGCTAATTGTTCCCGCCTTTATTCCCGCCAAAACTTTCCCCGGGGACACGTCCCCGGCAAAAGTAATATTTACAAAAATCTGAATTTATGTATTTCTTAGTCTAGCTATTAATATTTATCACACAACTAATATTAAAAAAAAAAAAAAAAAAAAATCATAAATCCAACATTTTTAACTTTGAGGTGGTAACAATTTGTACTAAAAAATTATTTTGGCTTAAAAAGTAAGAAAAAATCCCGTCAAAATAACTATAAAAAGTAAATTAAAATAATTGAGGCGGTAACAATTGTGTCATTCGAGTTGCTTCGTTTGAGTTGTTTCGTTTACTTGTCGAATTATCTCACCAAATATTTTCCCGCCAATATTTTTGGCGCCAATATTTTCCTGCCAATAGTTTTCCGCCAAAATTTTCTCGCCAAATTGCAACTTTATCCCATTAAAGTTTTACTTTATCCAGCCAAGGTTGTTATATTGTAGATTTTTTCTGGAAAAAAAAATATGGAAATTACCCATTTTGTTGCTGCAAAATGGGTCAAAAGCTTTCCCCGGGAACATGTCCCCGGCGAAAGTCTAAACCATAATTTATTACCTCACTGTCCCCGACAAAACCTTTTGCTCAACAGTGTATAATACTTTTCGCTGGGGACAGGTCCCCGGGGAAAAGCCTTTGCTCAACAGTGTTATACACTTTTCGCCAGGGACATGCCCCCGACAAAAGGTGGATTATTTATATTAATCACGTAATTAACTAATTAGCTAATTATTTGAAAACACTTTCCCCGGGGACATGTCCTCGGCGAAAAGTAGTGCCACGCCGGACATGTTTGACCGGCTCAAAATGGCTGCATGACCCACATGTCCCCGGGAGAAGTGGATTTTTGTCCCCGGGAAAAGTATTCCCGATAAGGTATTGGCGGGAGAATTTCGCTTGGAACATGTTCCCGAGAAAAGATTTTGTAGAGGACATGTCCTCGACGAAAGTCTCTAAATGTCCCCTACGAATCCAGTCATTGTTGTAGTGTCTTCTACAACTAAACATATCTATAACTACACATATCTTGTGTTTTGATTGTGTCTATCTGTTAAGACATCTCCAATGTTATCATCAACAGTATTACATATAAAATTATCCCAAAATGCTTATCATATGGCTTAAGATTTGGAGCTGGTGGGATATCTCTCGTTGTTTAATCCGTTTGCCGCAAATTCTTAAAGGTAATACGGGTTCTCGACAAACAAGTAGGTGACCAAATTATTTTGTGTAGTGTGCATGACTTTTATGTGGATCATATGTAACTGGAGAAACAAACTTCTTCACGCCGCATTGGAGGCTGAAGTGATATCAATTCGTCACCAAGATATTTTTTCTTCGATTCAAAGGATGTCTCTCAAATGGGCTTCAATTCCTACCGGGCTTCTAAGAACCGATTCTCGTGGGATATATGGATCTAAAATCCGGATGACTTCCTTGTTGTATCACGTTTTATATGGATTTTTTTGTTTTTGTTTTAGTGCTTCGCCTTAGAGCGCACAATCTTATTTTGTTGTTTTCTCATTTCTTGCCTTAATGGCTTTACGTATTTTCTTTTAAAAAAGTAAAACCAAACTTTCATGTGATTATTTGAAAATAAGAAAGAAAACTTTGAAAATAAACTTTTGATGAAACATCAAATTTGTTGTGAAATTGCATTGCCACATCAAATATTGCACCAACTAATATTTGTAATTACACGTAGCTTTTAAACCAATTAATATTGCAATATAAGATACAAGATAAACTCGGCTCGAGTTCAACTCGAAAAGCTTGATCATTTATCAAATAAGTATTTATTCTTAGTGTATTTAAATATAATTACTTCAAATATACACAATATGAATAAAAAACATATATATTACTTGAAGGCTCGATTATAACTCGAGCTTGAAAAGATCAGTAAATATCGGTTCGAACGAGCTCGAACAGATTTCGTGCTTGAATTACTCGATAAAAGCTCGACTTGTTTACACCTTACCGAAAACAATTAGAACGACTGACTTGCATGCCTAGCTAATGACTTTGTGGTTCCGTATTTATGTACGCTATAAAGTTGAGGTATAATAAATAAGAGTTGACCTTTTTTTTGGTGTATATCATAGTTCATTATTGACCAACACTACGGACACTAATTCATCACTATCGCCGGAGTAACACATTGGACCATCTAAAACCAATATCATTATCATCTTTAATCAAAGAAAAAGCTGGCTTGCCAAATACTTGTTTGTATGAGTTATTGCATAAAGATTATAAATAGAACACACGAAGTCGCACTTTAGGTGTTCTGACTCGATTTTCTCCTTCAATGACAAAGTGTACACTTTTAACAAAACAAACAGTAGGATTTTTGATACATAAAACAAAAGCACATTATATCACCCATCTAGAAGCACATTTTTTTTTTTTTTTTTTTTTTTTCAAATTGGGCCTATTAATTTAATTTGCATTAATAAGTTGTGTCCAATATATATAACCGAGCCACAACATTAGTTAAGAATAAAGTCCATTGAATTTTATTTCTTGCTAAGGTATCTCATTTTTAACACTACATCTTCACGACTAGCTTTATTGCACCACAAAACCAAGGGAGTATATTTTTGTGTACAAGAAAAAGTAGCACCAAGATAAGCCACCACAGAATCACTTCATGATCTACCACCAACCAAAATAAATGAAGTTCATCTATGTCAACGATCCGTGTGACAAACCCAAAACCGTTGAGATCAATTTCATCACATTACATCTCTAACCGTTGATTCATTTCATCCCCATAATAAATCACCTCCAAAAGTTTCACTCATTCTCCATTCTTCATATCACTACCATTAACTTCATGCAACAACCTATCATTTAACATAAACTATCATTCTCTACTTGCACACAAAAGAAAATTAAACAACATCCAAAATGTTGAGCATGGTGACAACCTGTCGAGCTAACGACGATCTCTTTCGTGTGATGCTTGCACGACAAGGCCACCAACCGAAACTGAGGTTTTTATTTATTTTTTTTTTTCTTTTAATATTATTATTATTATTATTATTATTATTATTTTTTCTATAAGTTTATTGTTACCTATCATCATAGATCTAGCTTTTCATGTCATCTTTGTTCACTGAGATCTTTGAACTGAGTTTTAAATGTTGTTTTGTTCCAGGCTTTGTTTGGAGCTAAGGGTTTTTGTAATGGATGTATGTGATTTGTTCTTGAGTTTTAGAGGTGAGGTGTAAACAATTATTTGTTATAGTTGCAGTAGATGTGATGGTGGTGTTGCTGGTGGTAGTCGCAACCCGTTTGTTAACATAGACGGAGCGACGTTTCACGGGGGATAGGTGTACATGATATGGATGAGTGAATGATTCATTGTTGAAATGAGTTGCTCTTAATGGGATAATGTGTTCACCCCCGTAAAACGTGTTTTTCACCACAAGAATATTACGAGGCATGACAGAAAATAGCAAGAAACATCAAGTAATTCGTAAACTGTTGGTGCATCCGGAACCACCTGAAGTTCATTGATCATCTTTCCCACAGAAAGCGATATAGCTCTAGAGTCAGAAACCTCATGGCATTAACATGGCCCATTCCTTGATCACCTACATCAACATGATGCTGAACTGAAATACCCAGGTAGGTGAGTTTTTCTCGGTTGTTGTTAAAGTTTCCGATGAGCTCGAGGTTGTGTCTAAGGAATCTATTTATTGATCTGCTAGTTGCCCTGAATCTAATAGCTTCCGGTAAATGAGGAAACTGACCGACTCTTGCAAAAATGTCAGTTAATATCGATCATCAGGTATCCTCTCTAATGGATCATGTCTTTGGTATTGCATGTGAAGAGTTTTTTTAGAATTGAAGAAAACGAAAATAGTGGTGGTGGTGGCGGCCGGATATTTGAGAGAATAAATGTAGAGGTGGTGGTGAAGTTTTGGGAGAGATGGTATTTATTGACCACAATGGTGTGTTACCGTTGGCATACGTTTAATGATGTGTTGGTGTAGTTTTTAAATTCATCTTTAAGTTTCATAAGTTTAACGATTGTGTTTGATTTGTTTCTATTTTTGCTCACGCTAGAACCCTATTTTGACATGAATTTATAAAGGTTATAAATGACTTAATGACCTCTAACTCTATAGAGATTTTAACAATGTGTGACAACCTCTATAATTTCGTGAGACATAGCCATCCAAAATGTCTAAACTTTGACTTCCCACAATGGTTTTATCCCACCATGGAGACACACAGAGATCAATAATCACACATAATTATATCGAGTCTAATGCAAGCACCGAAATGCTGAAGAAAATCGATAGAGTCATTGAGTCATTGCTTATCAGCTCATCATGAGCAAGTTTGTGAATGCTTATGTAGTTTTTTAACTTATCGTGATTTGATATCATAGCCTAGTTGCATGTGTTGAAGATTCCACAAGTTATAAGCTCCCTAATTTCATTACAATAAACTAGAAAACCATTTATATGAATCTTCTTATGATATGAATATTGATTTGACATGTTGCAGGATATGAATGAAAGTAAAAACCATAATTATAAATAAATGTTGCAGGACATGTGCATTAGGAGGTTTACTGGATTGTTTGCTAGTTTGAATATTCATATATATGGACTAGAATATTAATGAGGAGTTACATTTTTCTGCACAATATGTAAGATATATAAGGGATTGTGTTTGATTTGTTTCTATATTTGCTCACACTAGTCTCTGTAGCATTGAAAACTTGTATGCATATGAAGTGATCTACCCTAATAAATATATCGGTGTGGCCATTTTAATATCATTTGACATGAATTTATCAAGGTTATTACTGTTTTTAATGATGATGTTTGTCTTCCTTTTATATTGTTGACACATGACCAGCAAAGTTTTACTTAAGGGGGTGACCGAGAGTGCTTGTGAACCACAAGAGTTTCTCAAAGTATCCGATTTTTTATTATTATTAAGTACTTGGTCCCAATTTTTGTGTTAAGGAGTACTCCGTATTTTTTACTTTTTTTAAAATGCTGCAAATAATTAATTTATAGTTCTAGGCTTGGACCAGCTACTAGTTGTGGATTCAAATCCTCTGATAATATAATCCTATAATATTATAGTTCTAGGCCTTGAGGCCTCGACTTCAAGGCATACTCAAGATACAACCACGACATCGAGTAAAAAGGGGACCGGGACTTCTGATGATATTAATCTTTTTTCTCATAGATACTCATTTGATGTTTTGAATAATGAAAATAGGATTCTTGAGAAAGTGGTCCCTTCTGATGGAAAGGAGGTTAATGATTTGCATAACGAGGATAGCGATAGCGAAGTAGAAGAGGTGTATAATGAGACGCCAAACTTTATGACAATTAACTCAATAGTTAACAAAGCTTCCACTAATGGCACTGGAGGTGGGAATTCGAGTTGGTACGAATGATGGAAAAAGACCTATGAAGATGACCCGTATCATGATGTTGATTGCGATTCTCTTAGCCTCATGTAGATCATACGGCTTTTTCTAAAGCTTTCGTTATAAATTTTCGTGGTCAAATTAGATAGGTATGTATTGTAGTTGTTCATAAATTTGGTTTGTCATTTTTATGATATGTATGGTTTGTATTTTGTAACAAAATATTTGCGTTTGTTTTCACCTTAATAAGCTGAGATGTGAGATTCATATCTTTTGTACTTAACTAGTTTTTAGAGTAATAAATTTATTTGGGATAAAATCCTTTACCAATAACAAAATAATAATAATAATAATAAAAATCCATAAAAATGAAACCCCTACCGAGCTCAATAACTTTGAAATCTACTACACTTTTTTTACCGTATATAGTACGTCTTTTTCATTTTATAGTCAAATACCTAAAACAATCGAGTAAATTCCATCTTTGTGTTGCTTTTCAAATTTGTGGACAATAATGTGCCTTTTCTTTTAAAAAAAAAACCCAAAATCAAAAAATCATTGAACAACATTCGCATGAATCTGTTGCTTTACGCGGGTAACATTCTTATGCATGCTAGTTGTTTATTCTGTTTTTCTTTCTTTTTAATATACTCCTTCCGCGTCTCTAAATAAATATCTACTATTGACTTTTGAAGTATTTTTATCCAAATTTTGACCTTAAATTATTTCATTTGTGTTATGTAATACTTGATGAAAATTATACCAATGAAAGTACATTTAAAACCCAATATATTCATATGTTTTTGTATCAAGTAATACATAACATAAATAAAATAATTTAAGGTCAAAGTTAAAAATAAAGACTTTAAAAGTCAATAGTAGACATTTGTTTAGGGACGGATGGAGTATTCATTTATGCACCTTTATTCTTATTATACTACGTATTTATTTGGGGTTTAATATCAAGAAGTACCAACTTTCTTTAGAACAAAAAAAATACATAACTAACATCAACTTTCATTGAATATGGTGGTTAGGAGTTCAAAGTAAATATTGCACTCAATAGGTTTCAGACAATCAATTTATATAGTATGATGTTGTCACTCTAAATTTCTTTTACACAAATGTATCTTTCAAAACTATAAATTTTATTACATCTCTATGCATAACATACCAATTTTAGACATTAGTCTCAACTACCCAAGTAAACAATTACATTATTTGTATTTAATGAAGTTTCTTATATTGAAACTCACACTACCCAAGTTTCTTAGTCTCAACTACCCAAGTTTCATATATTTAGACTCAACATCGACAATTATTTTCATCCATCAAAATCATTTCTCCTACACACACTAGTTAGTTATGAGCAAATAATGTTGCCCACAAATGCAAGTTTTGTTATTCTCCTTGTATATATACACCCGAAATTAGGTATCAAGTTCGTTTCAACGTTTTGAGTCAATTTTTACATCTCAACATGCGTAATATATGTTTACATACCCTTTTTGTTATAAAATAGGCGTTAAAAGAATTGATTTTAATGGAAAAAAAACATTAAATTATATTATTTTTTGGATTTAAAGATGTTTATTGGGAGAGAAAAGAAAAGTATAAGGAGTGAAATAATAAAGAATAAGATAAACGAAAAGAGCGATAATAAATATTTATTTTTTCTTGTCTTTCAGTGGAAAAGCACAATTTGGGAACATCAAATTAAAACAAGAACATTGTTGTCTACAAAATTGAAAAAAAAAAAGTGGAGCAAATATTGAATTTACTTGAAACATACATAAACTTAGGTATTCGTAGTATAAAAAAGTTAAAAGGTTAAAAGATGAAGCATGCGACTGTTGATGGTTAAGATGGTTCGTATGATGATGAATCCACAAAAAAGATGATAATGAGCTTATCTCGACATTTGATAACGTCAAGAATATGGAGATCTCTTTAGGTATTCGTACGGATAGGTGGCGAAAGAGTTTTTGGAAAAAATACATCAATATAGCAAAGCTACGTCAAATGTTAAGTTTTTCACTCAACAACTACTTTTGTTTCTTCTTTCAAGTTCATCTTACACGTCGAGTTGATCACGCCACAATCGCCTGAAGTAATCGATGATGGTTATATTGTAAGGTTTTCGTTGGTCAAGTATCACACTACTCTAACAAACCAAATGGCTTGTATCTCAATGTTACCCCAAGTGTGAGAATGCTCCTCAACTAAATGGTTGTGGGTTCAAGTGCTGCTTAGGACATGTGAGATTGATTTATTGTGAGATAGTTAGTTGTCTTTCTAAAAAAAAGTAATGAAGCTGGCGTAAGTAATTCAACTTGTATAACTCAACCTCACACGAAGTTTTCAGAAGACGTATTTTACTTCTATGTTTATGTCTAAGATAGATATATAGTTTAGACTTTAGAGCTTATGTGTTATTGTTTTTCTCAGTTGGTTGTAGTTCTTGTCATGGAAACTCACATTCAGTTTATCCATTAACGATTTGTATTTCCCCATGTCGGAATTCTTCATCTCGAAGGTATTGTCACCTAATCCTACAAAGGATGTAATATGTTAAGGGTTTAATCCGCCTTAACCAACCTTCAAGACAAGTTGACAGCCTTACCATCAATTTGTTGCCATTTCAGTCTTGTACAAAAGAAGACTCGAAGACTCCGTCTTTAATTTGTTTACTTTTTACTACATGTTAGAATAAATTGTGTAGAAAAGATAATGACCATTGTGATATTATAATTTGTCGACACTTACACTTGTTAACACCCAATTTATCAACGCCAGAAAAAATGAGGAGAAATTGATCAGTGTTATAAGTTAAAACACACATTTGTAAATGTGAACAAATTCTAGATTTCTTCATATTAAGAGTCAACTTTTTATTTAAAGCAAATATAATGGTGGAATCTAGTTCATCTCTCAAAATTTGCTCACACATATCTATCTAAACATTTTTTTACATATCCTTAAATCTTAATAAACTCTAGTATTGTACACATTTTTTAAAAGTGTGTAAAAATGTGTGGTAAAACGACATTTTATTTTTAGTGTAGTCTCTATCCATGAACAAATCAATTATATTTTTGTACAACAAAGATTATATTTTGAGAGGTTAAACATTTTTTCCTCTACATAAAATATCCTTGCTCATCTGTCTCACCAGTTTTGTTTTGTTAATGCAACACCTTTCACCTTTTTAATTTTTGTTTGTAAACTGTAAATGCAACACCTAACATATAGTACTTGTGTGTTAATGCAAAACCTACCACACACAAGCAAACATAAATACTTCACCTTTGCTTCTAGTTTTCCCATCAACAACACCACTTTTCCCACAAACATCACATGAAGGCTAAAGTGGCCTGAAACCTCATAAGCCTACCACGAAGTGTAGAGTCTGGTAATTATTTGAAATAAAAATCCTCTCATCTCCAAATAAGCCGTACACTTCACACTTCACAGTCAACATCTACCTCCGCCGTTAGTACACAACCACTACTGTCTTTATGATGAGTATTTTCAAACGTAAGCACGGGCGAAACCCAAACCGCACATGCTCAAACCCATTTCTGTTTCTACTTTTATTTTACGACACACAAGCAACGAACCTTTCTTTCATTATTGAAATAGGTGGTCTCGGAAGTATAACCTCATGTCATGTAACAAAGCTGTTAAGAAGTTAACCAATTGATAGTGACCAAGTGATCAACGATTCAAATAATACAAAACAGAAAGTACCAACTGTGATTGATAATGAAAAATAAAGAACTAGATAATTCAACTCCTGATGCTGATGCGATGATTACGCAATATATTGTAAATTTGTTTGTTCGGATTTTCCGGCATAACTCGTATACGTTACAATATTCTTTTATCTTAGAAACACAAATGCTGGCATATTGGGAGGGGCCGACCTTTATTCTTCTTCAAATAATGGGCTTTCAACATATGTAAGATTGTATCCACTGGGCTAGTTGGGAGGGGCCTAGCACCTGCTAGTCACCCATCCCCTCCGTCCTGCATTAAATTTAGAAAAAGTTTAAGATATTAGATCTTTTCATTTCACATAAGCATGAAACACGTTTCTACTATGGTTAATAAAATGATAGATCTCTTCAAATTTTCTTAGACCTTTTCATAAACCACCATAGTGGATGCACTTATAAAAGGTTTATACAAATACAAGTCATCAAACATAATTTACAAGTATGTAAAACACAAATTATTCTCATCTTAAAACATTATTTCTCACATACAATTAATACACCCTTTAACCAATAAATACAATTCTCTTAATACAATGTACAGACATGTAGCACAATTATCACTCTCAAATCTAGTAGCCTCAATAAAATAACATTTGTTTGTCGGAAAATTTAGTCACAAGGTACCCGCCACCGCATCGCGCGAGTAGCCTGCTAGTATAAACATAAAGTAAAATGATCATAAGGAGCACCTTTTAGATAATGCAAATCTATTTACAAATTAGATAATGCACCACAAACTTTATGACAATTAACTCAATAGTTAACAAAGCTTCTACTACAATTAACTCAATAGTTAACAAAGCTTCTTCTAGTGGCGCTGGAGGTGGGATTTCGAGTTGGTACGAATGATGGAAAAAGACCTATGAAGATGACCCGTATCATGATGCCGATTGCGATTCTGCTAGCCTCGCGTAAGATAATATGGCTTTGCTAAAGCTTTCATTATAAATTTTGTGGTCAAATTAGATAGGTAATGCATTGTAGTTGTTCATAAATTTGGTTTATCATTCTTATGATATGTATGGTTTGAAACACAATATTTAGTTTGTTTTCACCTTTTTAAGTGAGGCGTGGGATTCATCGACATCTTTTGTACTTAACTACTTTTTAGAGTAATAAATTTATCTGGATAAAATCATTTTCTCAAAAAAAATAATAATAATAAAATAATGAATAAAAAAAATTAAACCCCATACCAAGTTCTTTTTTTAACAAACCCTACCAAGTTCAATAGCTTTAAAATCTACTACATTTTTTTTTTTTTTTTTTTTTACACCATATATAGTAAGTCTTTTTCATTTTATGGTCAAATACCTAAAACAAACGAGTAGATTCCATCTTTGTGTTGTTTTTCAAATACTTGGACAATAATGTGCCTTTTTTACTTTGATGTTTTCATATTGTTTTTGTTTTGTTTTTTTTTTTTTTTCATTAAAAAACTTGAAAATTTCAAATATTTTTATCTCTCCCCTATATCATCTCTTATATGTGTTTCCATCTCTCATAGATGGTTATGTTTTAACCATATATTGCTTGTAAGTATTGGTTTTTTCTCCATATTTATATGTAAATATGGGGTTGTTTAGTATTTTTGGACCAGCAAGCTTTTTTCCAAAATGTAAAGTTTCTATATAAACCTTAAACTTGTGATATTGTTTATTCTTATAACGTTTTTAAGACCTAATTTCCTTATAAAACTTATAAAAAATAAGTTAACACATATTCTATTATTAGTCATTAAGATATCTTTATTTATGATTGTTCTCTTTACGTATTTGAGACCTTCTACTTTTAGAAGTCTTAAAAATTTAAGTTAACACACCTTCTATTATTAGTAATTATTGAAAAAAAATTAAAAATACATTTATTGCACATTAAGCTATGACATTATATTGGATTTTACAATAATAAATTTTTAAATTTGCATATCATAATATGACATTATTTCTTTACAATCTCACAACACAAACACGAATCTCTATAAACTATCATCCATTATATATAACCACGGTACATGTATTACTAAAAAATTGAAGTACAAAGGATGTCATTGAATCTTACATCTAAACCCGCTAGAAAAACGGAAAACAAACGCACCAATTATGCTTCGAACTAAATATATCACAAGAAAGACAAACCAAACTTATGAAACTACTATAAGGACAAGAAATAGAACTAATGTTTAAATTGACCACGAAGATTAATGTCCGTCAATTCACAAAGCACCCATTGTTTTGGAGTTTAACCTTCAAGTTCATAAGTGTCATATAGATCATAATCTTCATCCTCGCGTAAACTACCATCATGTGCACATCCACTAGTCATAAAATGAGAAGTCTCATTATATCCATCTTCGACTTCATCACTATCGAAGTATTCTCCTTGATGTTCCATAGTGCTACTAGATCGACAGACCGATGTCACATTAGCCTCCTTTTGCATCGAAAGTGGCTTCCAATCATCACTCAAGAGCACAAGCTTTCCATCAGTTATTTGACTTTCGAGATTATTAATCTTTTCAAAGAGAGATGAAGTACTTGGGCGCCAAATGAATCAATAGGTGCACTCGCTGTTTATCCATGTTCTATTCCGTTACCAAAAGCCGAATCTTCTGAGCCTCTCCATCCTCCACATCTATCATAGAGTTTAATACATCAAACGAGTTCAAGTAGAAGGAACCGTAGTATAAGATTTATCATTATAGAAAAAACCCAAAATCAAAAAGTTATTAAACAACATTCGCATATGAATTTGTTGCTTTACGCGGGGAACATGCTTATGCATGCTAGTTGTTTATTTTCTTTTTCTTTCTTTTTAATATATTCATTTATGACCCTTATTCTTATTATACTACATATTTATTAGGGGTTTAATATCAAGAAGTGCTAACTTTCTTTATCTTAGAACAAAAAATACATAACTAGCATTAGCTTTCTTTGAATATGGTCGTTGAGAGTTCAAAGAAATATTGCCCCCTAATCAGAGTGTTACTAATGGTTTCTAAACTGTAAGTAACAAGAATAAGTGTAGGAATGGTGGTACAAGTGTTCCTAGTAAGGGAGGGTTTAATAAACCTGGTGTGGGGCCTAAGTTTCGGTATCAACCTAAAGCGCCCCCTAATCCTAAACAGGTGGATAATTCTAAGATGAAAGCCACTGAAGTGGCTAGTATAAGTGGTACGACGATTGCTACATCTAACCCGTTTGATGCACTTAATGTGATCAATACTGATGAATGTGGTACTCCTACTGTTATAGTAGATTACGGTTGTTCAATGGAAGCTAAAGAGGTTGAAATTAAGGCCGGAATGTATCACAAGAACCGCTTGTGAGTGATTCAATGGAAGCTAACGAGTTGGCCATACACCTATTCTTTGTGAAAATTGGGGAGCTTGAAAAGCTTCTTATGGATGGAAAGCTACTCTTGTTGATGATCTTGGTAATCCTATTAAAAGGTTGATTATCCGGTAAAAGGATCTTCCGTCTACTTCATCTATTAAGAGGTTAACCCATTCTCTAAGGTGGGAGAGATTGTTGTCTCCGACGGTGATGATGAGGAGGTTGTAAACACCTTTGATGAGTCGAGTAACATATTTGGTGGTGGTCATGATCGAGAAGATGACTTTGATGACTATGGTTAAGATAACTATGCGGATCAGGTTTACGATCTTTCTGGTAATTTGGATGCCTATTACGACACATATGGTATCAAGCTCCAAGGCCTTGGTAGGAAGTAAATGTTATCTTCATAGGAGTCTGATGTTATATTTTGAGTAGTGGTTTATTTTCTTTTTTAGAAAATAGGAAGCTTTTTGCCTATGTAACGGGCTGAGATATGGGATTTACCCATATCCTTTGTACTTAAACGTTTTTTGGAGTAATATATTTACCGGGTCATTGACCTTTTACCCAAAAAAAAAAGAAATATTGCACTCAATAAGTGTCAGACAATTAATTTATATAGTACGGTGTTGTCACCCTCAAGTTCTTTTAGAGGATGCACAAAGGTAACGGAGTAACGTCGTTGAGGGCTAAATAATGCCCGTTATTGGCGTTAACCCTTGGACATGCATCGTTATTTCAGCGTTAGTCCACAGGCGTTGGGGGCTAACGCGTTATGTAAAAAATATATATTCATTTCACCCCTAAACCATTTCAAATAAATTTTCACTTACACCCCTCAACCTATTCGATTCAAATTTAAATTATCTTGGTCAATTACGAGCGGGATAAATTCAAATTCAAATTTGAAATTTAAAAATCAAATATGAGCGGGATTTATTCAAACTCAAATCAACTCGCCTATATATGCAACTCTACGAGTTGTTTAGAATCTACGACACACAAGTTACACACACAACTCACACACACAAAAAATGTCTCGCAAAGATTTTTCTCATCAATTTCCAAGTCCAGAAAATCTACCGGAAACCAGCTTTCCAACTCCAAATCACTTGTCGGAAACCATCTTTCCAACTCTACCAGAGTTTGAAGTTTACTCAACACTACCGGAAAATGTCTTCCCGGTGGGTTTTGAAGACATCCCATACATCCCAATTGTTCTAACTTCACCTGTGAACAGTCCACAGGTGGATCTTCAAAACCACCCCAGCAGGTTAAGTGAGAATTCCCTCCGGCAACTAGAACAAGATAAAGAAAGCGGTTGGGAGATTATGGAAGAAGCGGACACGTGAAGAAGGCGCTGGCCGTGAGCAAGAAGCACGGGAAGCTCGGTACCTCCAAGATAATTACTTGACATAATGGGCGTCGGCTCTTTAATGGGAGTTTGATTCCCTTCAAATTCGAGGTTGGGTCTCGGATGATTCGTTTTAAGTTTTAGTAGTTTTATTTTCATCGATGTCGTTGTATTTTAATTTTAATGTAATCCGTGTTTAACGTTTAATGTACTTTGTGTTTTAATGTTAAATGTGATATGTGTTTTAATAAATGAAGTGTTTGTTTTAGTTTAGGGGTTGAAATTGAAAATATGAAATGTTATTGATGTTATTGGGATGTTATTGTTGTGGGTGTTTTTAGAGGATGTTAAGGTGAAATGTTAAAGCTGATGTGGCGCTGACGTGGACGGTGTTATTGGTGTTATTGTGTTACGATTGTGCATGCTCTTACACAAATGTATCATTCAAAACTATAAATTTTATCATATCTCTATACTTGACACATACCAATTTCAGACATTAGTCTCAACTACCCAAATAAACAATTACATTATTTGTATTTAATGAAGCTTCTTATATTGAAACTCACACTACCCAAGTTCTTAAAACTACTAAAAACTTAAAAAAAAAACGAATCATCTGAGTCCCAACCCTCAGAACGGGTTACCGGAGAATTAAACTCCCCATTAAAGTATCGACTCTCCATTATGTCGAAATAGTTGTCTTGGAGTCTTGAGCTTCCGTGCTTCTTGCTCACGGCGAGCAACCTCTTCACGTGCTGCTTTCTTCCATAATCTCCTTAAAGTTTTCTTCATCTTGTTCCGGTTCGGAGGAAGCCTCACTTAACTTTCTTTGGGTGGTTTTAAAATCCATCGTGAATTTGTTCACGGTGGAGTTGGAACAATTGGGAGGTATGGGATGTTTTCAAAACCCACGGAAAGACATTTTCGGTGGTGTTGAGTAAACTTCAAACTACGGTAGAGTTGGAAAGGCGGTTTCAACAAGTGATTTGAGTTGGAAAGGCGGTTTCGGCAACTTTTCGGGCTAGGGAATTCTTGAGAAAAATCCTTGCGAGACATTTTTGTGTGTGAATTGTGTTAGTTGTGTGTGTGATCTGTGACTAGTAGGATAGTATATATAGGCTCATATAATCCCTCTGAAAACTAAACCGTTTGAATTTAAAATTTGAATTTGAATTTTAAAGTACCCCGCTCAACAGTATACGGTTTTTGAATTTGAATTTGAATTAGCCCGCTCAACATTATACGTTTTTGAATTTGAATTTAAAATTTGAATTTGAATTTTGAATTTGAATTTGAAAACCACCCTTATAAATAACAATTTATAACCACAATTTTTCACATCTACATCAATTCAAAAAAAAAAAAAAAAAAAGCACAAATGTCTCTAACTCGAAGTGGAACAAGTCGAAGAAACCTTGCTTGCATGCAAGTTTGGATAGAAATTTCGCAAGCTATAGATATGGAAAATAACCGTTCGAAAATATTTTTGGAACGACGTTATCATATGTTCAATAATCGACAACCGATGACCATCGTACAAAAATTCAATCACGGGTAAATGGGCGAGGATTAACGTCGATTGCAAAAGTTCAACGCAATTTACAAGCGATTCTGCGTCAAGTGCTAAAATGACCACACTCATCTCGAAAATGCGAAACTAAACTTCCAGCAACAATTTGGTGGAAAAGAGTTCAAGTATGTTCACGTTTGGGAGATTTTAAAAATTGCCCGGTGGGATGTCGAAGATTAAATCGATGGTATGTGTTGTATTTTTTTTACTCGTGTTTTTTTTTCCCGTATCGTGTTGTTTTTTTATTATTGTGTTATGTATTGTATTTTTAATTTGAATGAAATTAATTTATTTAGTTTATTTGGAAATGAAAATAGAATAAAAAAAATAAAGTGGTAGTGGTGGGCCTCAAATTAAGAGGTTGAGGTTTGTTATGAGTGAGGAGGGGGTTTGTTGTGGTTAGTTGTGGAAAAATGGGATGCTGATGTGGCGCTGAGGTGGCACGACGACGAGCTTTAAGCTCGTTTTGACACCTAGTGCTTTTAGTCTCAACTACCCAAGTTTCTTATATTTAGACTCAACATCGACAATTATTTTCATCCATCAAAATCATTTCTCCTACACACACTAGTTAGTTATGAGCAAATAATGTTGCCCACAAATGCAAGTTTTGTTATTCTCCTTGTATATATACACCCGAAATTAGGTATCAAGTTCGTTTCAACGTTTTGAGTCAATTTTTACATCTCAACATGCGTAATATATGTTTACATACCCTTTTTTGTTATAAATTAAGCGTTAAAAGAATTGACTTTAATGGGAAAAAAAACATAAAATTTTATTATTTTTTGGATTTAAAGATGTTTATTGGGAGAGAAAAGAAAAGTATAAGGAGTGAAATAATAAAGAATAAGAGAAACGAAAAGAGCGATAATAAATATATATTTCTTCTTGTCTTTCAGTGGAAAAGCACAATTTGGGAACATCAAATTAAAACAAGAACATTGTTTTCTACAAAATTGAAAATAAAAAAAAAAAAAAAAAAAAAAAAGAAAAGAAAAAGTGGAGCAAATATTGAATTTACTTGAAACATACATAAACTTATATTTTAAGCAGTATAAAAAAGTTAAAAGGTTAAAAGATGAAGCATGCGACTGTTGATGGTTAAGATGGTTCGTATGATGATGAATCCACAAAAAAGATGATAATGAGCTTATCTCGACATTTGATAACGTCAAGAATATAGAGATCTCTTTAGGTATTCGTACGGATAGGTGGCGAAAGAGTTTTTGGAAAAATACATCAATATAGCAAAGCTACGTCAAATGTTAAGTTTTTCACTCAACAACTACTTTTGTTTTTCTTTCAAGTTCATCTTACACGTCGAGTTGATCACGCCACAATCGCCTGAAGCAATCGATGATGTTTATATTGTAAGGTTTTCGTTGGTCAAGTATCACATTACTCTAACAAACCAAATGGCTTGTATCTCAATGGTACCCCAAGTGTGAGAATACTCCTCAACTAAATGGTTGCGGGTTTAAGTGCTGCTTAGGACATGTGAGATTGATTTAGTGTGGGATAGTTAGTTGTCTTTCTAATAAAAACATTACTCAGTGGTAACCCATGCCGTAAGTATTTCAACTGGCATAACTCAACCTCACACGAATTTTTTCAGAAGCCGTTGTTTACATCTATGTTTATGTCCAAGATAAATATATAGTTTAGAGCTTATGTGTTATTGTTTTTCTCAGTTGGTTGTAGTTCTTGTCATAGAAACTCACATTCAGTTTATCCATTAACGATTTGTATTTCTCCTGGCCGGAATTCTTCATCTCGCAAGACAACTTATTCTTCTTGCTGGATCCATTGTTACTTCCATTATGTTCGAATAGGCATGCAAGCACACTATCCTCTTATCGTTTAATTTATAGTACCTCTTTTTATATGTGCATAAGTAATATTTAGGGGTTTTCATTATGTGGTTTATAAAAATTTGAACGATCCATCTATTGTCATCATCACAATGAAGTCAAATGTCTAACACGTTATGTCCCTCATGAAGGTAAAATTGTCACTTAATCCTATAAAGGATATAATATGTAATATGTTAAGGGTTTAATCCGCCTTAACCAACCTTCGAGACAAGTTGACAGCTTTACCATCAATTTGTTGCCATTTCAGTCTTGTACAAAAGAAGACTCGAAGACTCCGTCTTTAATTTGTTTACTTTTTACTACATGTTAGAATAAATTGTGTAGAAAAGATAATGACCATTGTGATATTATAATTTGGCGACACTTACACTTGTTAACACCCAATTTATCAACGCCAGAAAAAATGAGGAGAAATTGATCAGTGTTATAAGTTAAAACACACATTTGTAAATGTGAACAAATTCTAGATTTCTTCATATTAAGAGTCAACTTTTTATTTAAAGCAAATATAATGGTGGAATCTAGTTCATCTCTCAAAATTTGCTCACACATATCTATCTAAACATTTTTTACATATTCCTAAATCCTAATAAACTCTAGTATTGTACACACTTTTTAAAAGTGTGTAAAAATGTGTGGTGAAATGACATTTTATTTTTAGTGTAGTCTCTATCCATGAACAAATAAATTACTATATTTTTGTACAACAAAGATTATATTTTGAGAGGTTAAACATTTTTTCCTCTACATAAAATATCCTTGCTCATCTGTCTCACCAGTTTTGTTTTGTTAATGCAACACCTTTCACCTTTTAAATTTTTGTTTGTAAACTGTAAATGCAACACCTAACATATAAGTAGTAGTACTTGTGTGTTAATGCAAAACCTACCACACACAAGCAAACATAAATACGTCACCTTTGCTTCTAGTTTTCCCATCAACAACACCCACTTTTCCCACAAACATCACACATGAAGGCTAAAGATGCCTGAAACCTCGTAAGCCTACCGCGAAGTGTAGAATCTCGTAATTTTTTGAAATACAAATCCTCTCAGTTCCATATAAGCCACACACTTCACACTGATGAATATTTTTAAACATAAGCACGGGCGAAACCCAAACCGCACATGCTCAAACCTATTTTTGTTTCTACTTTTATTTTACGACACACAAGCAACAGACGTTTCTTTCATTATTGAAATAGGTGGTCTTGGAAGTATTATCTCACGCCATGTGAGTTTCCTTGGTTGTTGTTGAAGTTACTGGCGAACTCTAGGTTTCGGGTAATGAATTCTTTTTATTGATCTACTTGTGACCCGAAATCTTATCGCCTACGGTAAATCAGGAAAAGAATTTGGTCTTGCTAAAATGTCTGCCAATATTACATCTGGCCCCTTCTCAAAATCATGTTTTTGGTTTTGCATGGTGGAGAATTTTGTGAAGAAAAAGAAATGGTGGTGCTGGTAGCCGGATATTTGAGAGAAGAAATAATGTAAAGATGGTGAAGTTTTGGGCAGAGTATGTATTTACAACTGAAATTTGGCGTATCTTAAAACACCTTTTAGCAAAACATTCCGAGTTTATTTTACTACTATACAGATTTGACTGTAAGTGAGAGTTTTAAAGTTGTACTAGTAACTTGTAATGTGCGTCTTTTTGTATAAGCTGTGAAGATTTGTATATGCTAGTAGTGAGATATGATTTATGTTATATTTTGAGCATATGTGGAAATCTTAACACTGAATTTCTCATCTTCTTTGTTTGCAACAAATCAGTAATCACTTGTTTTTGGAATTCGTTTTATTTCTTTATCGTCATACTTCTATGTGTAGGGTGCCGATCAGGTTATCAGATCGGGTTTAGGGGCAAATTTAGCTAGGCCGCCCGGTTTTCAAAGAGAATACCTAACACCAACTTCTCATCAATAAAAATAAGTACTGTACATCGGGTTAATAAATAAACGTCGTTTATATGAATATAAAGTAAAATGATCATAAGCAACACATTTTAGATAATGCAAAGCTGGTTACAAATTAGATAATGCAGCAAATTCAAATAGGAATAGTACTCAACATGTTACAAATTAAGAATCGTTGAATATTAAAACTGAACCGAGATATATACTTGGATGAAATATATATAGTATCTTACTATAGTTTTAGTATCATCTTTTATGAATGTTCCTAGTGAGAACAAAGTTGAAGAACAAGGTGACTTATACACCTATCATCTTATCACTTAAGGCAAATATTTCAACTGTTAAGCATCTTCCCCACATGGCCCATATGAATTTTTTTATCTAATGGTTGGCTACCTTCTTAACGTTAAGGTGATCTTATAACTTCATGGTTGAAAGTTCAAGTTCTAACTTGATGCAATTCCAAAAGCTATGTACTGACCCTTCGAAGCCATTGACACCATTGACAACTTAAACTTCAAGGTGTTGTCATTTCAAGTTTGTTTCAGCATTCAATTTATCAAAAATGACTCCATCTTTTTTGCTTTTCACATTAAATAGATTGAGTAGAAAAGAAAACTCGTCTGAGTTCACGTCATGAGCTACACACATTTGTAGATGGATGCCTACCTCATATTTATTAGGGGATAAATAGGTCCAAGCCCGGTCTGCGGGTTTAAGATATCTAGGGTTTTATCATTATAAATAATGGTCAATAATAAAGTAATACCGACGAGTGGGATTATGTAATCCATGTTAGACATTGTAAACCTCGTTAGTATTAGGCGAAAAACGATTTACGATACTAACCCTTAACCCTTATTGGTCGATTTGATTATTATTCCTCAATGTTCCCATTCACGTGGGTCTTTTGTTGAATTAATTTTTCAATTCGCTTCAATTGGTTAGTTTGTCTCATCGTTTTTTTTTTAATTGGTGCATGCTACCGACCTGATCCTTGCATACTTGATTGGTTCTTTTATTATTAGTGGGCAGTGTTCATGCATGCATGGTTTGATTATTATTATCTTATGTGAATTGCATCATGGGTTTTGGTTATTAGTGCTTTAATTCATGCCTTCGACTTGGAAGATTGACGTGGATTTCCTGGTTATTTTTGTTAATCGTTTTTTTAGGGTTTGATTTATTCATGATGGGGGTTACGAGAGAGAGGGATAAAGGTGGGGAACGTTGGAACATGATCTTGGTGGTCTTGATAACTACGCATCATTGAATAAGACTACTCGGAAAAGGCTCCAGTGTCGTTACTTACGGGTTGAGAGTCTTAGCATGGACACTAACGAGGGAGTAGTTCTCGTCTTGATGGACAAGTGGAGCCGATTTCACTTGGTTCGAGCCCTAGTCATGATGCACTAGTCATGACACACCGAGGTAATGATACTTTATTGAAAATTCGTGCTATTGAAAACAAATATTTGAGGAAAACTTGTTCTTGTGGGTGATGATGGGCAACATTAAAACCAAATGTGACGATGGATGCTACTACTTTTGGGGCTAATACATTTGAGTCTTAAGGTGCATGATCACGAAGGAGCTAGAGGAGATGCTTCGCTATTGGTTATTATTGAAGCCTCCTCATGATCTGAGTGTTCCTATGGCTTCTAATGTTAATGCTACTAGTAGTCCTAATAATGTTAATGATAAGGTTGATACGAATGCACATGGGTCATTGGTATTGAGAAGGTTGGTGTGTATGCTTTGAAACAACCTTCACATCATTCTTGGTGTTACTTCTCTCGAACCTAAGAAACACACGTCAAACTTTCGTAGGTTGGAGTGTAATAAGAAAGCTAATGGTGTGGATCTTTCTGTCCCGATGAAAGTGGTTGAAGAGGTGAACTCTAGATTTGAGAATACTTTGTATGGGTATTTCCACAGTCAACGACTTGCTTTTCTGTTGTTGATTACTTTGTTCGCAATCGTGGGCTAAGTTTGGTATACAAAGGTAATGATGAATGCAAAGGGTTCTTCTTTTTAAGTTCAATTCGAAGAAAGGTGTTGATGATGTTCTTGATAATGGTCCTTGGTTGATTAGAAATGTACCTATTATTCTTAAACCATGGACATTGAACACCAACTTACTTAAAGAGGATTTGACCAACATCCCGGTGTGGGTTAAATTCCATGATGTTCCTCTTGCTATGTTTTCTGATGATGGCCTTAGTCTCCTTGCCACTTTGATAGGCACGCCCATAAGGTTAGATGCTTTCACTAGCCAAATGTGCAAGGACTCGTGGGGCCGTAGTAGTTTTGCTAGATGCATGATTGCAGTGAAGTCGGATGAGGTGCTTAGGGACAACCTTACTGTTGAGATACCGTTACTTGATGGGTCGGGTTCGACTATTGAGAAGATACGGGTTGAGTATGAGTGGAAACCACCTCATTGTGATAAATGTAAGATTTTTGGTCATACTCTTATTGGATGTCCTAATGTTGTTGAACCTCCTCCTACTCGACCTACTAAGCGGCGTTAATGATGGTTTCAAGGCGGTTAATTACAAGAAGAAGGAAAGCAAGGTGGGTCTACTATTCGGGTCAAGGTGGGTTTAATAAACTTTGTTGTGGGTAAGGAGTTTCGATATCAACCCAAAAGACTCTCGATCCTAAGAAAGTGGAAGTCACTAAGAAGAATGCTTGATGTGGCTAGTTCGAGTGGAACAAAGATCTCTATATCTAACAAGTTTGATGCTCTTAATATGGAATATCTGAGATCGTTTGGTATTCCTTCAATGACACCAACGAGGATGTGGATTCGGTTGTACAATGGAAGTTAATGAAGATAAGTCTACTAAGGCAGTCTTGCATCACAAGAACCCCTTATGAGTGATTTGAAAGAGATGGAGTCGGTGCGGCTCCTAATACTAGTGATTCTTGTAATCCGCCCTTTCTTCTACTAAGAGAGTTAATCATTTTCTAAAGTGGGAGAGATCGTGGTTTCTGATTCTGATGATGAGGTGGTTGCTAACCCATTTGATGAGTCTGCTAATCTATTCGGTGGTGGTGGCCAAGATTTTGAAGGTGAGTATGATGACTATGATTACGATGACTATGCGAAGCAGGTTTATGATCTTCCTGGGAATTTGGTTGCCTTTAATGCCATGTATGGCACCAAGCTTCAAGGTCCTAGGAAGTAATTTTCTTTCGTTATGTCCTATGTTATCATTTGAGTAGTGGTTTGTTTTCTTGTTTAGAAAATAGGAAGTATCTTGTTATGTAAGCTTTATGCCTATGTAACGGGCTGAGATATGGGATTTCACTCATATCCATTGTACTTAAACGTTTCTTTGGTTAATATATTTACCGGGTGCGGGATTACTCCCTTTACCCAAAAAAAAAAAAAAAAAAAAAACTCGTTAGTATTACTTTATTATTGACTATCATTTATAACGGTAAAACTCTAGATACCTTAAATCCACATATACCGGGTTTAAGCCTATTTATCCTCTAATAATATTATGGTATTACACCACTTCCCCACCACTACGATGGTCCCCCTATTTTGTTCATGACCAGATTATGTGAAGAGCTACAACAAATTTTTTGTTTAAGTGAGATACGTTTTAGGTGGTGAAGCTGGTTGTCCGATCATACTTGTTTGGTGGTGAATTTTGTGATAAAAAGAAAAGGTGATGTGGTGGTGGTAAATATGAACACTATTACAACTGGTCTAGTAGACAATAAAAAAAGAGGGCTCTCATACTGTAGAATCAACATGAATAAAAACGAAAACGTCAAATGATTGTCATGTATAAGTTGTGAAGATTTGTATATACTAGTAGGGATATGTTCTAGAGTACAGTTATATCGTTTTAATTTCTTTTCTCAACTTAAACTCGTAACTATAACATATATGCCACTTGAAATTCACTATATATCACTCATGATCTTCACTTTTCATTTCTCTATTTGTCATCGTCATATGGTTACAAAGGATTGTATGCACAAAAGGTAGAAACAAATATCATTTTCGTATGTTTAATGCATAAATTTCGATTGTAATAATTTGATGGTTAGATCCTTTGTAACACATATATCTGAAAAAAATAATGTAGCACTAATACAATTCCCAACTTACAATTGTGGCTTCACCTTTTGCTTACATCTCAAACTTTAGTTTTGTTACCTAATTTTACAACATGCAATATACTCTTAGTCTTTGAACTCGTTGTTTTTTTTCAAGAGGTCACTATCACTAAGAGTGCTAGGTGCACTGAGTTATAGGTATAGGGTATAGGCGTCGTCATGTCAGCTTTTACCCTATAACATTCTTATACCTAAAAAAACTATCCTTAATATCATTTCTTATAACACACAATCAAAACCCACACTCACTCCACTTTTACCCGTTACCACAATGGTGGTGGAACCTATAACGAGCGCGCACGGTGCAGTGGTGGCGGATGGCGGGCACTATAAGTGTCATTTTGACACTATAATGAGGTGCTATGGCGAGTGCACCGTTCCCTCTAATATAAATCTGATAAACTCTCTACAATGTGTTATAACTCTGTATTTGTTTTCCTTTAGAAACTCTGCAAGTTTTCACTCATTTCAAGAGTTTATGGTTGCAAATATAAAGCACCAAACTCCATAAAACTACTTCCCTTTTTGACTCATTTTAAAAGTTAATGGTTGCAAATTTTAAGAAACCTAACCCCAAACGACTACTTCCCTATCTATTCCACCATTTCTTGATATCATGGGTCCGTTTGTTATAGTCCATCAGATTCAGAGAATAGGTTTCATTTAAGTCTTGGCTTGTTTAGCCTAGGGTAAAAGCCATAAAATAACAACGTACTTTCTAAAATTTACCGAGTTGAAACACATACTTTTTTATTAACATATATACTCACGTACTTTCATGATAGTGAAACGCAATGTTCATGATAGTGAGACGCGTCTAATCGATGATCTGCGGCTGTCGTCAGTCGATGATGTTGAAACGCAATGTTCATGATAGTGAGACGCGTCTAATCGCACCCTCAAATTCTTTTTGTTGTGGCAAGAGTCTTTGCGCAAAGGGATGCAGCACGCATATTGTTAGACCACTGTCACAGCGAAAAGAATTCGAGGGGAAGATGAAAACCGGCAACATGTTGAACATTACGCATCAGACACGTGAGCTTCAGGAAAGTGACATCCGTCTGATCGCCCTTTCAAATTCCTTTTGCTGTTTCAAGAGTCTTTGTGCAACAGTCTGAAACAGACGTATTGCTAGACCGTTGTGACAACGAAAGGAATTCGAATGGAAGATCAGAACAGGCCAATATCTTAAACATCCCGTATCACTATTAGCAAATGAAGATCGCAATACTCTACCCGGTGGAAAGATTCCAATCGATGACACCACTTACCTGGATAAGATTCAACTCATGACTGATGAATAGATATAGACAATTTCAAACAACCGTTAGTCCAAAAAATACAGCTACCCATGACTCTATAGTGGGATTCGAAACAATATCATTTAACTATTAGAATTACGGTGTATTGATACAGACACAAATAGATGGTAGTTGGTAGCTAACATGATTTGCTAACGTACCTTTTATATGCAACATCTGCATGTCCTGATCTAGGAAACAGCAAAAGTAACACACACGTAATAAATATGCTCAAAAAAATAGTACATAGACGTACATGTATCTGTCATTTAACCTATAGTTTCATTAACACGTCAAAACCAACATGAAAACATAAATAATGGGAACGAATGAGGCTCAGATATATGTATACAATAGCGATACCAGGCAATCAAAATGGCTGCAACCACACGTTCAATGTGGCTGCCCTGCCACGATGCCGGCCAAGGAAATGTTTACGCGTTGGTCAGAATACTATCATCGTCGCCTATATACTGATTGAAGGCTGATCAGTATTCAACCAAGAAAAAGCAATCCGAGTACATCAGTAGCAGGATTCGTTTTCCTTGGCTGGATACTGACAACAACATCAATTTGCAGAATAACGAACAGGAAAAGTGGAGAGCACATAAGTACGGGATCGAGATCGGATCGCGATCATACAATCTAAAAGGCTCGGGCGCAATTTTGAAGTGGTACTCAAAACCCCTGGCTGCAACCGTGATGTCGCCATGCCAAGACATAGGTTTTGATAAACAACACTTACAGAAACAACAATCGTTTTCACGTTTCATCATCGCCTGCAGTGTAATCAAACGTAGTCAATAAACAGTCCTACACAACAGTAGATACCTTCCCAATAAAAAAATTTAACAAACAACCTAGAGTCAACATGCAGCAACTAACCACGGTCAAAAGAAGACAACATGCAATAAGAATCCCAACCTACCTACTCAAATAACGCAACCAAAGAAACAATGAGAAAACCTTCGCCCAAAGTTAGCGACCGGTCAGACATATAACGGCTTCAAATGGCAAAAAAATTGTCCGAATACGGGTCATAATCAACAGCCCACGGCTTGGCTCATTAGATGCCTCCGCAATAAAAAAAAACGATAACAGACAACCTTGAATGAACATGCATGAACTATTCACAACCAAAAGAACATAACGTGCATGAAGAATTCCGTCTCACCTACTCAAATAACGCAAAGAGAGAAACAATGAGATAACCTTCTTCTACAGTAAACGAATAGCCATACATATAACGTCCTAAAAAGGGCCAAAACTGTAGGAACACGGGCCACAAGCAACAGCACACGCTCTAGCACAAAACGCACAATACCCTGTTTGCCAGTAACGAAAATAATGGTTTTTTAAATAACGACGTTTTGTTTCATATGTATAAGGCTCAGGTCGGAAATTAATGAAGTGGTATCCAAAACCCCATGGCTGCAACCGTGAGGTTACCACGCCAAGATACGGGTTCTGGTAAACAGCACTTACACAAACACCGAACGCTGACAGCCCTCATCATCGCCTAAAGTCCTAAAAAGGGCCAAAACTGTAGGAACACGGGCCACAAGCAACAACACACGCTCTAGCCCAAAGCGCACAACACCGCTTGCCAGTAACGAAAATAATAGTTTTAAAATAACCGACGTTTTGTTTCATATGTATAAGGCTCAGGTCAGCAATTAATGAAGTGGTATTCAAAACCCCATGGCTGCAACCGTGAGGTTACCACGCCAAGATACGGGTTCTGGTAAACAACACTTACACAAACACCGAACGCTGACAACCCTCATCATCGCCTAAAGTGTAATCAAAACCCCATGACTGCAACCGTAGCGCAACCAGAGAATCAATGAGCAAACCTTCGCCTAAAGTTAACAAACGGTCACACATATAACAGCGCCAAAAAGGCTAAAAAATGTGCGAATACGGGTCATAAGCAACAACCCACGGTTTGGCTCAAAACCCACCATACCCCGCCTACAAAAAACCCCATGGCTGCAACCGTGAGATTACCACGCCAAGATATGGGTTTCAGTAAAAAGCACTTACACAAAACCAAACACTGACAGCTCTCATCATCGCTTACAGTGTAATCAAACACCCATGGCTGCAACCGTGTGGTCGCCACGCCAAGACACAGGTTCTGTTACATGTAATCGAAAATATCACAACTGTTTGTGATGTAACTTATTTCTCCACACTAAAAACAACTACTTCGCAATTGAATAAACCTATTTCAAGAATTCTTTTATACATATAAAACAGAACGTCGGTACAACTCTCATCATCGCTTACAGAGTGATCAAAACCCCATGGCTGCAACTAGGGGTGTCTGTCGGGCTGACCAGACCCGAACCCGACCCGAGTCAATTCGGGTCGGGTCAATCGGGTTCAAAAATATATTCGGGTCAATCGGGTCAACCCGAATTGACCCGAGTTCTAAACAAGGTCGGGTTCGGGTATATTTTTTTAGCGTTGACCGGACCCGAACCCGACTAACCCGGCTCAACAACACTTTTGCAATGTAAAATACTCGGGTTGACCCGACCCGATTGACCCGAACCCGAGTTGACCCGAGTTCTAAACAAGGTCGGGTTCGGGTATGTTTTTTTAATGCTTGACCCGAGTTGACCCGACCCGAGTTGACCCGAACCCGACCGGGTCAACCCGAATAACACCCCTAGCTGCAATCGTGTGGCTGCTACGCCAAGACACAGGTTCTGTTATATGTAATCGAAAATATCACAACTGTTTGTGATGTAACTTTTTTCTCCACTCTAAAAAAAACTGCTTCGCAATTGAATAAACCTATTTCAAGAATTCTTTTATACATATAAAACAGAACGTCGGTTCACAGGTCTCCCCATAGGGTAGAATGTAGTCAAAACCCCTTGCCTGCAACTGTGAGGTCGCCACAGCAAGACACGAGTTCTGTTACATGTAACCCAACCACTTGGTACCGCGCCTTACTCCATCATATAAACTATGAAACCAAAAACCCACATCACCAATCACAATTTACAAGAACCCCAAACCATGAAACTTAGTAAAATCAAATACAAATTAAGCAACAATAAAAAATCTGAATTTTAGTCCGTACCCTTTTTTTATGCGTGTACATGTATGGAGCGGTGATGCTAACCGTTCGATTAAGCTAACCGGGTAAAAAGCCAAATGCAACCGTGAGGTCGCCACGCCAAGACACGGGTTCTGTTACATGCAACCCCACCAAACCCAAAACCAATCATCTTTTTTAGTAAGTCACAAAAACAAACACTTGGTACCGCGCTTTACTCCATCATATAAACTACAAAACCAAAAACCCACATCACCAATCACAATTTACAACAACCCCAAATCATGGAACTTAGTAGAATCAAACACAAATTAAGCAACAATAAAAAACTAACCGGCTAAAAAAGCCCAAAACTATGCCAGCCAATGGCTCGGCCCCAAACCCACATACCCCACTTTTCAACCACAAATATAATAGTTTTTTAACCAACCGACGTTCTGTTTTATATGTATAAGAGAATACCAAGTAAGTTTTATAATATACCAAATTAACCGTTAAACTTATTATACTTTATATTTGCACTTTTGACTATCATTTTACCTATTATTTGCAACAATACTTATTGAAAAATCTTATTATCGTTAAACTTTATTTTTTCAATATAAAGTAAATGTTTTTGTATTTGCTACAACGCACGATTGGTAACAATCTTTATTGGAGAAACATATTATCGTTAAACGGCTGTAAAATAAATGTTTTCATACCCGCTACAACGCGCATGTTTGTTATATCACGTTTTAACATGTATTTCAGATCGCGAGTGATTGCAGATTCATCAGCACAACTTCTGGCCTATTTGTAGATCAGCACTAGCCATAACGAGTCCATGGTGAAGCCCAAATCGATACTCTCAAAACTTCCGGCGTTTTATTTTCAACACTGATATGATACATCAAGCATGTTTCCATTGTATACTTTTCAAACATTTTTATGCATACTGCATACATGACGATAAAATATGGCTTGTACAACTACGAAATTGAACCATAAAAGAAAACCCTTGAAGCCTACCTCGTGTCATTCACATAATACTTCTATTTTCCTTGTTATTCATCCGTTTAGTTAATTTTGTTAGGTATATGTTACAATCTTTATCCTTCCATTAAGTTTACGTTCTTACAAGCTAGCTTCATTTTCATTCTGCAAGTAATTGGAAATTGAAACACTTGAATACATCCTCATTATATCGATGGGTTCTCAAAAAGACCAAAAATTTTAGTTTGAGGGCGAACATATCAATCAAGTTACAAGTCTAAATATGTCCTAACACGAGTCATAATGGGTTCATGTAGCGTGGTCAAGTCCAGATCACTCAAAATGTAAATATATGTAGTTCTTGGCAAGCCCTATATGGTTGGATATGGTGGTTTCAAAAGTAGCAGATCACTTGAAGTTACAAGGTTAACATCTATCATTTTGTGACCATATACCAATAGGGGCGCGCAAAGGATTAAAAGGCTAAAGTGAGCTGCTTGTTTGGGTTAAAATACACAGATTTTGTTGTATGTTTATATAGGAGTATAAGATTTCTAACCTTCTTTGGTTCACATTTTTGAATAAACTGTTAAGATAAATCTGTGGGATGTTCTCGAAAACTTTTCTAAGACAACTAATATTTTGTTTTCAGATGAGATTTGGGGCATCAAAGTTTATGAGGCCTATCCTAACTACCTAAGTCATTGATTCAGTGGCTTTAAAGTAGAGCTATTAGTTCTACTTTAAAACCACTGAATCAATGAATCAAATGACTGAGGTAGTTAGCCTCATAAATTTTAAAGCCCTAAATCTCCTTTGAAAAAAAAAAAAATAATAGTTTGGCTTGGAAAAGATTGCGAGAACATCCAACTTTATCTTAAGATTTTATTTAAGAATTTGAACCAAAGAAGGTTAGAAAGTTTATGCTCCTATACAAACATACAACAAAATCCTTGTATTTTAAGTCGAAAAAAAAAAAAAAAAAAAAAAAAACCTCGCTTTAGCCTCATAATTCTTTGGGCGCCCAGATTGGTATATATCACAAAATGATTGATGTTAACCTTGTAGAGTTAGTTGAATATAGATCTCAAATTCTCCTAAAGATCTAATAAATTATTAAGATAATTAAATTAGTGGGATGTTCTCGAAAACTTTTCTAAGCCAACTAATATTTTGTTTTCAAATGAGATTTGAGGCATTATAATTTACGAGGCCTAACTACCTCGGTCATTGATTCATTGATTCAGTGGCTTTTAAATAGAGCTAGCTTGCCCTATGCCCCTAGATACCAACCACATGCCTAGGTTTGTGGAAGCTTATTTTGAGGGTAAAATTTTGCTAGAATAGTATTAGTTGAAAGCTTAGGTTTCCACCATCAATGTACCAAGGATAAATAGATAGGTTGTTTAGTCTCCTAGTTATAGCCATAATTGTTAACGATGAGTAGTATATATCAATGTTGTTCTATAAATGTGCTATATGCTAGTATTTAGCCGGGCTAGTGCATGATATAAAAGGAACAAGCTGGTTGTTTAGTGCTACACAGTAGTACGTTTTGGTAAAATGATATTTTGATGGTGGATAGGGGTGTAAACGAGCCGAGTCGAGTCGAGTACTGCCAAGCTCGAACTCGACTCGATTAGTAAAACTCGAGTTCGAAATACGACTCGAGCTCGTTCGAGCTTTGGATTTCAAGCCCGAGCTCGGCTCGTCATCTCAAACTCAAGCTCGAAACTCGACTCGAGTTTGATTATTGTCACTTTTAAAGCTCGAACTCGATTAAAAATGGGCATATCAAGCTCGACTCGACTCGATTTTACGTAACTATATGTATATAAAAGGGTAAAAGTGTAATATCATTAAAGCTCGATAAAGGCTCGTGAGCCTCACTAGCTGAGCATATTCGAGCTCGAACTCGGCTCGAAAGTGTACTCGAGTAGCTCGAGCTCGAGCTCGACTCGTTTATATCAAGTCGATTTCGAGTAGTTTACGAGTCGATCTCGAATAGCTCGCGAGCTGTTTCGTCTCGTTACACCCCCTAATGGTGGATGTAAAATGGACACAGTGATATATTAAATGCTACATATTTTCATCCAACAAACAATTTTAGGCATTAGAGACATGGTGTGAGAAAGAGGATAAAATGAGTTATGAAATCCCCAAAAGCAAGATACTACACATATAGTAAACACAATCCTCATGCCGATTTGCTTATCACCCATAGGGTGCAACAAGATAGCAACTCCACATTAAGATATTAGTTCGGATATGGATATTCAAACTACCAAAAGTTCAATTGAACCCGTATATCTCAACTTTTTGTCACGTAAAAGGGTCTGTAGTGTAACGACGCATTAGTTGTTTGAGAATGTCCTCTAGTTAAATGATTTTGGACAAGGGCGGATCTAAAGGGGTCACCGAGAGTGCTTGTGAACCACAAGAGTTTCTCTTGCGTAATGTACAACAATGTCAAGTATCCGATTTTTTTTATTAAGTACTTGGTCCCAATTTTTTTGCTAAGGAGTATTTTTTACTTTTTTAAAATGCAGCAAATAATTAATTTATAGTTCTAGGCTTGGACCAGCTACTAGTTGTGGATTCAAATCCTGTAATAATATGGATCTTCAAATCCTATAATATTATAGTTCTAGGCCTTGAGGCCTCGACTTCAAGGCATACTCAAGATACAACCACGACATCGAGTAAAAAGGGGACCAGGACTCCTGATGATATTAATCTTTTTTCTCATAAGAACTCATTTGATGTTTTTGAATATTCAAAATAAGGTTCTCGAGAAAGTGGTCACTTCTAGTGATGGAAAGGAGGTTAATGATTTGGATAACAAGGATAACGATAGCGAAGTAGAAGAGGTGTATAACGAGACTGCAAACTTTTAGACAATTAATTAACTCAATAGTTAACATAGCTTCTACGACAATTAACTCAATAGTTAACAAAGCTTCTACTAGTGGCACTGGAGGTGGGAATTCGAGTTGGTATGAATGGTGGAAAAAGACCTATGAAGATGACCCGTATCATGATGCTCATTGCGATTCTTTTAGCCTCACTTAAGATCGTATGTCATTCTTATGATATATATGGTTTGAAACATAATATGTGCGTTTGTTTTTCACCTTAATAGGCTGAGATGTGGGATTTATCCACAACTTTTGTACTTAAACTACTTTTTAGAGTAATAAATTTATCAGAGATGAAATAATTAAAAAAAAAAGTAAAAAATTTAAACTTGCATTCTAAAAAATCCGAAAAAACCAAACGGTTTTGGTTTTACAAAAACCAAATATATTGTTCGGTTTTGGCTTTAGCCAAAAACCGACCCAAACCGAACCGTGCATACCTCTATCAAGAAGTACCAACTTTCTTTATTTTTAAACAAAAAAATACATAACCAGCATCAGCTTTCTGTGAATATGTTGGTTACGAGTTAAAAGTAAATATTGCACTCAATAGGTTTCAGACAATCATATTATATAGTACGGTGTTGTCACCATCAAGTTCTTTTTCACAAATGTATCTTTCAAAACTATAAATTTCATCATATCTCTATACATGACATACCAATTTCAGATCAGTCTCAACTACCCAAGTAAACAATCACTTTATTTGTATTTAATGAAGTTTTTTTTGTTGAGACTCATAGTACCCAAGTTTCTTTGTCTCAACCACCCAAGTTTCTTATATTCAGACTCAAACATCGATTTTTTTTCATCCATCAAAATCATTTCTCATACTCACACTAGTTAGTTATGAGCGAATAATGTTACCCACAAATGCAAGTTTAGTTATTCTCCTTGTATATTCACACTAGCTAGTTAGCTTGCTTTAGCCTCATAATTCTTCGGGCGCCCTTATTGGTATATATCACAAAATGATTGATGTTAACCATGTAGATTTAGTTCAATGTAGATCTCAAATTCTCCTAAAAATTTATTAAATTAGTAAGATAAATTAGTGGGATGTTCTCGAAAACTTTTCTAAGCCAACTAATATTTTGTTTTCAAATGAGATTTGGAGCTTTAAAATTTATGATGCCTAACTACATCATTCATTGATTCATTGATTCAGTGGCTTTTAAATAGAGCTAGCTTGCCCTATGCCCCTATATACCAACCGCAAGGCTAGGTTTGTGGAAGCTTATTTTGAGGGTACAATTTTGCTAAACTAGTATTAGTTGAAAGCTAACGTTTCCACCATTAATGTACAAAGGATAAATAGATAAGTTGTTTAGTCTCCTAGTTATAGCCATAATTGTTAACGATGAGTAGTAAATATCAATGTTGTTCTATAAATGTGCTATATACTAGTGTTCAGCCGGGCTAGTGCATGATATACAAGGAACAAGGTTGTTTAATGCTACACAGTAGTACGTTTGGTAACATGATATGTTGATGGTGGATGTAAAATGGGCACAGTGATATATCTAATGCTACATATTTTCATCCAACAAACAATTTAAGGCATTATAGACATGGTGTGAAAAGGAGGAGAAAATGAGTTATGAAATCTCCAAAAACAAGATACTACACATATAGTAAACACAATCCTCATGCCGATTTGCTTATCCCCCACAGGATGCAACAAGATAGCAACTCCACATTAAGATTTTAGTTCGGATATGGATATCCAAACTACCAAAAGTTCAATTGAACCCGTATATCACAACTTGTCACGTAGAAGGGTTTGTAGTCTAACGATGCATTAGTTGTTTGAGAATGTCCTCTAGTTAAATGATTTTGGACAAGGGTGGATCGAAGGGGGTCAGCGAGAGTGCTTGTGAACTACAAGAATTTCTCTTGCGTAATGTTCAACAATGTCAAGTATCCGATTTTTTTTATTAAATACTTGGTCACAATTTTTGTGTTAACGAGTATTTTTCACTTTTTTTTAGAATGCAGCAAATAATTAATTTATAGTTCTAGGCTTGGACCAACTACTAGTTGTGGATTCAAATCCTGTAATAATATGGATCTTCAAATCCTATAATATTATAGTTCTAGGCCTTGAGGCCTCGACTTCAAGGCATACTCAAAATACAACCACGACATTGAGTAAAAAGGGGACCGGGACTTCTAATGATATTAATCTTTTTTCTCATAGAAACTCATTTGATGTTTTGAATAATGAAAATAAGGTTCTTGAGAAAGTGGTCACTTCTACTGATAGAAAGGAGGTTAATGATTTGGATAACGAGGATAGCGATAGCGAAGTATAAGAGGTGTACACCGCAAACTTTATGACAATTAACTCAATAGTGAACAAAGCTTCTTCTAGTGGCGCTGGAGATGACCCGTATCATGATGCTGATTGCGATTCTGCTAGCCTCACGTAAGATAATATGGCTTTTGCTAAAGCTTTCGTTATAAATTTTCGTGGTCAAATTAGATAGGCATGTATTGTAGCTGTTCCTAAATTTGGTTTATCATTCTTATGATATGTATGGTTTGAAACACAATATTTGCATTTGTTTTTCACCTTTTTAGGCTGAGATGTGGGATTCGCCCACATCTTTTGTATTTAACTATTTTTTAGAGTAATAAATTTAACTGGGATAAAATCCTTTTCTTAAAAAAAAAAAAATGTTAAACCCCTGACCTAGTTCAATAGCTTTGAAATCTACAACAGTTTTTTTACCATATATTTTTTTGGGTAAAAGGTCAATGACCCCAGTAAATATATTACTCCAAAAAACGTTAAAGTACAAAGGATATGGGTGAATCCCATATCTCACCCGCTACATAGGCGAAAAGCTTACATAACAAGATACTTCCTATTTTCTAAAACGAAAATAAACCACTACTCAAAATATAACATCGGACTCCTATGAAGATAACATTTACTTCTACCAAGGCCTTGGAGCTTGATACCATATGTGTCGTAATAGGCATCCAAATTACCCGGAAGATCGTAAACCTGATCCGCATAGTTATCATAGTCATCAAAGTCATCTTCTCGATCATGACCACCACCAAATAAGTTACTCGACTCATCAAAGGTGTTTACAACCTCCTCGTCATCACTGTCGGAGACAACAATCTCTCCCACCTTAGAGAATGGGTTAACCCTCTTAATAGATGAATTAGACGAAATATCCTTTTTACCAGGATAATCAACCTTTTTAATAGGATTACCAGCATCATCAACAAGAGTAGCTTTCTCATCCATAAGAAGCTTTTCAAGCTCCCCAATTTTCTCAAAAATAGGGGTATGGTCAACCTCGTTAGCTTCCATTGAATCACTCACAAGCGGTTCTTGTGATACATTCCCGGTCTTAACAGCCCCAACCTCCTTAGCTTCCATTGAACAACCAGAGTCCACTATATCAGTAGGAGTACCACATTCATGAGTATCGATCACATTAAGTGCATCAAACGGGTTAGATGTAGCAATCGTCGTCTCACTCATACTAGCCACTTCAGTGGCTTTCATCTTAGAATTATCCACCTGCTTGGGATTAGGGGGCGCTTTAGGTTGATACCGAAACTTAGGCCCCACACCCGGTTTGTTAAAACCTCCCTTACCAGGAATACTTGTACCACCATTCCTACCCTTATTCTTGTTACTTACAGTTTGAAAACCATCAGTAACACTCTGTTTAGGCTGAGTAGACGGTGGAACAGATTTAGGACAGTCAAGCAGCGTATGATTATCTAGAATAGTAATTATCTGAATAACAAACATTGATTTTGACCAAATAAGATATGATGCAACGGGTTTCCAAATAACTCAACAAATCGAGGAGTCTGAAACGTACGATCCAACAAGGTTTGAAAACATAAACAGATAAGTTAGACATGGAAGTATAATAATAACAATAAGCATTCGAACCGATAAAACTAAGATAGAAGCATGCTCTTTTACCCAAAGAGAGTTAAATATCAGCATCTTCTTTATCCCTCTTTCTTTTTCTACAATTGTAGTAGTTGATCTTGACCGCCTTCATCAGCTTCTCTTGTGAGGGATTTGCTACTTCCACCACCAGAATATCATCCAAGACTTGACAAAGATCATCAAGATCGTTCAAACCATAGTAGTCATAGTTGAATTTCCGCTTAAACAGATTCTTGTATGAATCCTCAAAAGAACTGAACTTGATTCCACCAGGATGCATCTTGAGTAATTTTGTAACCTCAGGCTTCAAGTATACACTTCGTCTGACTTTTGCAATACTAGCAGATATGACACGTGTCTCCTTGGTTTCTCGCGCTTTATAGTAATGCACCATGTTGCCCAACTTATCAAGGAGCTCCTGAATATTATTCACACCTGCGGCCTGATAGTCGAGTTTTTTGTAAAACTGGGACTGGTAACGAGAAGGCAAAAAAGGAATTGAAATTCCGCGAAAAGTGGATTCAAGTAGATGTTGAAGCTCGTTGAGAACTTGAGGAAGTGTATTAGTCATGATAAAAGCTTGAATGTACCTACCTGTTAGATTGCCAAAAATAAATATACAGTAATTATCTTTGATTTGCAATAATGTGTAGGATAACTTTTTTGGGTTATCGTAAAAAGGGAAAAAAAAAACACGAATGAAGATGGAAAGATGTCTTGTAGCGGTTTTGTTTTTATAGTGTTAATCAGGCGGTTACGTACTATTTGACCGACTTAGTTTTAATATTAACAGGCTAGCCCATTAGAGAAGTATAATAATATTATTAGCCCACATGTTTAACAAATATGCATGTATTCATCATCATACATTAAAAAAAGGGTAATTCTCAAAATGGGACAAAAAGGTGCAGAGTGATCACTTTGAGGTACAAAAATAAAGTATCTTTCCAATTTGGTCATGTGCGAATGTGCGATTTCATTGGAATACTGACACGTGTTCAACTTTTGCTTACATCTCAAACTCTAAATACCTTAAATCCACATATACCGGGTTTAAGCCTATTTGTCCTCTAATAATATTATGGTATTACACCACTTCCCCACCACTACGATGGTCCCCCTATTTTGTTGAGAATTTGGTGGTGAACATGACCAGATTATGAGAAGAGCTACAACAATTTTTTTGTTTAAGCGAGATACGTTTTAGGTGGTGAAGGTGGTTGTCCGATTATACTTGTTTGGTGGTGAATTTTTGATAAAAGAAAAGGTGATGTGATGGTGGTAAATCGAACACTATTACAAGCGGTCTAGTAGACAATAAAAAGGAAGGCTCTCATACTATAAGATTTTTAACTTATAATTAATTTTTCCAGATATATGTGTTACAAAGGATCTAACCATCAAATTATTACAATCGAAATTTATGCATTAAACATACGAAAATGATATTTGTTTCTACCTTTTGTGCATAAAATCCTTTATAACCATATGACGATGACAAATAGAGAAATGAAAAGTGAAGATAATGAGTGATATATAGTGAATTTCAAGTGACATATATGTTATAGTTACGACTTTAAGTTGACAAAAGAAATTAAAACGATATAACTGTACACTAGAACATATCCCTACTAGTATATAAAAATCTTCACAACTTATACATGACAATCATTTGACGTTTTCGTTTTTATTCATGTTGATTCTATTAGCATGTAGCACTAATACAATTCCCAACTTACAATTGTGGCTTCAACTTTTGCTTACATCTCAAACTTTTGTTTTGTTGCCTAATTTTACCACATGCAATATACTCTTAGTCTTAGAACTCGTTACCGCATGCAATATACTCTTAGGGGGTGTTTACTTTTTTCTTAATGGAGAGAAAAGTGGGCTCAAAACCTTTATTAAGAGAGAGACATTAAAGCTTGTCTCTATCCTATAAGAGGCTTATATAGACCTTCATATATACTCACTTAATTTAGTAAATACACCCTTAGTCTTAGAACTCGTTGTTTTTTTCAAGAGGTCACTATCACTAAGAGTGCTAGGTGCACTGAGTTATAGGTATAGGGTATAGACGTCGTCATGTCAGCTTTTACCCTATAACATTCTTATATCTAAAAAAAACTTTCATCAATAACATTTCTTATAACACACAATCAAAACCCATAGTCACTCCACTTTTACCCGTTACCACAATGGTGGTGGAACCTATAACGAGCGCGCACGGTGCAGTGGTGGCGAATGGCGGGCGCTATAGGTGCCATTTTGACACTATAATGAGGTGCTATGGCGAGTGCACCTTGTCCTCTAACATAAATCTAATAAACTTTCTACAATGTGTTATAACTCTGTATTTGTTTTATTTGTTTTCCTTTAGAAACTCTGCAAATTTTCACTCATTTCAAGAGTTTATGGTTGCAAATTTAAAGCACCAAACTCCATAAAACTACTTCCCTTTTTGACTCATTTTAAAAGTTAATGGTTGCAAATTTTAAGAAACCAAACCCCAAACGACTACTTCCCTATCTATTCCACCATTTCTTGATATCATGGGTCCGTTTGTTATAGTCCATCAGATTCAGAGAATAGGTTTCACCTAAGTCTTGTCTTGTTTAGCCTAAGGGTTTAACTTTTAGGATTGCGTTTAATAGATGAGAAAAGAGACATATTTTTACAAACAAGTTTTGACAAAACTTTGGAAAAACAAGAAAATAATTTATTGCTAACTTTTAAGACAAGCTTTTTTTCAAAAGGTGAAAAGTTCAACTTTCACATTTTCATTATTATTTTAAAAGAGCTATTTAAATTTTCTCAATTTTATTTTTATTTTTATTATTATTTATTTATTTTTGATCCCTTTCACTTTTAAGGTTTTTTAGAACATATCCTCTGAACATGTTTCTTAAAACTTTAACTCTTTTTGCTCAACAGTGTATAATACTTTTCGCTGGGACAGGTCCCCGGGGAAAAGCCTTTGCTCAATAGTGTTATACACTTTTTGCCAGGGACATGTCCCCGGCAAAAGGTGGGATTAATTATATTAATCATGTAATTAACTAATTAGCTAATTATTTGAAAACACTTTCCCCGACGACATGTCCCCGGCGAAAAGTAGTGCCACGTTGGACATGTTTGATCGGCTCAAAATGGTTGCGTGACCCACATGTCCCCGGGAGAAGTGGATTTTTGTCCCCGGGGAAAATATTCCCGATAAGGTATTTGCGGGAAAATTTCGTATAAAATTGGGGATAAAAGAGAAACCGTGCGTATAAAATTGGGTAAAAGTAAAAAATGATAAACATGGTTTCTCAAATATACCAATATGATAAACATGGTTATTTATGTACCAATATGCTAAATCAAAGATCAAATTATGTACAATAATGGGTAATTCTTCACATCTTCATCTCTCACATCTGCATCGTTAGTCCTTTATACTAACGGCCGTTAGTAATAACTTAAAACTTGGTTTTCTTACGTTTTCGTATGTTTGTTACGTTTTCGTCTGATTTTTTTTACGTTTTCGTCCGATTTTTTATGTCGTCGACCGTTTATTACGTTTCCGTCCTTTTTTTGCGTTTTCATTCGTTTTTTTACGTTTTCGACCGTTTTTTTACGTTTTCGTTTGTTTTTTACGTTTTCGTCCATTTTTTACGTTTTCGTCCATTTTTTTACGTTTTCGACCCCTTTGTTACGTTTTCGTCCGTTTTTTTATGTTTTCGTCCCTTGCAAATCTCTCTAACGTGAAGGCTAACGATCGTTATACAAACCACATGGACGATTTATGTAATTTACTCTTAAAAAAAAAAAAAAAAAAAAAAATCTTTTAGATTTATCATTCAATTTTTTTAATTTTATTACGATTAAATTTTTAATAAAAAACTTTTTTTTAATTTAATTTTAATTTTATTATAATAAATTAAAAAAAAACAAATTTTAATTTTATATATATATATTTTTTAAAAAAACTGTTTTTTCTTTAAAAAAATTAATTTTATTAAAAACTATGGTATTTTTTCGACATTCTCATTTTATTTTATTTCTCTTTTGATATTGTACATATCTTAAGACGTCATGGCATACATGAAACTGAAGAAATAAGCTCGTTTTCCCTTTAGTGGTGAGAATGTTTTCAATTTGGACTTTAATCAAGGGTTTTTTTTTAAGTTTTCTCATGAAACAAATGTTCTCGTAAATTTTACAAGTACTTTGATAATGTTATTATTATTTTTTCGAAAGGCTAAGATTTTATTAACAAAAAAGTTTCAAAACAAAATCGGAAATTGCAAGAAACACAAAACAAAAGAAATCAACCAAGAGGTAGAACATCAAAAAGCCTTCAAATCCATCATTCCAAGCCGCCAAACCATGAGAGAATCGAGCAGTAATCAAAAAGCATTCAAAAAGTTTTATTTTTTATTTTACTTTAATTTTTTTAATAAAATTAATTTTTTTAAAGAAAAACTCTTTTAAAAAAATATATTATAATAAAATTAAAATATTTTTTTAATTTTATTATAATTTTTTGATTTTTTAAAATTAAAAAAAATTAAAATAGTTTTTAATTTATTATAATAAAATTAAAATTTGTTTTTTTTTTAATTTATTATAATAAAATTAAAATTAAATTTAAAAAAAGTTTTTATTAAAAATGTTATCGTAATAAAATTAAAATTTTTGGAATAATAAAACTAAAAGAAATTTTTTTAAAGAGTAAATTACATAAATCGTCCATGTGGTTTGTATAACGATCGTTAGCCCTCACGTTAGAGATTTGGCAAGGAGGTCCTTTTTGGGACCGGTCGGATCGTGGACAAGATCCGTAAGATTTGTAAACCACAGGGACGAAACGCGCTAAAAAAAAGTATAAGGACAAGATCCGTAACTTTGACCGTCAGACCTTTTATTTGATCTGGTCGAGTCATCAGTTCACTAAGCCACTGATTCAACCGTCAGACCGAACTGGTTTCATGCTAAAAGAAAAAAGTACTCTTATTTGAACGGTACATAGAGAAAAAATAACACGTTTTCAGATTCTTAAATAAAAACTATATAATATGAAACAGGTATGCATGCCTAGTATCACCCCTTTATTTTTTTTGGGTAAAGGGGAGTAATCATGCACCCTGGTAAATATATTAACCAAATAAACGTTTAAGTACAATGTATATGAGTGAAATCCCATATATCAGCCCGTTACATAGGCATAGAGCTACATAACAAGATACTTCCTATTTTCTAAACAAGAAAACAAACCACTACTCAAATGATAACAAATGACACAACGAAATAAGATTACTTCCTAGGACCTTGAAACTTTGTGCCATACATGGCATTAAAGGCATCCAAATTCCCAGGAAGATCACGAACCTGCTTTGCATAGTCATCGAAGTCATAGTCATCATACTCATCTTCAAACTCTTGGCCACCACCAAATATATTAGCAGACTCATCAAATGGGTTAGCAACAACCTCATCTTCGAATCGACACCTCAATCTCTCCCACTTTAGAAAAAGGGTTAGCTCTCTTAGTAGAAGAGGTAGACGGAATAGGTTGACCATCATCATCCACAAGAGTAGCTTTCCATCAATAATTAGTTTTTAAGCTTACTTATTTTCTCAACTATGGGAGTAGAACCAACATCTATTGTTCCCATTGAATCACTCATGGCGGAACATGTGATGTAGAACCGCCTTAATCGACTCATCCTCATTAACCTCCATTGTACAACCAAGATCCACATCTGTATCGTCCATATTAAGAGCATCATACCGATTAGACGTAGTGATCCCGGTTCCACTCGAACTAGCCACATTAGAAGCCATCGTCTTACCGACATTTACTTTCTTGGGTTCGGAGGAGGCTTTTGGGCGATATTCAAAATGCTTGCCCACCACGCCTTTAGTAGAACCTCCTCGACCGGATTCGCCCAACTTGCTTTCCTTCTTCTTATTGTTAACAACCGAAAACCATCACTTACGCCCTTATGAGGTTGAGCAATGGAATCACAACCTTAGGACAATCCACCAAAGTATGACCAAATACCCGACATTTCTCACATCTAGGCGGTTTCCATTCATATTCAACACGGATCTTCTCAATAGTCGAACCTGCACCATCAAGTAAAGGAATCTCGACAAAGGAGGTCGTCCCTAAGAACCTCATCCGACTTCACTTCAATCATACACCTAGCAAAACTACTACGGCCCCAAGATTCTTTGCACATTTGACTAGTAAAAGCATCTAACCTTTTAGGCGCACCAATCAATGTAGCAAGAAGATCGAGCCCGTCATCGAAAACATAGCAAAAGGAACATCATGGAATTTAACCCACACCGAATGTTAGTCAAATCCTCTTTAAGCAAGTTGGTGTTCAATGTCCATGGTTTAAGAATAATAGGAACATTACGAATCAACCAAGGACCATTATCAAGAACATCATCAACGCCTTTTTTCGAATTAAACTTGAAGAAGAAGAATCCCTTAGCGTTCATCATAACCTTTTGTAAACCATACTTAGCCCACGTATTGCGAACATAATAGTCAACAACAGAAAAGCAAGGCGTTGACCAAGGAAGTATCCGTAAGAGTATTCTCAAACCTCATATTCACCTCTTCCACAACTTTCATGGGGACTGAAAGGTCAACATCATCCTTCTTTTTGCTGCATTCTAACCTTCGAAAATTAGACACGTGTTTCTGGGATTCATTAGAAGCAACACCCGCGTAAGAAACCAACTTAACTCCATTACCACTAGTAGTAACAACCTTAGGTGCATTAGGATCTGGCTCAGCTTCACTCCCACTGTTACCAGGAGTTTTAATTAAACTTGTTCCAAAATTTTGTGATTGAAAAGCAACATTGAAGCTCGAAACTTGTGGAACCGTTCTCAAACCAGCTCCCAACACAGAAGTATCATGTACATGACTAGTATCTCTTACAACAGCAGGCATATGTGTAGGACCATCATGTTGCTGGTTCAAAGCATTAGAGCACTCAATATGAGCATCCTTAGGGCCCTCATTAGCACTAGTAAAAACAGTTTCGCCAGAAGAAGAATCCCTACTAACGACACCAGTAGACCATATACCTTCCTCAACATCCAAACCAGTAATATTAGCATCGATTACCTTTTGTCCTTCATTAGATTGGGGATGTTTCAAAGTATCATTAAAGGCACTCGACATATTAGTATTCCGAATTGAATCACTATTAGGGCTCTTCAAAACATCCGCATCCACATTAGCATAACCACCAGACGCACCCATAGATAAATTTGGATATTATCTTCTACTCTTTTGTTAGCCAAGATATTACTCTGTATCGTTAACTCATCCCCCAATATTGCAATTCTTTTTCTTTTCCTTTCATCTAGGTTGAACCGGCCTCAACCCATGTCGACCAAAACCTGATGGTTTAATCTGGTTTAACTTTACTTACAACGGACCGATCGCCACTCCATGTTGAACCAGTTTTTAAAACGTTGCATCTTGTGACATGCACTTTTACAACTTTTGCCACAAAAGTACTCGTTACATAAAAGCTCTAGTGTGTATTACCAACCAACCACCACCCAGTTTTTTAGTTGCATGGTTTAATGTGTGAATAAAAGAGTTGATATGGTACCGATATGCATGGCAAGGACCAGGGGGTTTTACACGTTGGGTATTACTAGTGGCACAAATTATATGTCACACAAGCATTTTCGTCTATCATGACAGATAAAAAGTGCCACTACTTCCCTTTATGTTTGCTAGGGCATAACTTAAAAGTGCAAAGGGCTTTAGTCAGAGCGTTTCTAGTGACACTTTTTTTGTGTGCCACCGAAGCGGCTTTCAGTGGCCCTTCTTTGTTTTTTTGAGGCACTTTTTGTATGCCACTGTGACATTTCATTTGTAGTGTTGTAAGATTTGAATGTGAGGACAAGCAACTTGGTGGTGCTCATATTTGTATGTCAAAAAGTGAAGAAAAACAAATTCTAATGATAACAAAATACTTTTATTACTTCTGAATCAATAATACAAAACCAGATCTTCTATTCTCAAATAGAATGAATCAATACCAGTATTTGATCTCAATCAAATAACAACAAACTAATAACAACTGAGTAACAAAGTATTTTGATCAAGACAATCAAAACACGAATTAGGGTTTTATTTTAGAGAGAGAGTGAGTATATCGTAAGCTTTGTAGAGAGAGAGATAATAGCAGATATGAAAGTTATGAGAGAAGTCTCATGACTTCAGCTTATATAATCTCCAAACTTCCATTGAGCCCCTTCATCCTTCAATCTTGCTGAATTCGTCCAAAATATAAACCAAGCTAAAGACTTTACACTTCCAAATCCTCCGAAATATATCTTCTATATCCAGCACTAAACCACTCTCTTAGCATATAAAACTAAACAAACACAAAAGAGAATAACTCAGATATCATAATCAGATTAAAAAAAAACATATTCAGACTATAATTCTCAACACCCTCCTTTAATCTGATAATTGATATATGTCAAACATTCCAAGATTTTTAACCAAAAAACATGTTGTAATGTGTCCAACCCCTTGGTAAGGATATCTGCAATTTGATTTGCAGAATCCACTTTAACAGTTTTAACAATACCATTTAAAATCTTCTCTTTAACAAAATGTAAATCAATCTCAAGATGTTTTGTTCTTTTATGAAAAACTGGGTTGGCTGCTATTTTAATAGGAGACTTACTGTCACAATGAAGTGGAACAGGTAAAAGACCAGAAATGTTAAGATCTTTTAAAACTTTTAAAATCCAGATTACTTCATCGGTTATTGAAGCAAGAGCTCAGACTGCCTTCAAGAGAGCTTTAGAGAGAGTAGGTTGCTTTTACTTTTCCAAGAAACTAAAGACCCATTCGAAAAACACAATATCTAGTAATGCACCTCCTTGTAACAATACATTTAGCCCAATCAACATCGAATAAGCAAGACGAGACATACCGAATTCTTGGTAATATGAATACCCAAACACGGAGCTCCTTTAAGATACTTAAGTATCTTTAAAGCTATTCTGAGATGAGACTTAAGAGGAGAATGCATGAACTGGCTTAAACAGTGAACAACATATGAAATATCAGGCCTATATTAGTCAAGTAAATAAGCTTTCCCATAAGCTTCTGATAATCAGTAATATTATCAAGTAAAGGATCATTATCGGTGGCTTCATTAGATATAACCAATTTAGACTGCAAAGGAGTTTTAGAAGGTCTACAACCAAGCATACCATACTCACTTAACAAATCTAAACAATACTTTCTTTGATTCAAACAAATCCCTTTATCAGTCTCAGCAACTTCAATACCAAGAAAATATTGCAACTTTCCTAAATCCTTAATCATGAACTTAGTTTTAAGAAAGTTTTTGAAATTGTTAATTTCATCAATATTATTCCCAGTAACAATAATATCATCAACATAAACTAGTAATGCAATAAACACATCATCTTTAGACTTTGTATATAAAGAATAATCACTTTTACTTTGAACAAAGCCATTTTCAATAAGAGCAGATGTAAGTTTAGCATTCCATTGCCTAGGAGCTTGTTTTAAACCATACAAAGACTTTTTAAGTCTGCACACTCTATTATCACCTTCAGGAAAGAATCCCTCAAGTAACTTCATATAAACAGTCTCCTCAAGATCACCATACAAAAATGCATTATTAACATCAAGTTGAAAAATAGGCCAATTATTCTGAACAACAATATTAAGTAAGCATCTAACAGTGACCATTTTAACAACAGGTGAAAAAGTTTCCTCGTAATCAATACCTTTCTTTTGATTATATCCTTTAGCAACAACTCTAGCTTTATATCTATCTATTTCTCCATCAGACTTATACTTAATTTTGAATACCCATTTACTTCCAATAGTTTTTCTACCAGGAGTTAAAACAGTGACTTCAAAAGTATCATTTCTATATAAAGCCTCAATCTCATTATTCATAGCATCAGTCCAATAGATAGATTTAACAGCTTCAAAATAGTTTCTTGGTTCATGACTTTTTTTCAACCGAACAGTAAAACAATAGTTTCTAGATTTAAGTTTAGAATAATTCACAAAATTTTCAATTGCATACTTAACTTTAAATTCAACCACAAAATCATTATAATTTCTAGGAAAAACAAAAGGTCTAGAAGACCTTCTCAAAGGTACTTCTGCCTGAACTGGAGAATTTGAATCAAGATTCAGATTACCCTCATAATTAATATTATCTTCAAGTGTAGTTACCATCTCATTCTCATCACCAGAAACACTGCTATCACTGTTATGATCAATGACATGGTTTCTACCAGATGATGAAGACTTGCTACCCTCACTTGGTGACTCAATGTCACTATTCAGATTAGGTTCTACTCTCTCTTCATCATTGGGTAGTTCAGGTGTTTCATTATCAAAAAAGTTCAATTGATTTAAGTCTTGAAAAACATTTTCAGAAGTAGAATTGTTCTTATCAGTAGTTAAGTCTTTAAAAGGAAAAATAGACTCAAAAAATTTAACATCTCTAGAAAAGATGAACTGATACTTATCAAGACTATATAACCTATATCCCTTTTTAGAATTAGAATACCCCATCATAACACATTTCTCAGATCTACTACCAAGTTTATCATGATTATTAACAATAGTAGCAAAGCACAAACAACCAAACATCCTTAAATTGCAGAGAGTAGGTTTTTTGTTGTATATTATCTCAAAAGGAGAATTCCCATTAAGCACGTAAGAAGGCAATCATTAATTAGAAAAGTAGCGGAAGAATACACTCATCCAAAACTTAAGTGGAATTCCCCAAAACATAAGGGATCTAGCAACATTCAAAAGATGCCTATGTTTCCTTTCAAAGAATACCATTTTATTGTGGAGTGTATGCACAAGAGGTCGATGGGTAATACCTTTTTTCACATACCTTTGAAAAAGAATGATTAATAAATTCAGTACCATTATCACTTCTAAAATTCTTAATTTTTCTATCAAACTGAGTTTCAATCATGTTATAGAAGATAGTGATATAATGAATAGTTTCATCCTTAGTTTTAAGTAAGTATACCCATACAGCCCTAGTGTAATCATCCACAATTGTCAAAAAATACTTGTAACCTTCCTTACTAGCAACCTTATAAGGTCCCCATGGATCTAAATGAACAAGTTCACCTAAAACACTAGAAGTATGATCACTTAAAGGAAAAGGTTCTCTAGTTTGTTTAGCTCTTTGACAAGTTTCACCAAATAAGTTTTGATTCTTTGAAGCAAACTTCAAATCAGTTTTTAAATCAGTTTTTGAAAAGAGGTACCTCCAGAATTGAAATAATATAAACCACCACACTGATTACCAGTCCCCAGAACATTTCCCTTATTTAAATCCTGATTCAAGAAATAGCATTTGTTCTCATCAAAGGCAACTACAATTTTATTATCTTTGGCCAACTTATGAACAGAAATTAAAGTAACACAATATTCTGGAATAACCAGAACATCATACAAAATTAATGAGTCAGCCAATTTAAGATTCCCAATTTTAGTAATCAAAGCTTCAGTTCCATTTGGATGACCAACTTTTATTTGAAGATGAGAAATATCAAAAACATTTACCAAGTCTTTGTCAGAATGTGTCATATGCTGGTTAGCACCAGAATCCACAATCTTTCCATCAGAACTAAGTTTAGATTTTAAATTGGTATTTGTGGAAAAGAACTTGTGAAAATTTTGATTAAAAACCTTACTGGTATTAAAATAAGTACCTGCCATATTTGCCTGCACACTATTCCCTTTAATAGAGTTGTCTTTGATGAGAGAGATAAGAGTAGTAAGTTGTTCATCTGTAAAGCCAGAAGATGAACTAGTCCCCACAGAGTTATTATTAGAAAATCTTTTTTGAGAAGTCTGAGGTCTGTTATTGTTACCCTTTTTTTCCAAAATTTGGAGGATACCCAATCAATTTGAAACATCTATCCTGAGTATGTCCATTAAAACCACAATGATCACAAACAAGAGCAGAACCAGTGTTTCTTCTATTATCAGATACTTTATTAAAATTAGCAATAGGAGGATTAGCCTGAGTATTCTGATTAATAGTTCTAGCATTCTGATTAGTTTGATTATTAACTTGATTCACAACTCTAGTAGCAAAAGCAGAATTATGATTTCTACTAGAGCTACCAGTCACAACATTCCTATGATTCTCTTCACTACTGATAATAGCATAAGCACCCTTAACATCAGGCAAAGGATTTCTAGAAAGAATATTACTCCTTATTTGCATATAAGTATCATCCAGACCCATAAAAAATTGCATAAGTTTCATAAGTTGATTATGCTTTTTAAAATCATCAACAGCATGACAAGTGCACCTAGGTAATTGAACCATAGCATCAAATTATTTTCACAAAGTACTTAGCTTATTAAAATACTCAGAAATAGTAGTGCCATTCTGAGTTAAAGAGTGAATTTTATGATGCAGATTAAAAGTAACAGAACCATCAACCCTATCAAAAGTATCTTTTAACTCATTCCAGACACCAGAAGCACTTTTGAAAAAAATTTGACCAAGAAACAACTCTTCAGAGATGGAATTTAGAATCCATCCCAACATAATAGCATTAACCCTATCCCATTTCTTCCCAAAACTTCATCAACATTAGACCTTCTACAAGTGCCATCAATAAAACCAGTTTTATTTTTTCCTTCTAATGCTAACATCATAGCACATGACCAGGCATTATAATTCTAAGTTCCTTTTAGTTTTATTGAAACCACAGTCAAAGAAGCTGAATCATTAGAGTGTAAATGTAAAGGATGACTCAAATCCAATTTACTTATTAAGGTGACAGGGTTATCAGGTTCATACTCATCATCAGTATAACCATGAACAGAATTATGAATAGACATGATTCAAGAACAGATAATCAAGCACACAAGAAATGTAGAGAAAGTAGTTCCCAGGCTTTCCTTGCCACTAAAGTGGTAGGTCAAGGGCGCACACAAGCACACAAGAACAGAAACAAGAATCAAAATAAAAAAAATACAAACAATCTCAATCTCAACCAATGACAACTTCCAATAATCCCAAATCCTATCCTCCGGCAATCTAGACAGAAAAGAATAAGAACAGAAATTAAAGAGAGAGTGCGAGAGGTGTTACAGAGCTGCAATAACAATCAAGAATGAAACCAAACCTACTATACTCTAGATTCACTTAGTCTACAGATATAGCAGATATATAGCAAGAACCCAGTACCAAGATCCAAGAACCAACAAACCATAATTTTTTAGAATTAGGGAAAATTACCAGAACCACTTTCAATCTTTACCAAACACCAGATCTTATCGATTAACCAACCTTAATCGATTACAGACGCCTTCATCACAAAAGCTCCAAAATATACCAAACCCTAATTTTTTAGAAATTAGGGGTTTTCCAGAAAACTTCAAGATTAATCAAATTCACCACAAGATCTATCAATTAACACAAGTTAATTAACCAAGATACAATCAATTTAAAAAAAACCCAATTTTATCAAGAAACCCTAATTTTCAAAAACGATATTCAGAGCAACCTGGCTCTGATACCATGAAGAAAAACAGATTCCAATGACAACAAAATACTTTTATTACTTCTGAATCAATAATACAAAACCAGATCTTCTATTCTCAAATAGAATGAATCAATACCAGTATTTGATCTCAATCAAATAACAACTGAGTAACAAAGTATTTTGATCAAGACAATCAAAACACGAATTAGGCCTTTGTAGAGAGAGATAATAGCAGATATGAAAGTTATGAGAGAAGTCTCATGACTTCAGCTTATATAATCTCCAAACTTCCATTGAGCCCCTTCATCCTTCAATCTTGCTGAATTCCATCCAAAATATAAACCAAGGTAAAGACTTTTACACTTCCAGTCCTTCCAGAAATATATCTTCTATATCCAACACTAAACCACTCTCTTAGCATATAAAACTAAACAAACACAAAAGAGAATAACTCAGATATCATAATCAGATTAAAACAAACATATTCAGACTATAATTCTCAACAAAAAGTTTATAAACAAAGCCAGCTTTAGTTATTCTTTTTAACAAATCATACGTTAACTAATCTAGGTAATTACTTTACTTAATTTTACGTATCAATTTTTGAATTTAAAAAAAAGAAGAATATTTATTGGTTTGGACAAGAAAAATACGAGCTATGTGTTTAGTACTTCTATTGTAGTTTGGGCCAACTTAGGTTTTGCAAGTAGCCCGGAAGAATTAGAAAGAAATCCCTAAAAAAAAGTTTGTATGTATATATATAGAGTGACTTGACGATATTGGAACCCTATAATTAGCTTGTAATGAATGCAACAAGAAGAAGATGGAGGGCGAGAATTCAAGCTCTTTCTCCCCTTTCTCTAATCCGAGAGGCACAAAGGATATATGAAGCGGTGAATGAGATGAAAAATTCGGACCCGGAGAGATTCAAAGCTTTAATGGATGGATTCAATCCGAAACCATTCAAGTCTCCTCAATTTGATCTTGAAGTCATAAAAAAGCGTATGACACTTTCCGTTCGTTCTAAATATATTTGCACTCCACACATCATAAAGAAACACATATTATATATGACGAGATTAAAGTATTTAACCGGAATATACTCCCTAAGATAGAAACACTAACATGCATGCATGCATGTTCTTTATTTAGTTAATAGTGTCAAAAACAGCCCTTTAAATTTACAAGAATACAAGATTAGTACTTAAAATGTATTAAGCTTTCACATCACCCTTTTTAAGTATAATAAATTATAAAATTTGCCCTTATACTCATTAAGCTTTAGAGTTTAATACCGAGTAAGTTTTATAATATAGCAAATTAACAGTTAAACCTATTATACTTTATATTTGCACTTTTCACATCATTTTACCTATTATTTGTGAGTTGTAACAATACTTATTGGAAAATCTTTTTGTCGTTAAAGTTTATTTTTTCAATATAAAGTAAATGTTTTTGTATTTGCTACAACGCACGATTGGTAACAATCTTTATGGGAAAAACATATTATCGTTAAACGGCTATAAAATAAATGTTTTCATAAACACTACAACGTGCATGTTTGTTATATCACGTTTTAACACGTATTTCAGATCGCGAGTGATTGCAGATTCATCAGCACAAATTCTGGCCTATTTGTAGATCATCACTAGCCATAACGAGCCCATGGTCAAGCCCAAATCGATACTCTCAAAACTTCCGGCGTTCTATTTTCAACACTAATTACATCAAGCATGTTTCCTTTTTATACTTTTCAAACATTCAAAGATGATGCTATATATATGCATACTGCATACATAACGATAAAATATGACTTGTACAACTACAAAGTTGAACCATAAAAGAAAACCCTTGAAGCCTACCCATATCATTCGCATAATACTTCTATTTTCCTTGTTATTCATCAATTTAATTAATTTTGTTATATGTTACAATCTTTATCCTTCCGTTAAGTTTACGTTCTTACAAGCTAGCTTCATTTTCATTCTGCAAGTAATTGGAAATTGAAACACTTGAATACATCCTCATTATATCGATGGGTTCTCAAAAAGACCAAAATTTTTAGTTTGAGGGGGAACATATCAATCAAGTTACAAGTCTAAATATGTCCTAACATGAGTCACAAATGGGTTCGTGGTCAAGTCCAAATCACTCAAAATGTAATATATGAAGTTCTTGGCAAGCCCTATATGGTTCGCTATGGTGGTTTCAAAAGCAGCAGATCACTTGAAGTTACAAGGTTAACATCTATCATTTTGTGACCATATACCAATAGGGGCGCACAAAGGATTAAGAGGCTAAAGTGAGCTGTTTTGTTTGGGTTAAAATACACAGATTTTGTTGTATATTTATATAGGAGTATAAGATTTCTAACCTTCTTTAGGGCTCACATTTTTGAATAAACTGTTAAGATAAATTAGTGGGATGTTCTCGAAAACTTTTCTAAGACAACTAATATATTGGGCTTTAAAATTTGTGAGGCCTAACTACATTAGTCATTGATTCATTGATTCAGTGGCTTTTAAATAGAGCTAGCTTGCCCTATGCCCCTATATACCAACCGCATGGCTAGGTTCGTGGAAGCTTATTTTGAAGGTAAAATTTTGCTAGACTAGTATTAGTTGAAAGCTTACGTTTCCACCATCAATGTACAAAGGATAAATAGATAGGTTGTTAGTCTCCTAGTTATAGCCATAATTGTTAACGATGAGTAGTATATATCAATGTTGTTCTATAAATGTTCTATATACTAGTGTTTAGCCGGGCTAGTGCATGATATACAAGGAACAAGCTGGTTGTTTAATGCTACACAGTAGTACGTTTGGTAACATGATTTGTTGATGGTGGATTGGTGGATGTAAAATGGGCACAGTGATATATTAAATGCTACATATTTTCATCCAACAAACAATATAAGGCATTAGAGACATGGTGTGAGAAAGAGGATAAAATGAGTTATGAAATCCCCAAAAACAAGATACTACACATATAGTAAACACAATCCTCATGCCGATTTGCTTATCACCCACAGGGTGCAACAAGATAGCAACTCCACATTAAGATCTTGGTCCGGATATGGATATTCAAACTACTAAAAGTTCAATTGAACACGTATATCACAACTTATCACGTAAAAGGGTTTGTAGTCTAACGATGCATTAGTTGTTTGAGAATTTTCTCCAGTTAAATGATTTTGGACAAGGGCGGATCGAAGGGGGTCACCGAGAGTGCTTGTGAACCACAAGAATTTCTCTTGCGTAATGTACAACAATGTCAATTATCTAATTTTTTTATTAAATACTTGGTCCCAGTTTTTGTGTTAACGAGTACTACGTATTTTTTACCTTTTATAAAATGCAGCAAATAATTAATTTATATTTCTAGGATTGGACGAGCTACTAGTTGTGGATTCAAATCCTGTAATAATATGGATCTTCAAATCCTATAATATTATAGTTCTAGGCCTTAAGGCCTCGACTTCAAGGCATACTCAAGATACAACCACGACATCGAGTAAAAAGGGGAACGGGACTTCTGATGATATTAATCTTTTTTCTCATAGAAACTCATTTGATGTTTTGAATAATGAAAATAAGGTTCTTGAGAAAGTGGTCACTTCAACTGATAGAAAGGAGGTCAATGATTTGGATAACGAGGATAGCGATAGCAAAGTAGTACACCGCAAACTTTATGACAATTAACTCAATAGTTAACAAAGCTTCTACTACAATTAACTCAATAGTTAACAAAGCTTCTTCTAGTGGCGCTGGAGGTGGGATTTCGAGTTGGTACGAATGATGGAAAAAGACCTATGAAGATGACCCGTATCATGATGCCGATTGCGGTTCTGCTAGCCTCACGTAAGATAATATGGATTTTGCTAGCTAAAGCTTTCGTTATAAATTTTCGTGGTCAAATTAGATAGGTATGTATTGTAGTTGTTCATAAATTTGGTTTGTCAATCTTATGATATGTATGGTTTGAAACACAATATTTGCGTTTGTTTTTCACCTTTCTAGGCTGAGACGTGGGATTCACCCAAATCTTTTGTATTAACTATTTTTTAGAGTAATAAATTTATCTAGTATAAAATCCTTTTCACAAAAAAAAAAAAAAAAAAAAAAAAAAAAGATCTACCAAGTTTAATAGCTTTTGAAATCTACTACACTTTTTTTTTTTACCATATATAGTAAGTCTTTTTCATTTTATGGTCAAATACCTAATACAAACAAGTAAATTTCACCTTTGTGTTGTTTTTCAAATTTTTGGACAATAATGTGCCTTTTTTACTTTGATGTTCTCATGTTGTTTTTTTTTTCATTAAAAAACTTAACATTTTCTAAATTTTTTATCTCTCCCCTATATCATCTCTTATATGTATCTCTATCTCTCATAGATGGTTCTGTTTTAACTATATATTGCTTGTAAGTATTGGTTTTTTCTCCATATGTATATGTAAATATGGGGTTGTTTAGTATTTTTGGACCATCAAGCTTCTTTCCAGAATGTAAAGTTTCTATATAAACCTTAAACTTGTGATATTGTTTATTCTTATAATGTTTTTAAGACCTAATTTCTTTATAAAACTTAAAAAAAATAAGCTAACACATATTCTATTATTAATCATTAAGATATCTTTATTTATGTCTGTCCTCTACTCTTTATAATGTATCTGAGACCTTCTACTTTTAGAAGTTTTAAAAATTTAAGTTAACACACCTTCTATTATTAATAATTATTGAAATAAAAAGTAAAAATACAATTATTGCACATTAAATTATGACATTAGATTGGATTTTACGATAATAACTTTTTAAATTTGCATATCATACTATGACATTATTTTTTTACAATCTCACAACACAAACACACAATCTCTATAAACTATCATCCATTATAGATACCCATGGCACACGTATTACTAAAAAAAATATTTAAGTACACAGGATGTGGGTGAATCTTACATCGAAACCCGGTACAAAAACAAAACAAACGCACCAATTATGCTTCGAACTAAATCTATCACAAGAAAGACGAACCAAACTTATGAAACTAATATTAGGACAAGAAATAAAACTAATGTTTAAATTGATCACGGAGATTAATGTCAGTCAATTCACAACACACCCGCTGTTTTGGAGTTAAACCTTCAAGTTCATAAGTGTCATATATATCATAATCTTCATCCTCGCGTAAACCAACATCATATGCACCTCCACTAGTTATAAAAGGAGAAGTCTCATTATATACATCTTCGACTTCATCACTATCCAAGTCTTCTCCTTGATGTTCCATAGTAGTACTAGGTCTACAGACCAATGTCACATTAGCCTCCTTTTGCAAGGAAAGCGGCTTCCAATCATCACCCAAGAGCACAAGCTTTCCATCAATTTTTTGACTTTCTAGATTATTAATCTTTTCAACGAGAGATGAAGTACTTGTTCTTCCAAATGAATCAATAGGTGCACTCGCCTGTTTATCCATGTTCCCATTCCTATTACCAAAAGCCGAATCTTTACGAGCCTCTCCATCCTCCACATCCACAATAGAGTTTAATAAATCAAACGAGTTCGAAGTAGAAGGAACCGTAGTATAAGATTAATCATTATTAGAAAAAAACCCAAAATCAAAAAATTATTAAACAACAGATTAATCATTATTAGAAAAAAACCCAAAATCAAAAAATTATTAAACAACATTCACATCTGAATCTGTTGCTTTACGCGGGTAACATGCTTATGCATGCTAGTTGTTTATTTTGTTTTTCTATCTTTTTAATATATTCATTTATGACCCTTATTCTTATTATACTACATATTTATTAGGGGTTTAATATCAAGAAGTACCAACTTTCTTTATCTTAGAACAAAAAATACATAACTAGCATCAGCTTTCATTGAATATGGTGGTTGAGAGTTCAAAGTAAATATTGCACTCAATAGGTTTTAGATAATCAATTTATATAGTACGGTGTTGTCAACCTCAAGTTCTTTTACACAAATGTATCTTTCGAAACTATAAATTTTATCACATCTCTATACGTGACATACCAATTTCAGACATTAGTCTCAACTACCCAAATAAACAATTACATTATTTGTATTTAACAAAGTTTCTTATATTGAAACTCACACTTTCTTATATTGAAACTCACACTACCCAAGTTTCTTAGTCTCAACTACCCAAGTTTCTTATATTTAGACTCAACATCGACAATTTTTTTCATCCATCAAAATCATTTCTCATACTCACACTAGTTAGTTATGAGCGAATAATGTTGCCCACAAATGCAAGTTTTGTTATTCTCCTTGTATATATACACCCGAAATTAGGTATCAAGTTTTTTTTCCACGTTTTGAGTCAATTTTTACAACTCAACATGCGTAATATATGTTTACATACCCTTTTTGTTATAAATTAAGCGTTAAAAGAAAGTAGGTATTGATTTTAATGAAAAAAACATCAAATTATATTATTTTTTGGATTTAAAGATGTTTATCGGGAGAGAAAAGAAAAGTATAAGGAGTGAAATAATAAAGAATAAGAGAAGGAAAAGAGCCATAATAAACATATATATTCTTGTCTTTTAGTGGAAAAGCACAATTTGGGAACATCAAATTAAAACAAGAACATTGTTGTCTACAAAATTGAAAAAAACGAAAAAAAAGACGCAAAGATTGAATTTACTTGAAACATACATAAACTTATATTTTACCCAGTAAAAAAAGGTTAAAAGGTTAAAAGATGAAGCATGCGACTGCTGATTGTTAAGATGGTTCGTATAGCAAAGCTACGTCAAATGTTAAGTTTTTCACTCAACAACTACTTTTGTTTCTTCTTTCAAGTTCATCTTACACGTCGAGTTGATCACTCCACAATCGCCTAAAGCAATCGACGATGGTTATATTGTAAGGTTTTTGTTGGTCAAGTATCGCATTACTCTAACAAACCAAATGGCTTGTATCTCAATGTTATCCCATGTGTGAGAATGCTCCTCAACCAAATAGTTGTGGGTTAAAGTGCTGCTTAAGACATGTAAGATTGATTTATTGTGAGATAGTTAGTTTTCTTTCTAAAAAAAACACTACTTTAACAAGTAATGAAGCTGCGGTAAGTATTTCAATTGGCATAACTCAACCTCACACGAATTTTTCAGGAGCCGTTGTTTACTTCTATGTTTATGTCCAAGATAGATATATAGTTTAGAGCTTATGTGTTATTGTTTTTCTCAATGGCTTGTAGTTCTTGTCATAGAAACTCACATTCAGTTTATCCATTAACAATTTGTATTTCTCCAGGTCGGAATTCTTCATCTCGCAAGACAGTTTATTCTTCTTGCTGGATCCATTGTTACTTCCATTATGTTCGAATAGGCACGCAAGCACACTATCCTCTTATCGTTTATTTTTTAGTACTTCTTTTTATATGTGCATAAATAATATTTTGGGGCTTTCATTATGTGGTTTGTAAAAATTTGAATGATCCATCTACAGTCGACGATATTGGCTAGTATCATCACAATGAAGTTAAATTTCTAACACGTTACGTACCTTGAAGGTAATTGTCAATTAATCCTAAAAAGGATGTAATATGTTAAGGGTTTAATCCGCCTTAACCAGCCTTCGAGACAAGTTGACGGCTTTACCATCAATTTGTTGCCATTTCAGTCTTGTACAAAAGGAGACTCCATCTTTAATTTGTTTACTTTTTACTACATGTTAAAATTATAAATTGTGTAGTAAACTTAATAACCGCATTGTGATATTATAATTTGTCCACACTTACACTTGTTAACACCCAGTTTATCAAAAGTGTGGAGAAATTGAGTGTTACAAGTTAAAACACACATTTGTAAATGTGAACAAATTCTAGATTTCTTCAAATTAAGAGTGTCAACTTTTTATTTAAAGCAAATATAATGGTGGAATCTAGTTCATCTCTCAAAATTTGCTCACACATATCTATCTAAACATTTTTTTACGTATCCTTAAATCTTAATAAACTCTAAATATTGTACAAACTTTTAAAAAGTGTGTAAAAATGTGTGGTAAAATGACATTTTATTTTTAGTGTAGTCTCTATTCATGACCAAATAAATTATATTTTGTACAACAAAAATTATATTTTGAGAGGTTAAACATTTTTTTTCCTCTACATAAAATATCCTTGCTCATCTATCTCACTAGTTTTGTTTTGTTAATGCAACACCTTTCTCCTTTTTAATTCTTGTTTGTAAACTGTAAATGCAACACCTGACATATAGTACTTGTGTGTTAATGCAAAACCTACCACACACAAGCAAACATAAATACGTCATCTTTGCTTCAAGTTTTCCCATCAACAACACCCACTTTTCTCACAAACATGATCACACATGAAAGGCTAAAGAGGCCTGAAACCTCATAAGCCTACCGCAAAGTGTAGAATTGCATCTGGTAATTGTTTGAAATACAAATCCTCTCATCTCCAAATAAGCCACACACTTCACACTTCACCGTCAACATCTACCACCGCCGTTAGTACACAACCACTACCGTCTTTCTGATGAGTATTTTCAAACATAAGCACGGGCGAAACCCAAACCGCACATGCTCAAACCCATTTATGTTTCTACTTTTATTTTACGACACACAAGCAACGAACCTTTCTTTCATTATTGAAATAGGTGGTCTCGGAAGTATAACCTCATGTCATGTAATTTTCCCATGCAGATAAGCTTTGTCAATTGGTAAACCAGTGAACTAATTATCATCAAGCGTACAATACAATAATATGATACAAAGATAAATCTAGAAGCGGGCTTAGGCCGGATATACTAATGGGTCGACTAAAAAGTTTGCCCGGTTGTTGTTGAAGTTACTGGTAAACTCTAGGTTTCGGGTAATGAATTTTTTTATTGAATTACTTGTGATCCGAAATCTTATCGCCTTCGGTAAATCTGTAAACGAATATGCTCTTGCTAAAATGTCTGCCAATATTACATCTGACACCTTCTCAAAGAGGATCATATTTTTGGTTTTGCATGGAAGAGAGTTTTGTGAAGAAAAAGAAATGGTGGTGGTGGTGGCAGGATATTAGAGAGAAGAAATGTAGAGGTGGTGGTGAAGGTTTGGGAGGCAGAGTATGATATTTACAACTGAAATTACGTATCTTATAACACCTTTTAGCAAGACATTCTAAATATATTTTACTAGTATACAGATTTGACCACAAGCAAAAGTTTTAAAGTTGTAATTTGAAAAGTATGTTTTTTGAAGATTTGTATATGCTAGTATAGGGATAAAGGGTTATGTTATATTTTGAGCATTTGTGGAATTCATAACATTCAGTTTCTCATTCTCCTTATTTGAAACAAATTCAGTTATCGCTTGCTTTTAAAATTCATTTTATTTCTTATATTTCTTTATCGTTCTATGTTTAGGGGTGCCAATCAGGTTATCAGGTCGGGTTTAGGGGCATATTTAGCCGGGCCGTCCGGTTTTCAACAAGAATACCACATCTGGTTAATATATACATGTCGTTTATATGAATATTAAAGTAAAATGATCATAAGCAACACATTTTAGATGATGTAAAGCTGGTTACAAATTAGATAATGCAGCAAATGTAAATAAGAATAGTACTGAACATGTTACAAATTAGGCTCTTTACCCAAAGAAAAAAGAAAGTAAAAAGACATCTTACAAATTAAGAATCGTTGAATATTAAAATTTAAACCGCTATATAATTGGATGATATTTTAACTAATTTTAACATTTTTTTATTTATGAATGTTCCTATTGAGAAGAAACTTGAAGAACAAAGTGACTTACATATCTATCATCTTATAACTTAAGGCAAATTTTTCAAAAGTTAAGCATCTTCCCCACATATGAATTTTTCATCTTACAGTATACCATCATAACATGTATTAAGGTGATCTCAACTTCATTGTTGAAAGTTCAAGTTCTAACTTTAACAAAAACAAATTAGAGGGACAGTGTATGCGTGACTTACCTATTGAAAACAATGAAAAAGAAACAGAAAACCTGGATGCAATATTAAAAAGCTATGTACTGACCCTTCGAGGCCATTGACACCACTGACACCTTAAACTTCAAGGTGTTGTCATTTCAAAAAAAAAAAAAAAAACAACAACAGCATTCAATGTATAAAAAATAACTCCATCTTTTTTGCTTTTCACATTAAATAAATTGAGTAGAAAAGAAAAGTGGTCTGAGTTCACGTCATCAGCTACACACATTTGTAGATGCCTACCTTATATTATGGTTTCAATTTAATGAAAAGGAGTGATACTTGGCTAAGTCTAATGGTAAGGTTTACCAAGAGTTTTCCCCCTCACTATCGAGTCGTGCTATTACACCACTTCCCCACCACCATGATTGTCCCCCTATATTGTTGAGAATTTGGTGGTGAACACGACCAGATTATGTGAAGAGCTACAACAATTTTGTGTGTGTGAGTATATTGATTATTGAAGGTTATATTTTTGTTTAATTGAGATACGTTTTAAGTGGTGAAGTTGGTTGTCTGATCATACTTGTTTGGTGGTGACTTTGGTGATAAGGAGAAAAGGTGATGTGGCGGTGGTAAATATGCACACCATTACAACGGTTCTAGTAAAAAAAACATAAGAAAGCTTACATACTATAAGATTATTAAAATTATAAATTCTTTCACATATATGTGTTACAAAGGATCTAACTATCAAATTATTACAATCCAAATTTATGCATTTTAAACATACGAAAATGATATTTGTTTCTACCTTTTGTGCATAAAATCCTTTATAACCATATGACGATGACAAATAGAGAAATGAAAAGTTAAGATAATGAGTGATATATAGTGAACTTCAAGTAGCATATATGTTATAGTTACGAGTTTAAGTCACTACAAGAAAAGTGGCTTTTTAGGACCCCCATAAGCGTCATAAAATGGTACTTTTTAGGACCTTTCATTTAATAGGACCAAGGATGAAAGCGTTTCATGTAAGGCGGTTGTAATAGGTCCAAAGCGTCCTAACCCTTATGAAACCAATTTTATGGTCGTATTATATGTCTATGAACAACACAAATAGCGTCCTAATAAAACCATATTAGGACACTTTTCCAATGTTCTAACATGTGGTAACCTACTTTTAATCTTTTGATACACATACAAGCGCCCTTAATGTTAATTTTAGGACGGTTATCATATACCATTATAGTTACTTTAACACCAAGAAAAGGGTCCTAATATCCCAAATACGATTATGAAACCAAATTTATGGTCTCATAATACGCCTATGAACAACCAAATAACGCCCTAATAACAACATATTAGGACACTTTTACAATGTTGTAAAACGTTGTTACCTAATTTTAATCTTTTGATACACATACAAGCGCATTTAAAAGATAATTGTTAGGACGCTTATCATATAACATTATAGCTATTTTAGCACCAAGAAAAGGGTTCTAATATCTCAAGGAAGATTATGAAACCAATTTTTGGTCGATAAAATGTCTATTAACAACCTAAATAACGTCCTAATAACAACATATTAGGACACTTTTACAATGTTAAGTTAATTGTTAGGACGGTTAATAAGTTTAATAGGACAATTTCAAAGTCCGGACAAGTCATATGATAGGACGCTATTTTCACCATGCACACTCTATTATTACGATATAAATAAAACATCAACTAAATATTAAATGAATAAAACAAAATTGTATTTCAAATTAGCAATTGTCATAACAAAATCACTAAACATAAATAAGGTAGACAGAATCTAACATAAAGTCTGTTAACAGGCGAGAACATATGCTTCTTCTCATCATTACAAATCCGTTGATGCTACGGTAGGAATCCATTGCAAATCCGTTGATGGTACCTTCCTTCTTTACAAAGAGAACAATCGAATCATATGCTTCTTCTCATCATATCCATCCAATTGATGGTACCGCCATTATATTAACAAGATTTAGAACTCACTGAATGCGGCGGTGGTGTTTTGATAATTATACATATATATTGTACATCAAAATCCAAATCATAACACCGCACTTTCTACCCTTCACAATCGACATACAATCTAGCATGCTGTATTGCCATGCCCATTTCATTATCGCAAATGCACATAGTTGAAAATCATTCATCAAAGAACATTGAGTCAAGCTCCAATTTTGCATCAAACACTTCACCAATTCTCGTTAAACTCAACTTACCCACGCCCACAGTGAGTTCCAGCTTGTTCTCGCCATGCTTTGGTTAAGATCCGATACACAATATAGGACAAACGCTTAGGCAATCTTTAGAGAGTAGTCCATGGAACAATGGTTTACCGATGAACATATTCTATCGAATTTATACCATCGTAGTATTTTTAGCCTTACTTTAGTATATAAGGGCAAAGAATCACCGCTAGGTAATCATTGCAATCATGTATGGAACGCTCAATTATATACAATTTAATTTATTTTTGGCAAAATGGTGCCGATAAACCGAACACGCACGTAATGAGAATTGTCTATTTTGATGCACTATCCGACCCAATCATTCACCACTATTGATATTATAAAATAGATGGTTGCTTACTATTTAGAAACGCTAAATATAGGCCAAAAGCCTTCGATGCAAGAACGTCAATAAAGCCACCGTGCTTGCTTTTCCGTTACGTATCTCAACGTCTCGAACGGTTGCTACAAATAAGAATATCCATTTTAATATCCTCATTGGCATGTCGATTTCTAACCCGCAAAAATGATAACCACTGAATTCAAAATGTTTTAGTAAATACAAAGATAGCTAGTTTCGAATTATCATAAGTAGTTATAGAGCACCTCACAAATTTTGTTTTGGGATTAATAATTAATATTGAATATTTATACGTTGTTGAAAAGATATAGGATCAACAAAGTAATACGTGCTCGCTATACTAATACGTAAATGTCATGTCTTACTTAAAATTTATCATGACATGGAGAATATCTTCAGCACATCTCCATTAGTCAGTTAAAAGCTCCAAAATATCATTCTTATAATATCTCAAAATTGCTATTTTCGTTAGACATTTGACCCTCTAAAGATTATTTTTGTAAATAGTTTTTGACACTGATGATTACTGTCACAATAAACAAAATTATATTGGTAAATAGATAATAGATATTTGACTCTCTATGTTAAATTTTCAACATTGAATCAAAATACAAAACCTTCTGCAAAATACAAAACCCACTGCAATAACAATAAGAAAACAAACCTTGTCTCGTATGCCTTTGTCAATAGTAATATGTGTCTGTAGTATGAGAAGTTCTAATTACATCCGTCGAATTCACACCGGAGGCAGTAGCATGAATGGAGTCATGTGTATCGATGCCTACAAAAGTAAAGAAATGAATAACTATGGTCTAATCCAGATTATCTTAATTACGATTTAAACCAAAAGAAAAACATATACATGCTTTGAGTTATCAAGATATAGTTATACCACCAACAGTACTTGTTTTCGACTCATACATTCCTGGAATCCGACTGATTTAGAAACATGGTATCTGCAACTTAAACCGAAAGCAACATATCGTAAGGTTATTAAAGTTTTTATTAGACAAAAGTAAACAACATACACATACCATCGCCGAGATATTGGTATCGATCATCGTTTGTCCTTTTCCTGTTTGGGAGATATCAGACGAATTAAGCGTCGTTCCACTTATTACTTAGCTATCCGAAGGAGCAATAGAGAGGCTCGCATCGTTAACCAATAGTCGCTGCTCCACTTATTACTTAGCTATCCGAAGGAGCAATAGAGGCCTGCATCGTTAACCAATAGTCTACTCTTCTTAACAACAGATGTGCTCGATTGTCCTTACCACATATCTTCCTTTACCGTCGCAAGTACACTTTAAACATACAACATTTATCCTTGTATTGTGCTCATCAAATATCTTCCTCTTACCCTCACTAACATGAATATTTGAACATCTAGACATACCTATGACACTACTTCATCGGTTTTGCCATTATTAACACCATTGTTATTCCCAGTACCTAAAAATTGGCAACCAAGCCTAGGAACCGGTTTTCATATTAAATATAATGGTAGTCGAAAAGGAGCAACAACTGCATCAATAACTGGCAATAATAAAGAGGCCAATTTAACCTCATCTTGATCATTAATACACGATTTCATGTAGCATAATTTGATAGTTACAGAATTAAAACCATTGGAATGATTACCTGTCGCAAAAATCAGAAGTAGGCGCAATTGGTAAGGCGGTTGGGGAGTACGTGTGTGTCGAATTGAAGACTGTCACAAAAAACATCACCAACAGCCTGAAGAAAATCAATCTTAAATATGAACAGTGGATTCCGAAGTAACTCGACAAAACGACTAATTAAAAAACAAAATGGTTTGGTGTACTTGTGCGTGTGTAGATCTGCAAGTGAACAAGGAAAGAGAGGCGGATTTGGAGGGATGTGGATGTGTTAGGTTTAATTTTGGGGAAAAGAGGAGCGGAAACTAAAGGAAAATGAAGCGAGATAAAATTTCATGAAATTTTTGTAAGGCTCATCTTTCGCACATTTTTAATTATGGAATTTATTGGGATTTTAACTTTTAAGATGAAATTGATTGATCCGAGTCGAGTTGTTTGTGAGCTATTCGTGATCGGTTTTGTACAAGTTTGAAGATAATCGAGTTTTAATGATCTTAGGCGGCATGTTTTGTAACTAATGGAATTGATCAAGGTTACTTTTCTTTTTAAGGATAAAATTGATCGAATTCTTTGTGAGCTAGAAATTACGGCAGCTTCATACATCAAGATCATCTTTTAAACATTTCTGTAATTAATGGAATTGATTGGGGTTACTTTTAATTTTAAGGATAAAATTGATCGATCTGAGTCGAGTTGTTTGTGAGCTATCGGAGATCGGTTTTTGTAGAAGTTTGAAATTAGTCGAGCCTCATTGACATCGAGCGGCTTCGTATGTCAATATCATCTTTAAGACGTTTTGTAATTGATGGAATTGATTTGGGTTAATTTTAATTTTAGGATATAGTTTGTGGAAAACTAGAAGGGGTGAATAATTTTACCAATTAAAATTTTGTTTTAAAACATTTAGGTCAACTTATGTTAATCCATTTGATTGTTTATGTTGGACGTTGATAGATAGATATATAAACTTGTAATGAAAGATAAAGAGTAAGAAACACATAACCATGACGCAGTATTTATACGGTGCTAGGCTAACCACCGGTTCTTTCAATCCAAGGTGAACCACACCTATCACAACGTCACCTACCCTTTATTAGGTAATAGGCCAAGCATCTAGTTCCATTACTATGGAGGAACTACTACCCAACATTTCACAACACCTAAACCCAAAGGAGATCTACTTTATTACAATACCATCAAGGATATCACCATCCTTGAAAACACCTATCACTATATGTATAACGATGCACCTCAATGTTTTGAAACCCGGGTTTGTGATCGACCCGGCCAAGACACTGGGTCACCGGGTCAACCGGTTCAACCGCCGGGTCAACCCGGTTTAGACCCGGTTTTATGCATATGTCCAAACATCTATTTCTAATTGTCCAAACATAATGTCCAAACACTAGTTTTGCAGTGAAAAAAAAAAAGCAAAGAACCATTTTTCATGCTCTAAACAACAAATCAAAGGTTGACAAGGATATAAACCTGCATAATTTTCTAAACAACCATAAATGTGACAACAAATCAACCTTTTAGGAAAAGGGTTAACATGCCAAAGCTCACGAATGTGATAAAAGTGATACCGAAAAGTGATTTCCCGGTCGTGTCCCAACGAGGTGTGAAATTGACGGTGTCGTTGAGTTTCGTGATTATGGACTTGAATTGGTTAAACAAATTTGGGTTTTGATTTCGTTATTCTACAAAATAAAGAACGAGGTGAAAATGAAGAAAGTAAAACAAAGTAAACTCTAAATAAACTACTACTAAGCCTAATAAATAATTAAATAACGCTAAACTACACTCTAGGGTGCTAAAATACAAAACGTAAGAAACCGGAACACACTAAGCCCGAAAGTGAATAATTATGCAATTTAAGTCCTACGAAAAGCGAAACCAATTTTCCTACATTCTACATGACAAAAATAATTTTAGGAAAAGCCGAATTTTTCGACTTTTAAATTATTTATTACGATTTTAAAACTAAATTTTAGAAAACCAATTATTAAAAATAGTAAATGAAAATGGAAAAATACCAAAAATTCATGAAAAGTACATTTTGAATTACTGAATAAGTGAAAATTAAAAAAAAACAATAAGCTAGCTAAACCTAATGAGCAATTAATATTAGAAAAGGGCTTTAATCTATTGTTGGGTTTTTAAACTTGGAACTCGAAACCATTTAATACATTAATTATGCGTTTTAATAACCAAAATGACTCAAAGCTCAGATGGGTTGTCTTTGTTGTCAGTGCGTGACAAGAGGTCAGCAGTCCCGGTTCAATCCTGTGTCCGCACCTTTTCTTTTACTTTTTTTGGCAACTGGAAATAAGGACAACTTAACTGCTTAACACAAATTTCGGACCTTGGACAAGCTAAACCAAGCCGCAATGTTTATTAACAAAGAAGAAAAAGAAAATCAATGAAAGGAAAAAAAGCAACAAAAAGCTTTCAAAAACTAGTAAAGAAGCTAAAGTTAGTTAAAATTAATCTACGACATTAAAATGAGCATCAAGAGGAGCCTAATTAGCAACAATGGGACATCAAAAGAAAAAGACAAAGAAGTCATTGTTAGGGTCGTTAGGGGCGTTTGGGACAAGTGGGGGCGACAAAGGGCTGTTTGGATTAAGGCTAACTAAAGGGATAAAATGCTACAAAAGCTACAAATAAAACTAATCAAAAGCTAAATCCTAAAAAGGACTAAAGGGACATAGAATAAGCATTAACTAAGTAGAAAATAAGCTAAAAAAAAAGATTCAAAGGCCAAATAAATCTGCAGACTATGGTGGCTCATTGATCGAAGTTAAAACAGTCCACAAGGGACTTTTGCTTAACGAGTAATCCACCAAAACACCTCTAAACTAAAAAAATAAGCCAAGGACATTAAATTAGCAGTACAAGGTTCCTAAAAATACTGAATGGGAGTAATGTGGACCCCTCTAACAGCTTATTAATAAGCTGTAAGGAAGGGTAAGTGAACCTATGGGCTGCTGATGTGATTACTTAACAGGGCAAAAAAAAGCAATTTAAAAGGGCCTAAATAAGCTACTAAAAGGGTTGTTTTGGAGCTTTTTTTTTAAATGGGTTGGTTTTAAAAAGTAAGTTTATATTAAAAGGGTTTTAAGGTTTTTCAAAAAACGTTTTGTTTTTTTTTTTTAAATTGTTTTAATAGAAAAGTTGGTTTAAAAATAAAAATAAAATTGGTTTTAGATAAAATAATTTTAAAGGTAAACGGTAAGTTGGGTTCGGGTAAAGGGTAAAATGGAATTTTGGGTTGAGGGCTTGGTTTCGGTTTGTTTTCCCAATCTCACTCCAAAACACGACCCGAGCTCAAAATGTGGAAAATCCATCCGGCTCTGTCTGCAAAGCACTTTTGTCTCGATTTCGCTTGTTTTTGCTCGTTGCCTGCTTTCAATCCTTTTGTACTTGAAAGACATAAAACACACTCGAGGATATTTTTAACATATTTGGGTGTTTGTAGTCGTTTTGTGGTCATAGATGGGTAAAACGATGAGTGAATAAGCACTCATCGTTGTTCTATTATGGCGAGGATAAAAAACCACAACAAATAAGCGTACTATAAAGGTTAATGTTAAAAGACACAGTTGTCAAGGGTCCTGTTAATTTTTGTTCAAATAAAACTTTTGCAATTAAGCGTTCTATAAAACTGAATAAGCGTTATAAAAAGCGGATGTTTTACGACTCTAAAAAGATGTCTCATATTGTGGTGTATCATAAACAAACCATTATGAATAAGCGTTATATAAAGGTTAACGTTATAAGACGCTATTGTCAAGGGTCCTATTCACTTTTCTTGTAAAAAAAACGTTTGCGAATAAGTGTTCCATAAAACCGATGTTTTATGACTCAAATATCAAGTGTCTTATGATGGTGTATCAATCTATGGGACCCAAGTGTCAATCGTCATATTAAGTTATGTTTTAATAATACGCTTATGCGAATAAGCGCTTTAAATAATTAATGTTTTATGACTTATATATCAAGTGTCCTATTATGGTGTATTGTAATAAAACCATAATTAATATGCATCCTTTAAGGGTCCTATTAAGTTTTGTTATAATAAAACTTTTGCAAATAATCGCTTTAAAAAATGATGTTATAAAACCATTGTACATAAGCGTCCTATAAAGGTTAACGTTATAATACCCACGTGTCAAAGGTCCTATTAAATTTTGCTCTAATAAAACTTTTTGTGAATAAGCGCTTTAACTAACTCGATGTCTTATGACTCAAAACTCAGTGTCATATTATGGTTTATTATAATACAACCATAATGAATAAACGCCTTATAAAGGTAATTTATTAGGACCCATATTTTAAATGTCATATTAAGTTATATGATAATAGGACCCCAAATCATCGACCATCCTATTATATACCTTTTAGGACATCGCCTAAGTAGCAAATATTTAAAAAGGACCCTAAACGCTCATATGTCCTATTAAACAGTTTTTTAGGACTCCATTATCATACCGTCCCACACAAAGGGTCCTAAAAAGCCACTTTTGTTGTAGTGAGTTGAGAAAAGAAATTAAAACGATATAACTATACTCTAGAACATATCCCTACTTTTTTTTTGAACTGCAAAATTTATTAGACAAAACTAGCAAGGAGCTAGAAAAATAACGTTATAAAATAGCAAGGGGTGGGTTTTGCATCCAAGTTATCCAGTTCAACTTGGATTTACATCGATTAGAAACCCAAGTATAAGAATGAGACACAATATCATCAAAAATTACCGCCCTTCTAGTATTGGTTGTGCCAAAAATCAATTGGTTTCGAAATTTCCAAATCTTCCACCACATCACATAAAAAAATGCCTTCTAGCACGTTCTTCACTTGCATACTCATTCGAAGGTCAGAAAACCAATGAAACCACTCTTTATAAGACTGAAAATCTTGAGAGGATATACTCCACCATAATCTAACCTTAGATAACACTTCTCCTGCCATGGAACACGAAAACAGAAGGTGGGCCAATGACTCAGCTTCCTCTTCACAAATAGGACACATAATAGAATGAATATCTATGCCCAACCGAGATAAATACAACCTGGTAGGCAGTTTATCATTTTGAACTTTACAAGCAAACACGCTAGTTTTAATTAGAACCACCTTTACCCATCTCGTAGGTAACATATCCGAGCTTATCAAAGGATCATCCACAAGATTACGAACCGACTATACGGAGAAATCACCTGTACCCGATAAAGACCAGACCCACATATCGTGCATTTGGGTCAAATCTAATAAAGCTAGACGACTTCCCAGCTCATGATACTGCTCACTCTCGACCCCTCCCCTTGGCAGACGACAAAAAGAAGAACTTACAGAAACATACCTCAAATTATCCGTAATAGAAATCTGCCTACACGTTTCCAAAGCATATAATCTTGGAAATTAACACTTCAACCAAAGGTTCTTCCAAGAAAAATGCTCGTGTTGTTCATGAAATTTCCTCAACCGAGTCTTCACCCGTGAAAACTTCAAACACTAGAGTTCCTCCCCAACAAACTCAACCAACCAAAGCTAGGAAAACCGATCGAATTAGTATCCGACCTTGTGGGTTGGAAAAACCTTCGCCAAACACTACCATACCCTCTAAACCAAACACACCTAGCTCCACTAAAACACCTAAACCTTCATTTCTAGAACCTAGATTACACTCCTTCACCACACCTATTTCACATCCAAACCTTTACTCCTTAGAAGACTCACCACCTGGGACTTCTCATCTACCACTTTTCTCATCAAATGAGGAACAACCTTCACACCAAAACCTTGATGTTGGAACATCACCAACACCCGTATTCTACTCGCTTTCACCATCAAATAGTCCACCTTTGAGTACAAAGATTCACCAATCTCAAAAACCGGACCATATGGTTGCCTCTTTATCTCCACCACCAACCCATATGTCACCACCTTCATTCTTAGTTGAACACCATCCTACTCCATCAAACTCAACTCCACAAATCCTTTCATTCTTTGTGGAACCTCCTTCCTTCTCACCAAACGTTTCACCTCAAACCGCTCCATCCTCAATACCTCCATCTCCTAGTCATGACAATAATTGCTCTAATTGTCAACATACCCAAGGGTTAGTTCAAGAAGTACGAGATGAGTTACGTTTCATGTTCCATCACTTTCTTGAACGATTTGACCAAATCAACAAATTTACTCGTCCCTAAACATAGGAATATAAGCACAAGTGGTGTTCTCCTCTAGTCTTAGGCGCAACTTAGAATCTGTTAGGAAATTTACTACATGTTTTATCATTTTTTTAGTTTTAGAGATATGTGTATCATTTCTCATGTTTTATTAAATGAAACTACATGTTTGTATGCATTATAGTTATGTGAATATTTTGGTGCAACAATACATAACTCATTTGGACATTTACGTCATTACTTATATCAACATTGCTGCCAATAAGATGCAGGTACACGGTTCCCAGACTTTTGCCTAGATGATTCCCTAATAGGAAGGATCCGTCAGAACCGTCCAACAGAAAAAAAAAATTTAAACAAAATTGAAGCTCATTTGCAGGAAAAAGTGCACCGTATACTTGTTTTCTAACATTTTTTTAGTAGATTTTCAAAATACACATGAAGAATTTGACACCCTCAACAAGGGGGAGCTTTTCGTCAAAGCAAAGCATTGCAAAAACGCTTGCAATATATTCACTTAGGTTTTCCAAATTACTTGAAGCCCTCATCATAAAGGAGCACTCGTCAAGGGGGAGCATTTCGTCAAAAACGAAACCATTGCAAAAACACTTGCAACACACTCGTTTAGCCTTTCTAATTACTTGACGCCCTCAACAAAAGGAAGCATCTGTCAAGGGGCAGATAAGACGAGAATCTTTCTCTCATCTTACCATGTCCTTTTTACTTTTCTTTTTTTAAAACTATTTCTCATTTTGTTACTTTTCACAAGTTTTTTCTCAAAACGTTTTTCACTAAGTGTTAGTTTTTTTTTGACGCTCTTTTTGTTTCGACAAAAAGGGGGAGAAGAGAGTAAAAACTCCAATTCAATTTTTTACGAATTTTATTTTTCTTAAAATAATCTTATGTTTTGTCATCAACAAAAAGGGGGAGATTGTTAATACAAATAAATCATAAAAACATTTATTTATATTTTACGATCTTCCAATGTTTTGTCGATAACAAACGTAAAATCATTTTAACGAAATAAATAAAATACGTAAAAGGTTTGAGCTAATAGTTTACTAACACACTTTTACTGAACATATTAAAATCACCAAAACATGTTTAGTAAATAACTTATACAGAACCAAAGACATTTTTATAAAAAATTTAACAAGTAATATTGTTTACATCTTATAGAAATGTGTATGTATAGCAAACTAGTGTTTACATTTTATAGAAATGTATATGTGCCTTGTATATGTTGTAATGGGTAAGTAATGGGCAAAAACCAAAGTCCATGACCCATGACCCATGATCCATGATCCATTGACTAGGTACAATGAATATTGTTGGGTAAGAACCAAAGTCCATAACCCATACCCATGGAGCATGATCCATAACCCATGACCCATTGCATGACATCATTCATGAAGTCATGTTGGATATTATCCATGATCCATGACCCAAAGTTCATGATCCATGACCCAAGATCCATAACCTAATGACTAGGTACATTGCATCTTGTTAGGTATCCATAATCCAATACCCATAACCCATGGTCCATAGCCCAAGATCCATGATCCATGACCCAAGATCCATAACCTAATGACTAGGTACATTGCATCTTGTTAGGTATCCATAATCCAATACCCATAACCCATGGTCCATAGCCCATAACCTGTAACCCGGTTTGCAACCCAAACCGGACTAAATCGACCCAAGAGCGGATCCCGTGATTTAGACTAGCCGGATCCTCCGGCGAGGATCCGCAGAACCGTGGGACGATGAGACATGTTTTGTCTATAAATAGTGAGCTATTTCTCTCTTGCTCACTACCACTCTTAGATATACTTTCTCCCAGTATTCTAACATCACTAACCACAAATCCAAATGATCATTCTATGTAATTTTATGTTTGTGTGATTCTCTAGGTTCCTCTTAAAGGTGAGATCATCACCTCTTGAAGACGTGGAAGCTCAAGGTCATGAGTTTCTAAGCTTCGTCATCATCAAGACCACTGAAGTGCATCTTGTTGATAGTTCTTTCCTCCCTCCATAGAAGTGTCGTATTGAAGGCATTAGTGAAAGGTGCCGAAGTGTCGAGTTGAAGGCATTAGTGAACGATGCCGAAGGTGTAAATTCGATATGGTGCGTCAATGTAGAAGTTGTGTAGTTTGGGTTAGAGGTTGTTGATATCCTCTCTAGTGTTGTAACAAGGAGTGTGTCTCCTTTGGGTAGTTGTGTTGTGGTGTAGTGTTGGGTAGTAGTTCCTCCTATGTAATGGAACTCGGTATCTAGCCTTGTACCGGATAAAGAGTAGGCGACGTTGTGATAGGTTTGGTTCTACCTCGTGGAAGAACTCGGTGTCTAGCCTTGTACCGGATAAAGAGTAGGCGACGTTGTGAAGGCTTCTCCGCCACATTAAGGAGTTTGTGTTGTGTAGTGCTTATAAACTCTCGAGTGGGGTGCTCGGGAAGTGGAGTAAGGCAAGGAAGGTATCCTTGTAGCCGAACCACTGTAAATACTTGTGTCGTGGTTTTGTGTTCCTTACTCTTTATCTTTTGCATTACTTACTTTCTATCAATATACAACAAACGAACTAAATAGATTGACATAAGTCGATCTAAATACTTTAAAACGAAGTTTTAATCGGTAAAACTATTCAACCCCCCTCTAGTTTTCCACAACCGGGTCTTTTGACCTTTTACCCAAAAAAGATATATCTTGGTATTTTGAGGATACATAGTGTCATACTTCTAGTTTGGACCAGGTTTATATTTTAAAGTTTGTGTTGGGGTCAGTGTGGTTCAAGAGTAAACTTTAAATAATGTTGGTGGGTGTGTCCGTCATTATTTAGATTGCTTTTGTTTCTTGCTGTCACCCCAGTACTTGCAGCAGAGTGTTTGGGATAATGCAGTGTGTTTGGGATAGTGCAGCAGTGTGGGATTGGATTTTATCTAAGCACATGGGCTTATGCTGTATATAAATTGTAATTAATCAATAATGAAATGACACCCAAGTTCTGTCTTAGACTGTGTCATCACATATCAAGAGCCTAAGCAAGTAAGAAATCACAGACTGTGTAATCACATATTAAGAGCGTGAGCAATAAAGAAATGAAGGAAGACGAGCCATATTGATTAACCAATTTGGTGAATAGCATCTAGCTCCAAGATAAAATGCAGTTCTGCATCACCATATACACTGCATTACAAATTACCCACTATTAAAAATATTTTACTTGTTCAGCTATTTTAGGGAAAAAAATGGTCCAGAGTTGCTGAAAGGTGGATTTCTAGAAATCGTGGACCCTCCTAGATTAGACAATTTTGAAATGTACCGTCAAACGTGATAAGTAATATCATTTGCTAGGCGGAATTGGGATATCTTCATATAGCAAATGGCCAATTTAATATATTAACTAGAGGGATCCACGTACAGTTTGCATAAGATGATCTCTACTGATTTCTTATCAATCTGTTAGTTAATACCTATCTTTTAGGGTTAATAACCTTTTAAAACACAATACTTGTCAAGAATGACAGTTATACGTAGCGAACTAAAAAAATAACTCGTTTAGACATTAATGTTGACATTTTTGTCTTACTTTAAGTATTATGACCCCATTTTATCCTTTCTGAATTTTTTTCGAAATACTTTCTATTTCGAATTTTCTTTTTGGGTAAAGGGGAAAAAAATAACCATAGTGAGATTCGAACCTGCATGTTTAGGTAACAATGCAAACCATAGTGAGATTCGAAATTTTTTCCAAATTTTTTTTTGATTTTTTTCAAATACTTTTTTTTCGAAATTTTGTTCCAATTTTTTTTTTAATTTTTTTTCAAATTTTTTTTTTAAATTTTTTCTGAAATAATTTTTAGAATTTTTTTGTGACATACGATTTTTATTTTTATTTTTAGATTAAAAATTTTAAAATTTTTTCAAATTTCTTTTTTTTTTTGAAATATTTTTCGAAGGGTAAAATGGTCATAATACTTAAAGAAAGACAAAAATGTCAACATTAATGTCTAAAAAGAGTTATTTTTTTAGTTCACTATGCAGAACTGCCATTTTTGATAAGTATAATGCTTTAATAGGTTATTAGCCCTATCTGTAAAGTTCTTATGTTTTGTCCAAATTATCATCTAGGATTGTAGTCTATGGTTTATAATATCCAGAGGTCGCAACCGTATAGCCCAAGTGGACTGTGTTTATATATTTTCCAGAGTTGAATGCAACAATTTATGTAGAATGGTGCTATATGCATATGTCTGAGTTTCAAAATACATATGTAGAATGTGCGTATGTTTTCAATTAAAAAGTATTGAGAGATGGATATGTATCATATGACCTGTTTATGCTCACCAAGTATGAATTATTTCTTGTTTGGATCTTTATGTTGCTCTAAATTTGGTTTTGAAGTTGGAACTCTCCTACGCTCTTTTTAAAAATTGTAGCCATTGGATCTTCTGTTTAGCTTTAACATCTTTGAAGTTGAACTCCACATATCATAATTAAAGAAACACATATTATATGATGATTCCTAAGATACAAACAATAACATGCATGCATGCATGCATGCATGTTCTTTAGTTAGTTAATAATGTTAAAAACAGCCCTTTAAATTTACAAGAATACAAGATTCGTACTTAAAATGTATTAAGCATTCCACATCACCCTTTTAAGTATGCTAAATTATAAAATTTGTCCTTATACTCATAAAGCTTTAGAGTTTAATACCAAGTAAGTTTTATAATATAGCAAATTAACCGTTAAACCTATTATACTTTATATTTGCACTTTTCACATCATTTTACCTATTATTTGTAAGTTGTAACAACACTTGGAAAATCTTATTATCGTTAAAGTTTTTTTTTTTTTTTTTTTTTTTTGGTAAAAGGTTAAAGACCCGGTAAATATATTACTCTAAAAAACGGTTAAGTACAAAGGATATGGGTGAATCCTATATCTCAGCCCGTTACATAGGCGAAAAGCTTACATAACAAGATACTTCCTATTCTCTATATAAGAAAATAAACCACAACTTAAAAAATAACATTAGACTCCTACGTTGACAACATTACTTTCTACCAAGGCCTTGGAGCTTGATACCATATGTGTCATAATAGACATCCAAATTTCCTGGGAGATCGTAAACCTGGTCCGCATAGTTATCATAATCATAGTCATCATAGTCATCTTCACGATCATGACCACCACCAAATAGGTTACTCTACTCATCAAAGGTGTTCACAACCTCCTCATCATCACTATCAGAATCCACAATCTCCCACACCTTAGTGAATGGGTTAACCCAATTAGTAAAAGAAATAGCCGGTAAATCCTTATTATAACCCTGATAATCAACCTTTTTATTTGGATTACCATTATTATCAACAAGAGTAGTTTTCCCATCGATAAGAAGCCTTTCAAACTCCCTAATGTTTTCAACAATAGGGGTATGACCAACCGCGTTAGCTTCCATAGAATCACTCACAAGCGGATCTTGTGATACATTACCTGTCACAAGAAACCTAGCCTCTTTTGCTTCTATTGCATTACCAGAAACCTCTACATCAGTAGGATTGCCACTGTCGTCAGAATCGATCGTATTTAGTGCTGAAAATGGATTAGGTATAGCAATATGCGTCCCACTCGAAATAGCCACATCCGTGGCTTTCTTCTTCGCACTATCCACCTTTTTGGGTTCAGGAGGAGGCGCTTTAGGTTGGTACCTAAATTTATGACCCACTTTAGTAACACCTCCCTTACCTGGAACACTTGGACCACCATTCCTACCCTTATTCTTGTTAGTGACAGTTTGATAACCATCATTAACAGTCTGTTTAGGCTGAGTAGGAAGTTGAACAGATTTAGGACAATCAATTAGCGTATGGCCAAACAATTTACATGTATCACACCGAGGCGTTTTCCATTCGTACTCCACCCGAACCTTTTCAGTAGTAGATCCTGTCCCGTCAAGTAATGGTATCTCAACTGTGATGCTCTCCCTAAGGACCTGATCTGCCTTAACTTTAATCAAGCACCTAGCAAAACTACTGCGACCCCAAGATTCCAAGCTCATTTGACTAGTATAAGAATCTAACATTTTTGGCGTACCAATTAATGTAGCTAGGAGGCTGAGACCATCATCAGAAAACATAGCAAGGGGCACGTCATGGAATTTAACTCATATCGGAATATTAGTCAAATCCTCTTTAAGCAGATTAGTATTCAAAGTCCACGTTTTAAGAATAATTGGCACATTCCTAATCATCCATGGTCCGTTTTCAAGCACATCATCAACACCTTTACGGGTGGAAAACTTAAAGAAAAAGAACCCATTTGCATTCATCATAACCTTTTGAATACCATACTTGGCCCATGTATTACGAACGTAATAATCAACAATCGGAAAAGCAATACGTTTACCATGGAAATAACCATAAAGGGTATTCTCATATTTAGAGTTTACCTCCTCAACGAATTTCATAGGAATGAAGAGATCCACCCCATTAGACTTTTTACTACACTCCAACCTACGAAAATTAGATTTGCGCTTCGTCGAACCAATAGGCTTAGCACCATTAGGATTAGCATAATTAGTACCACTTGTAGCACCAACATATGACATAGGTAACGGATTTACCTCAACAGTTGGACCGGTTGTGTCCTTAGGCGAAGAATCATAACTCGTATGCATAGGAGAAACATGTACCCTTCCAGCTTTAGGAGCTACACTAACACCATCACCACTAGGCATATTCGCACCCCTAGTGGTGTCATCGACACCGTAGACATTAGTACGAATAGTATCACTAAGAAGCGGGTAGTCATGCATGTTAAACGTACTAGTAATACCCACAGGCTCATCCATATTATTCACGGTACTAACACCACCAGTAGGACCAACCTCCCAAAAGTCATCATCAATAACAACCTTCTTCGTTCCATCAGCAGCAGCAGCTGTCCCAGAAGTGATAGTCACGTTTGTACCATCCATATTACTCGAGTTACCACCATTACCATTACCAGAAGTGTCGATAGTACCCTCACCAAGTTTCTCCATTGTAAGCAGCAGAAGCAGAAACAGAAACAAAACGAAAAAAAAAACGACCAAGAAAACCCTTCAAAAGTAAACAACCCTAACTATATAATCACGAAGTACCACGTCCAACTTCAAACCGATAGTCTTAACGAATTAAGACATGCATTAAAGGAACAAACAACACATCTAACCAATTCCTTCATGGTATATAGATCAGACAGTTTTATATGATTAAACCCAAACCCCCTAAAAAACGATAGAAAACAAACCCTAGATTCAAGTTCAATTGAACCTATGTGATATAATTACAACAAACCACGAATGGAATGTATAACTAGAACAAATTAAGGTTAAACAGAATTGAGAGGAGGGAAGAATTATGACCGGCGTTTTTTTTGAGGTTTAGGGTATCGGAAATCACCAGAGGAGAATAATCGGTTTAGGTTTTTTTTTTTTTTTTTTTTTTTTTTTTTTTTTGTATAAGTTAAAGTTTATTTTTTCAATATAAAGTAAATGTTTTGTATTTGCTAATTGCTACAACACACGATTATTAACAATCTTTGTTGGAAAAACATGTTATCGTTAAACGACTATAAAATAAATGTTTTCATACCCGCTACAACTCGCATGTTTGTTATATCACGTTTTAACACGTATTTCAAATCGCGAGTGATTGCAGATTCATCAGCACAACTTCTGGCCTATTTGTAGATCAGAACTAGCCATAACAAGTCCATGGTCAAGCCCAAATCGATACTCTCAAAACTTCCGGCGTTCTATTTTCACCACTGATTACATCAAGCCTGTTTCCAATGTATACTTTTCAAACATTCAAAGTTGATGCTATATGCATACTGCATACATGACAATAAAATATGACTTCTACAACTACAAATATGAACCATAAAAGAAAACCCTTGAAGCCTACCCATATCATTCGCATAATACTTTTATTTTCCTTGTGATTCATCGATTTAGTTAATTTTGTTATATGTTACAATCTTTATCCTTCCATTAAGTTTACGTTCTTACAAGCTAGCTTCATTTTCATTCTGCAAGTAATTGGAAATGGAAACACTTGAATACATCCTCATTATATCGATGGGTTCTCAAAAAGACCAAAATTTTTAGTTTGAGGGCGAACATATCAATCAAGTTACAAGTCTAAATATGTCCTAACACGAGTCATAATGGGTTCATGGACCGTTGTCAAGTCCAGATCACTCAAAATGTAAATATCTGTAGTACGTTCTTGGCAAGTCCTATATGGTTGGCTATGGTGGTTTCAAAAGCAGCAGATCACTTGAAGTTACAAGGTTAACATCTATCACTTTGTGACCATATACCAATAGGGGCGTACAAAGGATTAAGAGGCTAAAGTGAGCTGTTTATTTGGGTTAAAATACACAGATTTTGCTGTATATCTATATAGGGCTCACATTTTTGAATAAACAGTTAAGATAAATTAGTGGGATGTTCTCGAAAACTTTTCTAAGACAACTAATATTTTGTTTTTAGATGAGATTTGAGGCATCAAACTTTATGAGGCCTAACCACCTCAGTCATTGATTTAGTGGCTTTAAAGTAGAGCTAGCTAGTTTTACTTTAAAACCACTGAATCAAATGACTGAGGTAGTTAGCCTCATAAATTTTAAAGCCCTAAATCTCATTTGAAAACAGAATATTAGTTGGCTTTGAAAAGTTTTCGAGAATATCCCACTTTCTCTTAAGATTCTATTTAAGAATTTGAGCCAAAGAAGGTTAGAAAATTTATACTCCTATACAACAAAATCCTTGTATTTTAACCAAAAAAAAAAGAAAAAAAAAGCTCGCTTTAGCCTCATAATCCTTTGGGCGCCCAAATTGGTATATATCACAAAATGATTGATGTTAACCTTGTAGAGTTAGTTCAATATAGATATCAAATTCTCCTAAAGATCTAATAAATTATAAAGATAAATTAGTGGGATGTTGTCGAAAACTTTTCTAAGCCAACTAGTATTTTGGGCTTTAAAATTTATGAGGTCTAACTACATCAGTCATTGATTCATTGATTCAGTAGCTTTTAAATAAAGCTAGCTTGCCCTCTACCCCAAGATACCAACCGCATGGCTAGGTTTGGGAAGCTTATTTTGAGGGTAAAATTTTGCTAGACTAGTATTAGTTGAAAGCTTACGCTTCCACCATCAATGAACCAAGGATAAATAGATAAGTTGTTTAGTCTCCTAGTTATAGCCATAATTGTTAACGATGAGTAGTATATATCAATGTTGTTCTACAAATGTGCTATATACTAGTGTTGAGCTGGGCTAGTGCATGATATATATAAGGAACAAGGTTGTTTAATGCTACACCGTACAGTAGTACGTTTTGTAACATGATATGTTGATGGTGGATGTAAAATGGTTACAGTGATATATCTAATGCTACATATTTTGATCCAACAAACAATTTAAGGCATTTGAGACATGGTGAGAGAAGGAGGAGAAAATGAGTTATGAAATCTCCAAAAACAAGATACTACACATATAGTAAACACAATCCTCATGCCGATTTGCTTATCCCCCACAGGCTGCAACAAGATATCAACTCCACATTAATTAGATCTTAGTTGAACACATATATCACAACTTGTCACGTAAAAGGGTTTGTAGTCTAACGATGCATTAGTTGTTTCAGAATGTTCTCCAGTTAAATGATTGTGGACAAGGGCGGATCGAAGGGGTCACCGAGACTCCTGATGATAATAATCTTTTTTCTCATAAGAACTCATTTGATGTTTTGAATATTCAAAATAAGGTTCTTGAGAAAGTGGTCACTTCTACTGATGGAAAGGAGGTTAATGATTTGGATAACAAGGATAACGATAGCCAAGTAGAAGAGGTGTATAATGAGACTGCAAACTTTTAGACAATTAACTCAATAGTTAACATAGCTTCTACGACAATTAACTCAATAGTTAACAAAGCTTCTACTAGTGGCACTGGAGGTGGGAATTCGAGTTGGTACGAATGGTGGAAAAAGACCTATGAAGATGACCCGTATCATGATGCTCATTGCGATTCTTTTAGCCTCACGTAAGATCGTATGTCATTCTTATGATATATATGGTTTGAAACATAATATGTGCGTTTGTTTTTCACCTTAATAGGCTGAGATGTGGGATTTATCCACAACTTTTATACTTAAACTACTTTTTAGAATAATAAATTTATCAGAGATGAAATAATTTTTAAAAAAAGTAAAAAATTTAAACTTGCATTCTAAAAAAACCGAAAAAACCAAACCGCCTAAACCGAACGGTTTCGGTTTTACAAAAACCGAACATATTGGTTCGGTTTTGGCTTTAGCCAAAAACCGACCCAAACCGAACCGTGCATACCTCTCTATCAAGAAGTACCAACTTTCTTTATTTTAGAACAAAAAAAATACATAACTAGCATCAGCTTTCTATGAATATGTTGGTTACTGAGTTAAAAGTAAATATTGCACTCAATAGGTTTCAGACAATCAATTTATATAGTACGGTGTTGTCACCATCAAGTTCTTTTTTACAAATGTATCTTTCAAAACTATAAATTTCATCATATCTCTATACATGACATACCAATTTCAGATCAGTCTCAACTACCCAAGTAAACAGTCACTTTATTTGTATTTAATGAAGTTTCTTATGTTGAGACTCATAGTACCCAAGTTTCTTTGTCTCAACTACCCAAGTTTCTTATATTCAGACTCAAACATCGATTTTTTTTTCATCCATCAAAATCATTTCTCATACTCACACTAGTCACTAGTTAGTTATGAGCAAATAATGTTACCCACAAATGCAAGTTTAGTTATTCTCCTTGTATATTCACACTAGTTAGCTTGCTTTAGCCTCATAATTCTTCGAGCGCCCTTATTGGTATATATCACAAAATGATTGATGTTAACCATGTAATTTTAGTTCAATGTAGATCTCAAATTCTCCTAAAAATCTAATAAATTAGTAAGATACATTAGTAGGATGTTCTCGAAAACTTTTCTAAGCCAACTAATATTTTGTTTTCAAATGAGATTTGGAGCTTTAAAATTTATGATGCCTAACTACATCAGTCATTGATACATTGATTCAGTGGCTTTTGAATAGAGCTAGCGTGCCCTATGCCCCTATATACCAACCGCATGGCTAGGTTTGTGGAAGCTTATTTTGAGGGTAAAATTTTGCTAGACTAGTATTAGTTGAAAGCTAACGTTTCCACCATCAATATTGTTCTATAAATGTGCTATATACTAGTGTTCAGCCGGGCTAGTGCATGATATACAAGGAACAAGGTTTTTTAATGCTACACAGTAGTACGTTTTGTAATATGATATGTTGATGGTGGATGTAAAATGGGCACAGTGATATATCTATTGCTACATATTTTCATCCAACAAACAATTTAAGGCATTTGAGACATGGTGTGAGAAGGAGGAGAAAATGAGTTATGAAATCCCCAAAAACAAGATACTACACGTATAGTAAACACAATCCTCATGCCGATTTGCTTATCCCCCACAGGGTGCAACAAGATAGCAACTCCACATTAAGATCTTAGTCCGGATATGAATATTCAAACTACCAACAGTTCAATTGAACCCGTATATCACAACTTGTCACGTAGAAGGGTTTGTAGTCTAACAATGCATTATTTGTTTGATAATTTTCTCCAGTTAAATGATTTTGGACAAGGGCGGATCGAAGGGGGTCACCGAGAGTGCTTGTGAACCACAAGAATTTCTCTTGCGTAATGTACAACAATGTCAAGTATCCGATTTTTTTTTATTATATACTTGGCCCCAATTTTTGTGTTAACGAGTATTTTTCACTTTTTTAAAAATGCAGCAAATAATTAATTTATAGTTCTAGGCTTGGACCAGCTACTAGTTATGGATTCAAATCCTGTAATAATATGGATCTACAAATCCTATAATATTATAGTTCTAGGCCGTGAGGCCTCGACTTCAAGGCATACTCAAGATACAACCACGACATCGAGTAAAAAGGGGACCGGGACTTCTGATGATATTAATCTTTTTTCTCATAGAAACACATTTGATGTTTTGAATAATGAAAATAAGGTTCTTGAGAAAGTGGTCACTTCTACTGATAGAAAGGAGGTTAATGATTTGGATAACAAGGATAGCGATAGCGAAGTATAAGAGGTGTACACCACAAACTTTATGACAATTAATTCAATAGTTAACAAAGCTTCTACTACAATTAACTCAATAGTTAACAAATCTTCTTCTAGTGGCGCTGGAGGTGGGATTTCGAGTTGGTACGAATGATGGAAAAAGACCTATGAAGATGACCCGACTACTAGAAAAAAGGCCTATACCGACGGCAAAATCCCTAGGAAATCCGTCACAAAAAGCCTTTAGTGATGGATTTCCGACGAAAAAAATCCCTAAGGAAAACCATGCTCGGAAACGCTTAGTGACGAAGCTTTCCTACGGATTTTACATCTTTCCGACAGGTATTCTCCCTAGGAAATCCTTCACAATAGATCCAAACCTAATGACAAACATTCGTAGGAAATAGTTACTAAAATAGCGACAAATTTCCTAGTGAATCTGTTTGGAAAATTTAGTGACGGAAATTGTTTCCTAGCGATTTCCAACCAAATTTCACTTGGATTCCCTAGTGATTTCCTACTACAAAATATAGTTTTTCGCAATTTGTATATAATTAAAAATGATAATCATTAAAAGACTGATGCAAGAGATTTAATACCTAATACACAACCAACAAATATCAAACCATGAAACTACATTTCATACACAAAATATTAGAATTCGCTAGCATCCAAGCTTATAGAACAAGATAAAAAAAAAGCTAGGACATGAAAACTGTTTCTAGTCATGTTAGCAAAAGATAAATATTTGATGGTATCTAGATATCCATGTTCAAACTTTCAAGAAACAAAATAAGTTTGATGATACCCAATAACTAACTAATTAACTCGGAGGTGGAGAAAGTGGCGGTTTTAGAGTTTTAAGCATGTTAGCAATGTCTTTTACTTGCTCCTCTAACTCCTTAACCCGCTGCTCAGCTGACCTTTCCCGCTCCTCAACAGCCTGTTGCAACTCCTTGGCAGCTTGTTCCCGTTCTTGTGCCACTTTTTCTTGCTCAGCTAGTTGATCTTTCAAGCTTTCAACCTACACTAGTAGACATAAACAACCAAATAACTACCATATCACGAACCTAACACAACCAAAGTATATAACTAAACAGCAAGCGGCATAAGTAACCAAACAACAAAAAGAATGCTGATAAACACCAAACAAATCAGCAGCCAAACATCGAGGAAATCAGTAAATGCAAATATCCAAACAGCTTATTTCAACCCATTATCAAACCTCACAAACGGCCCATTTTCTCAAATGAATAATTAACTAGTTACGAGATGAATAATTAAGTTGCATTTGTTTGTTGGGATTCTTTACAATATATAGTTAAAGAAAATGCAAACGAAATATTCTAAGAAGCCCGTTAAAATATGTTGTCCACATTAAAACCGAATAGAACCGACATACCTCTTACGAAGATGCAACACTCGACTGATGAGCATAGGAATTGCTGGTACTTGGCGTGCTTGGTGTACCTGTCAAGGCCAAATCAAGATCCATTGGCGCACCAAATCCGAAAAATAGTCCCTTTTTACAGGGTCCACCACAAGACCGCTCCCAAATCTCCCTATCACCACTTTGAGGATGACATTCGCGGTCTGCCCCGTACTTCTCCTCCATCAAATCTGAATACTTGTCCTATAAACAGAATTCTAGTTTAAAAATACAAATACGTACTTAAACAAATTGTACTAAGAAGAGTTAAAAAAAATTTACCGCCACATTCTTCGCCCTAGTGGTAATATACTCTGAATCTGTGCCTCTCTTTGTATGGCAACGTTGATAAACTTCCAAGGAACTTACTGGACCACCTCTTTCCTTTTCCTACGAAGTGAATATTTTAAGTTACATCAAAAAATCACTTAACTTATAAGAAATGAAAACAAGAATACTATAAGAAATGAAGATGACCCGTATCATGATGCCGATTGCGATTCTGCTAGCCTCACGTAAGATAATAAGGCTTTTGCTAAAGCTTTCGTTATAAATTTTCGTGGTCAAATTAGATAGGTATGTATTGTAGTTGTTCATAAATTTGGTTTATCATTCTTATGATATGTATGGTTTGAAACACACGATTTACGTTTGTTTTTCACCTTTTTTGGCTGAGACGTGAGACTCATCCACATCTTTTGTACTTAACTATTTTTTAGAGTAGTAAATTTATCTAGGATAAAATCCTTTTCTTAAAAAGAAAAATAATGAATAAAAAAAATAAAAATAAAAATAAAAAATTAAACCCCCTACCAAGGTTAATAGCTTTGAAATCTACTACAGTTTTTTTACCATATATAGCAAGTCTTTTTCATTTTATGGTCAAATACCTAAAACAAACGAGTAGATTCCATCTTTGTGTTGTTTTTCAAATTTTTGGACAATAATGTGCCTTTTTTACTTTGATGTTTTCATATTGTTTTTATTTTTATTTTTTATTTTCATTAAAAAACTTGAAAATTTCGAATTTTTTTATCTCTCCCCTATGTGTTTCCATCTCTCATAGATGGTTATGTTTTAACCGCTTGTAAGTATTGGTTTTTTCTCCATATTTATATTGTTTAGTATTTTTGGACCATCAAGCTTTTTTCCGAAATGTAAAGTTTCTATATAAACCTTAAACTTGTGGTATTGTTTATTCTTATAATGTTTTTAAGACCTAATTCTTTATAAAACTAAAAAAAATAAGTTAACACATATTCTATTATTAGTCATTAAGATATCTTTAGTTATGTTTGTTCTCTACTCTTTATAACACATTTGAGACCTTCTACCTCTAGAAGTCTTAAAAATTTAAGTTAACACACCTTCTATTATTAGTAATTATTGAAAAACAAATTAAAGATACATTTATTGCATATTAAATTATGACATTAGATTGGATTTAAAATAATAAATTTTTAAATTTGCATATCATAATATGACATTATTTCTTTACAATCTCACAACACAAACACGCGATCTCTATAAACTATCATCCATTATAGATAACCCTGGTACATGTATTAGTAAATAAAAAATTTAAGTACAAAGGATGTGGGTGAATCTTACATCTAAACCCGCTACAAAAACGGAAAACAAACGCACCAATTGTGCTTCGAACTAAATCTATCACAAGAAAGACAAACCAAACTTATGAAACTACTATAAGGACAAGAAATAGAACTAATGTTTAAATTGACCACGAAGATTAATGTCCGTCAATTCACAAAGCACCTGTTGTTTTGGAGTTAAACCTTCAAGTTCATAAGTGTCATATAGATCATAATCTTCATCCGCGCGTAAACTACCATCATATGCACCTCCACTAGTCATAAAATGAGAAGTCTCCATATATACATCTTCGACTTCATCACTATCCAAGTCTTGTCCTTGATGTTCCATAGTAGTACTAGGTCTACATACCGATGTCACATTAGTCTTTTCAAAGAGAGATGAAGTACTTGGACTGCCAAATGAATCAATAGGTGCACTCGCCTATTTATCCATGTTCCTATTCCCGTTACCAAAAGCCGAATCTTTACGAGCCTCTCTATCCTCCACATCCATCATAGAGTTTAATACATCAAACGAGTTCAAAGTAGAAGGAACCATAGTATAAGATTTATCATTATAGAAGAAAAACTCAAAATCAAAAAATTATTAAACAACATTCGCATCTGAATATGTTACTTTACGCAAGTAACATCACTACAACATTCACCGCTACCCCAATGACATATGGGAGATTCCCAATGACATGTCGGGGGAAAAATATCCCAACGACATGTCGTGGGAATCCTAGTCTGGGAAGTCTCGTGAGGATTGTATCCCCGCCGACAATCCCCGGCGACTACGTGGGTCCCACTCAAATTTAAGTCAAAGAAGCGGTGCATCAGGCACATTATCCCAGCGACATGTCACCGGGAAAAGTCGATTAAGCAAAATGATTAAGACGCTAATTACATTGATTATATCCCGGCGACATGTCACTGGGAAACTTGAGTTGTTGACAAGTCAACGAGTTAGTTTACTATCCCCGCGACATGTCGCCGGGAAACTTGGCTTTCGTTGACTTGTCAACGTTTATCGTAGTTATCCCGGCGACATGTCGCCGGGAAAGGTCTCATTTTTTATGCGACTGCGGTCTGGCGATTTCAGATTTTTCCTAATTTTCCGGAAAAATCTACCAAATAAACCTGTACTAAAACCTCAGATAGACTCGCCACAACTTGTACCAAAACACAAATACCATATAACGGATCAACGCAATACAAATAGATCACAACTTTTACATAAACACGACTCAAAAGTCAATATGTGCATTGATAGATAGGGAAACAAGTGTTTAAATGGCGCTAAGATGAACCTAATAATATATAACACAACTACCTAAAGTACCAATGTAGCATACTAATAATATATAACACAACTAGATAAAGCTAGTACCAATGTAACATACTAATAATATATACACAACTACCTCTCGCCGTTGTTATCCTCATCACCGCCATTCTCCTCGCCATCACCACACCCACCACTCCCGCTAGCACCACCCGAGTCATACTCCCGAACATATCCGCGTGATCTGTTGTCGCTCGAGGAGACTCATCATAAAGCTTACATCTTTGGTGACTTTCTCGGGGCGGGCATACTTGGCTGGATGTGGCCCGTGATGGCAATACGCGACCCACACCGGAATATGCCCACGAAGCTTACCCCTCTTGCCAACGCATTGATTTGATCCTCCGTATTCACCCGTGGCCTCAAGCTTTTTCATCTCGTCCTATGTAGTGACAAAACACAAGATAGTAAATATATTAGTCGGGTTGCTACATTATTTCTCAATAATTCATTAAAGTGTGTTTTGAAACAAAACTTACATATATCCGTGGTCCTCATCGTTAAGGAATACCCCATCAACGATGATGTGTTCGCCAATAAGTGTCGATGAGTGACGGGTATTCATGAGTCTCGATGCTGCATCTCGTACATACACACGCATATAAGATGAATAATTTTAAAACGACAAATCACAACACACCAAAGCGTATAATCGATATATATATATATATATATATATATATATATATATATATATATATATATATATATATATATATATATATATATATATATATATATATATATATATATATATATATATATGTTTATTACCATATTATATATATGTATATATGCATGTAAAATAATTATAATGTTTATTACCATATTATCTCGAAGCGAGTCAATGACCGGGATCCCTGCTAGATATGACCTTGCTCTTTTGCTTGGTTAAGCCGATTTGTAGCGGCTCGAGAAATGTTCTTGGGATCATTCCAAAACTTAATGTACTCATCCCAATCACCATTGTAATTTCCTGGACGTGCCCGCCTAATCGCCTCCGCATCGTAATCCCGGTGGTGGGGTCTACCTTCCAATGTTTGGCTTTGAAAGAAGCCTTGTTAGTATTGTAGGCTTTTGGAGGTGCGAGTTTATGCCTTCAGAGATCCGGGGCCGGGGGAGGAGTCGATGTGCGGCCCGAGGTCAAATAGGTCTGCAATCATATACAACAAAACGAAAAGAGAGTTAGAGATATAATTTATATATTTATTTAAATTTGTTTATTTATTTATATGATATAAATAAATAAGCGAATTTAGATAAATATACACAATTAAATAAATGAACACGATAATGAAATAAACATAAAAGGATAATCGACCCCAATATCTCGAAATGATTCCCGCTTTCTTCTCCGAAGGGACCTTGTCCCAAGAAGGGTAGTAAAGCGGCACCTTCCTAACGACCTCCCTATGTAGTTAGACCAATGCGCCGCATGGGGCCGAGAGGTTAAAGGTTTTTTGTCACCCGCCTCAAAAGTGATCGACACGGACCTTTTTCGCTCACGATTGCCTTCAGCCGAAGGTTCCGGTCTTGTCGCGGTATTCACCGCTCACGCCCGCCGCCCAAATTGGGCTTCCGCTTACCTTTGCTCGCAAAATCAAGTTAGTGATAAAAGTCATAAATATGTATCAAATTTATGCTTGTATTACAATACTCGGAAATTCTTACCTTTGTTAATGAAGCTTGCCCAAGAACCGTGGGTACGCTGGTCCGAGAGGGACGATCCTCCCGCCACCGTCACCGCCGTGGGACCGTGCAACATCTCGTCGACATCTCAGACAAGTACAATTAGCATAAGATATAGAAATTCATGAACAAAATAATATAAGCATGCACACATCCAAATACATACACATCCAAATAAATATACACATTTAAACAATCCACAACAATTTCATTCATTCATTCAAATATATAAGTGTATTTTGCAAGTTACAACTCAAGATCAATCTTCTTCTTCACTAGAATAAACTTTCTCAACACCATCATCATCAACATTGATGAGGGCTTCAACATCGAATCGCTAAATCATGAGGAAGGGCATCTTCATCGCAATAATATCATCGTCTTCGCCGGGAACATCAATGATATCGGCGGTGCGTCAACAACCGTTGATTGACCATCTATATGCAAGGTCGCATTATCCAAGTCATTCAAACTAGTAGAAAGTGGGAGATCGATGAGTTGTCGAAATGTATAATATCGGGATCGCCCTCTACCACGATGACACCCCGCCGGAAAACTTTTATGATTAACATGTTCGACGACCTTCCGTGGGGTTTGGTCTTATCTTCAAGGTAGAAGACTTGTTTGACTTGTGTTGCGAGAATGTATTGGTCATCTTTAAATGTCTCGAACCCGCAATGACGATTTGTGTCATGTTGTTTCTAAAGACAAGTTTTTGACTTTACGTCCTTTGTTGCTAGTGTCGAACCACTTAACTCGAACAACGCAATCTGTGAACAACAAATACTTAAACTCGAGGATTTCTTGAAGTCGACCATAATACATTTCTCCGTCACGGCCAGCGAACAAATGTCATTGTTTTGAGTTGTGCGACGCTCATCACGGTTGTGCACGACATACCTCACACCGCTGACTACGCAAGAGTTTACCGAGATTGGAGTCCATGATGGTCCATTAGCCAAAGCGAATAACTCGCTCGTTGTGCTAACCTCTCGAGTCTTGGTCATTGTCTATGTGACGTTGACGGATCTATGAAGAAGACAGATTAGCTAGATAGAGAACACAAAATATGATATTGTTATTTTTACGCTTAAGTAGACCAAATAAGTCTTAAGTTTACTGCGACCCAAACCAATGGGAATTCTTCTTGCATGTCTTTGTTAGGAAATAATCAAAACGTTCATGGTATTAGAATAAGTCGTCGAAATGATAAGTTAAGAAAAGAAGTTTCAAAATAAAAACGCTGCCTCTTGAACTGGGTCCGGTACGTGTCGATCTCAGGACTGTTGTGAAGTACATACCATTTCACTTTTTTAAACTCTTGGGCATCAAACCCAATAAATGACCGTAAACCAATCGTTTTACATACCGATCGAAACACCTGAAACTGACACGTTGGGGGAGGGGGGTCCACATTACGGTCGGGACGATTAAATTTCGTGGTAACATCCCGAAAATAATGAGAACTGAATGTCAATGCTTCTTCAGCAACATAACCCTCCGCAATCGAACCTTCCGGCTTAGCTTTATTGCGAACATAACCTTTTAGCTTCTTCATGTATCTTTCAAATGGATACATCCACCGGGGGCGAATAGGCCCGCCTTCAAGAGCCTCTATAGGTAAATGGATAACCAAGTGAACCATAATGTCAAAGAAAGGGGAGGATATATGAGCTCAAGCTCGCATGAATATCGACCACCTTGATCCGAGCTTTCAACATGTCATCCTCCATCAAAGTTGCGAGCATATTTGCTTAAAAAGGAACACAACTCAATTAATGGTTTTGCAATCTTATCGGGCAAGTAATTTTGAAGTCCGTAAGAAGTAAACGTTGCATCATTATATGACAGTCATGAGACTTCAGCCCGTTATATTGGTATCGTTATCGGTCACTCTGCTTGAAGCATGATCCGAACCCATCCGGTAGTTTAGATCCTTTGATGTATCGACAAAACTTTTTCGGTTCTCGGTGTGAAAGAATACGCACTGAGGCTTCAAGCACTTCCCATTTTGGTTTGGCCGAGCCACAAGCCACTTGAATGCCCAACATTTGCAAGTCTTGTCTTGCCTTGACGGTGTCTTTAGATTTATCATTCATTAACAAAGTGTTCAAGATGGCCTCCAACACATTTTTTTCGATATGCATGATGTCTAAATTGTGTCTTAGTGAAAGAAAAGACCAATACTCAAGCTCGTAAAAATAGACCGTTTAGTCCGCTTATGCTCGACAAGAAGATTGCGCTTTATCTTCACACCTCCATAACTCGGATGTTTACCCTTCACACGCTGGCAATCTATCAAGTTGAGCCGTGATTACATCCCGACCAAATTCTTCGGAGGATCTGCGTTATCGGTTTGGCCATTGAATTCAAGTGGCGTCTCCATTTATGGGGCTTCTTTAAGAATCTTCGTGGCCAAAATAAACTGCTTTTGCTTAACACACGAATGATGGAGTGTCTTTATTACATGTAGGGCATGCCTTGTAACCTTGCCCACTCCACCCGGACAAACTACTTGAGCAGAAAATCATTGATGGTCCATAAAACCATCGCCTCATATTAAACTTACGTCACGAGGCAACGCCTATAGTCTCGATACCTTTCTTGTCCCATAAATCCTTCGTGTCCTCAATCAAAGGCCTCAAGTAAACATCAATGTCCTTGCCCGGGATTTAGGACCAGAATTAACAACGTTAGCATAAAAGAACTCTCTTCATACATAACCACGGAGGCATTGTATGTTGTCAATATCACCGCCACATGTCAGAGGCCCGACTAAGGTTCCCAAACGGATTGAAACCATCGCAGCCCAACCCTAGTCGAACATTTCTTGGTTCTTTTGCAAAACTGGATACTTTGTGTCAAATTTCTTCCATGCTCCACCATCAACCGGGTGTTGCATCTTCACGGACTCCGACACTTTCCAAAGAGTATGCCAAATCATATCCTTTGCGGTGTGACTAGACTTGTACAAACGTTGTAGTCTAGGAATGATCGGAAAGTAACGCAACACCTTCTTAGGAACTTTCTTCCCCGTTTCTCGTCTTTCCATCTACTCAGACATGCACGGACAAAATCCAAATCTTTGTTCTTGTCTCCCGAAATAAGCAAGAATCGTGTTCACAAGCATGTATCGACTGCACCCTAACCCAATCGCTTTAAATGTCTTCTTTATTGAATAGTATGATGGTGGGAGCTTGAACTTTATCGATGGGAAATACATTTTGTAAAAACTCTAACATTTCATTAAATATAGAATCACCAATCTACCTTTAGCCTTAAAATAGGTAAACTTTGCCATAAAGTCTAATCGAGTCACATAGTCACAACCGGGTACACTCCTCGTTGGCACCGGCATATAACTCTTCAAACTCGTTACGTGTAGCTTGAGTCGGTTCGTTACTTGTCTCACCAATATCTCCTTGAGTTGGTTCATTGTGTTCATTATTCGGAGGAATATAGCTAAGATCATTAATTAACGCCATGTCACTCATCGAGGTTGTCTTGTGTTATCTATTATCGGCGGTGGCATAGGTGGAGCCGTTCACCGTGTTCCACCCATATTTTATAACGTGGGTCCCACCCTTCTCTCATAATGTGGTTTGAAAGGTTTTGATGTGTACCCATAATATATTTCGACAAGACTTGCATGGACATCTTATTCTCCCAAGACTAGTCACTAACGACTTGCAATGATTGACAAATTTTCAAGACCGAGAATAAATAATGGTTCATGACGTCAGTAAAGCTGCCCAAGTCTTATCATCGAATACCATAACTGCGTTTTAACGATACATTTAGTTATTATATGCAACTTAATTAAACACATTCAAACGAGGAATACCAGATGTTTTGTTCACCTAGTGCAACTATGGAAGGCAATCTAACCCACTCTTTGAATAATTTGTCTCATATATGAATGCGTATAATCGATTTACTATTTAAGAAAATTTGAAAGATTTCTCAACTCCCCAAATATGTGTTTAAAGACATATTCGTAGGAGTAAAGGAGAAACACCGTCGAAATCATCTCAAATAGTAATCCAATTATACGCATTCATATCCTAAATGAGACAAAACATTCAAAAGCATCCCAAACGGACTTTCCAAATTAATTTCTAATAAATTAATTTCGGACGGGTTTTCTATAGGATGATTAATTTTAGACGGGGATTTTCCAAAATTAATCACTAAAATCCTAAAACAACTAATTATTATAAACTATAAACGGCTCATATCAACAAATAATATAAACGAGCACATGTCAACAAATAATAACTATAAACTATAAACTACATATCATTTCACTTTTTTAACATACATACCATTATTTTAACATACATACCATTTCACTTTTTAACATACATACCATTTCACTTTTTAACATACATATCATTTCACTTTTTAACATACATACCATTATTTTAACATACATACCATTTCACTTTTTCACCAAATAATAACTATAAACTAACAAAATTTAAACAATAAACATTCCCAATGACATGAATAAACATTCCCAATGACATGTCACCCGGGATACCAAAAGGAGAAAAAAATTATAACATACCTTGTCTAGCCTCCTCGCCGCCGCCGCCAAAAAAAAAAAAAAAAAAAAAAAAATTAACTTTCCAAGTTAACAACTTACAACAATAATAATCCGCAAAATTATAACATACCTCGCTCTTGCTCCTCGTCGGTCCTCGTCGACTCTTGCCAAAAAAAAAAAAAAAAAAAAAACTTCACTTTTTAACTAACAACAACTTACAACAATAATAATCTCCAAAATCATAATATAATTAACTAATTTAGTTGAATAATATTTAAAACGGGAAAACAAACCGTAACGTGTGGTGGTGGTGATGGTGGATGCGGTGGTGGTGATGGTGGATGCGGTGGTGATGATGGTTGATGATTGTTGATGTTGTTTATCTCGTTTTTGTTGCAGAAATCGCCTTGTGGAGAAGAAGATATGTTTTTTTCGTTTTGTGAAGAGATAATACTGAGACCAGATCTGCTTTATCTACAGGTTTTTCCCCGGCGACAATCCCCGGCGACATGTCGCTGGGAAACTTTTTTTTTGTCGTTTAGCGTAAATGGCGCGATAACGAATATTTTGGTGGGTAGGTATCCCGTGACATGTCACGGGAAAACTGCTTTTTTTTTTTTTTTTTTTTTTGTTAAAATTCAATTACTTTATGTTGTTAACGACTTCAAAAGAATACAATTTTATCTTTTATTTTTATTATAATCCTAAATATTTCACTTTCTTTTAATATAAACTCGGGAACAAAAAGTTACCATTCGGCATCTTTATATTCTTATATGAGAGTTAGATTTACAATCTAGTAACGGGCTAGAGGAACAAGAACATATTACATCAAAATGTTGCATGCAATATTTAATTGGATCAAGAAGCCAAACGATGCATAGTTGAATGTGTTTTATAAATCTATGATTCAACGGATGAGTCCGTATGTTAGGGTTACACATTAGACGTTCAACATCCGAGGCGGTATGTTATAGTTACACATTAGACGTTCAACGGATGAGTCGATATGTTATGGTTACACATTGGACGTTCAACGAATGAGTCGGTATGTTATGGTTACACATTAGACGTTCAACGGATGAGTCGATATGTTATGGTTACACATTGGACGTTCAACGAATGAGTCGGTATGTTATGGTTACACATTAGACGCTCAACGGATGAGTCCGTATGTTAGGTTACACATTAGACGTTCAACGGATGAGTCCGTATGTTAGGGTTACACATTAGACGCTCAACATTCGAGTCGGTATGTTATGCTTAGGCATTAGACGCTCAACGAATGAGTCGGTATGTTATGGTTACACATTAGACGCTCAACGGATGAGTCGGTATGTTATGGTTACACATTAGACGCTCAACGGATGAGTCCGTATGTTAGGGTTACACATTAGACGTTCAACGGATGAGTCCGTATGTTAGGGTTACACATTAGACGCTCAACATTCGAGTCGGTATGTTATGCTTAGGCATTAGACGCTCAACGAATGAGTCGGTATGTTATGGTTACACATTAGACGCTCAACGGATGAGTCGATATGTTATGGTTACACATTGGACGCTCAACGAATGAGTCGGTATGTTATGGTTACACATTAGACGCTCAACGGATGAGTCGATATGTTATGGTTACACATTGGACGCTCAACGAATGAGTCGGTATGTTATGGTTACACATTAGACGCTCAACGGATGAGTCGGTATGTTATGGTTACACATTAGACGCTCAACGGATGAGTCCGTATGTTAGGGTTACACATTAGACGCTCAACGGATGAGTCGATATGTTATGGTTACACATTGGACGCTCAACGAATGAGTCGGTATGTTATGGTTACACATTAGACGCTCAACGGATGAGTCGGTATGTTATGGTTACACATTAGACGCTCAACGGATGAGTCCGTATGTTAGGGTTACACATTAGACGCTCAACGAATGAGTCGGTATGTTATGGTTACATTAGACGTTCAACGGATGAGTCGATATGTTATGGTTACACATTGGACGTTCAACGAATGAGTCGGTATGTTATGGTTACACATTAGACGTTCAACGGATGAGTCGGTATGTTATGGTTACACATTAGACGTTCAACGGATGAGTCCGTATGTTAGGGTTACACATTAGACGTTCAACGGATGAGTCCGTATGTTAGGGTTACACATTCGACGTTCAACATTCGAGTCCGTATGTTAGGGTTACACATTAGACGTTCAACGAATGAGTCGGTATGTTATGGTTACACATTAGACGTTCAACGGATGAGTCGATATGTTATGGTTACACATTGGACGTTCAACGAATGAGTCGGTATGTTATGGTTACACATTAGACGTTCAACGGATGAGTCGATATGTTATGGTTACACATTAGACGTTCAACGGATGAGTCCGTATGTTAGGGTTACATTAGGCGTTCAACGGATGAGTCCGTATGTTAGGGTTACACATTAGGCGTTCAACATTCGAGTCGGTATGTTATGCTTAGGCATTAGACGTTCAACGAATGAGTCGGTATGTTATGGTTACACATTAGGCGCTCAACGGATGAGTCGATATGTTATGGTTACACATTGGACGCTCAACGAATGAGTCGGTATGTTATGGTTACACATTAGACGCTCAATTTAATTAGTTTATGTTGTTAACGACTTTAAAAGAATACGATTTTATCACTCCATTTCATCCCAATTTAAGAAAAATATTGGGAGAGTAACTTTGGTGAATCATAGATTTATAAAACACATTCAACTATGCATCGTTTGGCTTTTGATCCAATTAAATATGGCATGCAAAATTATGAATTTTTTAATAAACAATAGAATCCCCGGCGACATGTCGCCGAAAAGGTTTTACGCCACGTTAAGATATATTAACACTAATTACGTATTTTTTTAATAAACAAAATAATCCCGGCGACATGTCGCGAAAAGTAAGCGGAAAATTTGCCGCCACGCTTTACAATGAAAATTTCGGTCAAAATATTAGCGTTGAATCCCGGCGACATGTCGCGAAAAAATGAGTTAATAATGTTGACTTTTCTACGAGACTTCGTGCACGTGGGATATATTTTGTCGTTTAGTGAAGATTCCCAATGACAATTGTCGCCGGGAAAAACAAATGATGGGAAAGTGGTAAATGTGGTAGTGCATGCTTATGCATGCTAGTTGTTTATTTTGTTTTTCTTTCTTTTTAATTTATTCATTTATGACCCTTATTCTTATTATAAAACATATTTATTAGGGGATTAATATCAAGAAGTACCAACTTTCTTTATCTTAGAACAAAAAAATACATAACTAGCATAAGATTTCATTGAATATGGTGGTTGAGAGTTCAAAGAAATATTGCACTCAATAGGTTTCAGACAATCAATTTATATAGTACGGTGTTGTCACCCTCAAGTTCTTTTACACAAATGTATCTTTCAAAACAATAAATTTTATCATATCTCTATACATGACATACCAATTTCAGACATTAGTCTCAACTGCCCAAATAAAAAATTATATTATTTGTATTTAATGAAGTTTCTTATATTGAAACTCACACTACCCAAGTTTCTTAGTCTCAACTACCCAGGTTTCTTATATTTAGACTCAACATCGACAATTTTTTCATCCATCAAAATCATTTCTCATACTCACACTAGTTAGTTATGAGCAAATAATGTTGCCCACGAATGCAAGTTTTGTTATTCTCCTTGTATATATACACATGAAATTAGGTATCAAGTTCATTTCCATGTTTTGAGTCAATTTTTACATCTCAACATGCGTAATATATGTTTACATACCTGTTTTGTTATAAATTAAGTGTTAAAAGAATTGATTTTAATGAAAAAAAACGTCAAATTATATTATTTTTTGGATTTAAAGATGTTTATTGGGAGAGGAAAAAAAAGTATAACATGCGTAATATATGTTTACATACCCCTTTTTTGTTATAAATTAAGTGTTAAAAGAATTGATTTTAATGAAAAAAACATCAAAGTATATTATTTTTTGGATTTAAAGATGTTTATTGGGAGAGGAAAAAAAAATGTATAATGAGTGAAATAATAAAGATTAAGAGAAAGGAAAAGAGCGATAATAAATATATATTTTTTCTTGTCTTTTAGTGGAAAAGCACAATTTGGGAACATCAAATTAAAACAAGAACATTGTTGTCTACAAAATTGAAAAAAACGAAAAAATAAAGGCGCAAAGATTGAATTTACTTGAAACATACATAAACTTATATTTTACCTAGTAAAAAAAAGTTAAAAGGTTAAAAGATGAAGCATGCGACTGTTGATGGTTAAGATGGTTCGTATGATGATGAATCCACAAAAAAAGATGATAATGAGCGTATCTTGACATTTGATAACGTCAAGAATATAGAGATCTCTTTAGGTATTTGTACGGATAGGTGGCGAAAGAGTTTTTGGAAATAATATATCGATATAGCAAAGCTACGTCAAATGTTAAGTTTTTCACTCAACAACTACTTTTGTTTCTTTTTACAAGTTCATCTTACACGTCGAGTTGATCACTCCACAATCGCCTGAAGCAATCGATGATGGTTATATTGTAAGGTTTTCGTTGGTCAAGTATCACATTACTTTAACAAACCAAAGGACTTGTATCTCAATGGTACCCCATGTGTGAGAATGCTCCTCAACTAAATGGTTGTAGGTTTAAGTGATGCTTAGGACATGTGAGATTGATTTCTTGTGAGATAGTTAGTTGTCTTTCTAAAAAAAAGTAATGAAGCTGCCGTAAGTTTTTCAACTCGCATAACTCAACCTCACACGAAGTTTTCAGAAAACGTTGTTTACTCCTATGTTTATGTCTAAGATAGATATATAGTTTAGAGCTTATGTGTTATTGTTTTTCTCAGTTGGTTGTAGTTCTTGTCAAAGAAACTCACATTCAGTTTATCCATAAACCATTTGTATTTCTCCAGGTCGGAATTCTTCATCTCGCAAGACAACTTATTCTTCTTAATTGCTGGATCCATTGTTACTTCCATTCTGTTCGAATAGGCACGCAAGCACACTATCCTCTTATCGTTTATTTTATAGTACCTCTTTTTATATGTGCATAAGTAATATTTAGGGGCTTTCATTATGTGGTTTGTCAAAATTTGAACGATCCATCTATTGTCGACAATATTGGCCTGCATCATCACAATGAAGTTAAATGTCTAACACATTACGTCTCTCATGAAGGTAAAATTGTCACCTAATCCTACAAAGGATGTAATATGTTAACCAACCTTCGAGACAAGTTGACAGCTTTACCATCAAAATGTGTAGAAAAGATAATAACCGCGTTGTGATTCTAATGGAAACTAAAATATATTATCATTGAGAATTAATGAGAACATTAAGACTCAGTGGCGGAACTTGAATATTTATTTTGAGGGGGCCGAATTTATTTTGGAAGGGCTGAATCAAAGATTTGTTTGTAACCTCAACTAAATTACCCCTAAAACCTATAATATTTACACTAGGTGCCGTAAATTTTAGGGGGGTCGGGACCCTTCCCTGCCCCTATTAAGTTCCGCCAATGCATTAAGTGGAGGTGGAAAACTCTTCGTGAAATAATGAGAACATGTCAAACAGGCCGAAAAGAAGTGTTAGAAGATTAAGCTTCAGCTTCATCTACATGGGCCTCAATGTCATTATCTTTAAGATAAAGCTAAAAGTGTTCCCGTCTATAAAGTTAAAGGACTAAAGTGGAGCAACTTGATGACTTAGAGGATCAGAAGTGCAATTATAATTCTGGTTGCTATATAAGCTCACGTTAGGCTTATTTTATTTTATTCTCTCAATAGTTTCTGTGTGTTTCATCTCTCTTCTCTCTATTGTTCCTGAGTTGAAGAGAAGCCCTAGTTTTTTGTAATCTGTTTATCTTTTGTTATGTATTGTAAACTCTGTTATTCTTTAGCTATTTTGATATAATAAAAGTGAGCCAATGAGAGGTTGGTTGTGTTCACTCTAAAACTGGTTTTGTGGTAAATTGGCTTTGGTTTATATGTTTCTACATGGTATCAGAGCCAGGTTGCTCTATACCAAAGCATTTTTAAAAAGATCGTAAAGTTTTTCAAAACTAGGGGTTCTCAAAATTTAGGCGTTTTGATCTATATGTGTAGATCTTGTTGTTCTGAGGGTAGACGTTGTGGTTTTGATATCAGATCTTGAAGATATGAAGGTTAATTGAGTTTTCCTAAAAATTAGGGTTTCCAATTTTTAGGGGTTTTCTGATCCTGGTGGTTCTTGAGTTAATTGCTTCTTGATTTAGTAATCTTGTGAGTTAATTGACTCTCGGAGTGTGTTAATTTGATTTTTTTTGTCAAATTAGTTGAATTAGGGTTTACTGTATCAAACCCTAATTCAGGTTGATTTTTTGAGTTTTAATTGTTTAATCTGACTATTTTTTTATTCTAGTTTCAAGATTCTTGAAATTAAAATAAAAAACACTAAATTAATTTTTAGGGTTTTTCTGTGTCAGATTGTTTTATTTCAATTGTTTTGTTCTAATATCAATCTTTTTATTTTTCAGGTGTTTCCGTTGTGCTAATTGATTTGTGTGGATCTTCTTGATCCTTGATTATTGTTTGAGGAAGCTTGCGTGCATTGTAACTACCTCTCATGCCCTCTCTCTAGGCTTTTTTTTTAGGTTTTTTAAGAATTGCATGAGAGGAAGAGTAAGTTAAGGGATTTGTTGTTGAGAAGTTGTGTTGTTGGGATTATATGTGCTTGAGGAGTTATAAGGAGTTCTTGTTGTTGGTTTCTTTCTTCTGCTTTGTTTGTTCTTGTCTGTCTGCTTTTATTTTTTGTGATCTTGTTTTTATTGTTTACATTCTTGAAAAATGGCTGGTGAAGATAATAAAAATAAGGATAAACATAAAGAAAGTGGAAGTAGTGAATTAATATTGGACATATATGACCCTTTATATTTACACCCTCAAGACATTAGTACTCAGTTGATTACCTTCAAACTTGAAGGTACTGAGAACTATAAGGTCTGGTCTGCTGCTGTGCAGTTGGCTTTAAACACTAGAAACAAACTTGGTTTTATTAATGGCAAGTGTGTTAGAGATCCCAATGATGTTCATTATCAGGCACAATGGGATAGGTGTAATTCTGTTGTGTTATCTTGGAGTCTTGGTTGTATTTCACAAGACCTTTATAAAGGTCAAGTGTTTTCTGTAAATGCTAAGTCTGTTTGGGATGAATTAAGTGAAACATATAATAAAGAAGACGGTTCTGTGATTTATAACCTGCAACATTAAATTCGTACTCTAATTCAATCTGATATGAGTCTTTCTGAATACTATCATGAGTTTAATGCATTGTGGAGGCAGTTTGACTCACTTGTTGATCTGTCCACATGTGTTTGTGAAACTGATCCTACATTGAAAAAGCATTCAGATCTTTTGAGGCTAATGAAATTTCTTTTGGGACTTGATGATGGTTTCAGTTCTGTAAGAAGTCTTATTCTCACTACTGACCCTTTACCAGATGTTAGATCTGCCTTTGCTACTCTATCTAGAGATGAATCTCATAGGAATAGTCATCTGTCTAATAAGTCTGTTAAGAATGGGACTGCAGCCTTTGCTGCTAGGCCTAATACTGGTAATTCTCAAAACAATAACTGGAACTCTAATAGAAACAATAGTAATAATAATAATAGAAGGTTTGGTAGGGTGTCTAACCTTGTTTGTAAGCATTGTAATATGAATGGTCATACTATTGATAGGTGTTATGAATTGGTGGGATATCCACTTGGTTTTGTTAAGAAAGGAAATATGACTCAAAACATTGCTAATAATGTTACTGATAATAAGACTGATACTATTAAGAGTACCACTCATACTCTTACTAGTGATCAGTATCAGAGATTAATGTCTTTACTTAGTGGTTCAGGTGATGCTAGCAAGGCTGATGCTAGTGTTGCAGGTACTGTCATTGCTTTAAACTGTGTGATTAGTTTCTTTACTTGTAGGTTTTTTAATTTCAGTTCTAATATAAGTACCTATAGTACTTATATTGGCTGGATCATTGACTCAGGAGCTAGTCAACATATCACTTTTTGTGCAACTCATCTTTATGATATTATGGATGTTTCACATTTAAATGTTACTGTTGCACATCCTAATGGGACTGTTGCACAAGTTAAACAAATTAGAAGCTTTAAAATTGGTAATAATCTGGTTTTAAAAGATGTGTTGGTTCTTCCTGGGTATCATGTGAGTTTATTATCTGTTCATAAGTTGTCTAAGGATAATAGTGTGATTGTCAGTTTTAATGATAAGATTTGTAAAATTCAGGATTTCACTCAAAGGTTCCTGATGGCGACTGGTAGTGAGAGAGGGGGTCTTTATTTTCTTGATGAAGGTAAGAGGGTTAATGATAGTAATATTAGAAGTTGTATTATGTCAAATTGTATTTGGCATAATAGACTTGGACACCCCTCTGATCAAGTTTTAACTGTGCTTAAACATAAACTAAAAGATCTTAAGAGTACTAGTTTAAGCCCTGTGAAATATGCATAAAGCTAAACAAACAAGAGAACCATTTCCATTAAGTGATTATAAAACTAAGAATATGGGTGATCTTGTTCATTTAGATGTTTTGGGACCTTATAAGGTGACTAGTAGAGATGGGTTGAAGTACTTTCTTACTGTGGTAGATGATTACACCAGAGTTGTGTGGGTGTTTTTGATGAAAAACAAAAGTGAGGTTTTTGATCATGTTACTAGTTTTTTTAATCTCATTAAAAGTCAATTTGAAAAAACTGTTAAAGTTTTTAGGAGTGATAATGGGACAGAGTTTGTAAATAAGAGGTTTGAAACTTTTCTTTCTAACACTGGTATTTTACATCAAACCTCTTATCCTTATACACCTCAATGTAATGGTGTAGCGTAAAGAAAATATAAACACTTGTTAACATCGCTAGAGCCCTCTGATAAGGTTTTAAAAGGTACCTTTTGATAAGAGGGGTCATTTAAGCCCTTATTCGATCACTTTTGTATCCGTTATTGCTTAATATCGCCCTTTTCACTTTTAGGTCTCTTGAAGGCAAAATGTCGGAATGATGCTTATTTGGACGAAAAGGCGCGAATATACGAAGAAAATGGCCAAAGTCGAATCGAGACACTCAAAGTCATTGAAACATAAGGCGACGGCGCCATCAAGATATCCGCGACGCCGCCGGTAAGGCATTTTGCGACGGCTCGAGGCGAAATTGCATGTTTTCGCGGACGACGCCAGTTCTAAAGGAATAGGCCGTCGCTACTCAGACGGCCTAGATGCGCCAAGACGGCGCCGAGTCAAGGGACGGCACACAAATATAAGGTGACGCCGTCGAAAGGTTTACGTGCCAAGACGAAACCCTAATGATGGCGACACGACGGCGCCACGAAACATAAGGTGACGCCGTCAGATGTAATCTTATATATAGAATCCGAATTTTTCGCTTTTGTGTGTAGTCTTTTGGAGTAAAACCTAAACCGAACCAAGGCTTTCTTGTGCAGATTTTAGGTTCTAAACCCTATTATACATCAAGATAAGTATTTACTTCATTAATTTAATTATGTCTTTGATTATTTGTGTGTATGCTTGCATGTTCTCCATGTCCCGCTAATTTATTTGTGTGTTTGCTTAGGAATATGAAACTTAATTATTGAATATTGATTGGTTGATACTTATCTTAGTTGACTAATGATCTAGAGTGCGCTAGATTATTCGTTGTGTACTTAATGCTTGACATTTCTTTGTGAACTTTAGAATATAATTATCTAGGTAATTGTAGGATAAAGTATTCAAGGACAACCGTAGAGTAGGCGCCTATAAATCACTAGAGGATTTGTAAACAAGACCCTTTGGTAATTTCAAAGAGTTAGGGAAATAAGCACGCCCTATAGCCTTAGAATCACAACGCAACTAGGAATAAGGACGTGACAAATCAACCATCAATAGGAGATAATTAAGGAGTAGTAAAACCTAAGTAAACACATCTTTAAACTATCATACGAGTACACATCAATTAGACATAGACTATCACAACCTTAGCTTAGATAATTAGATAATAGTAGAGTAATCGGTAGCAATACCAACCCCCAAATCCAATACCCGAGATTCGTACCTTTTCAATTTCTAAAAACATAAAAGATAAAAATAATCTTCCTCAACCTCAACCTTAGCGTAGTAACTTCTCACTAGCATTCCTATTCCCCAGAGAACGATATCAATACCCGTGGCTTACCCTAATTACTACACTACAACGATTAGGTTCACCGCCTAGGTGTTATAAAACTTGCTCAAGAAAAGGAAGTTTCCTTGACCCCGAACGACGCGTAGCGTTATCAAGTTTTTGGCGCCACGGGAATAGAATAGCTAGTTAGTAGTCCACCTCGCTTAGGTTTCTTTGCTTGATTCCTATCAAGTAAATTTTTCTCATTTTTAGCTTTCTTAGTCTATCCCCTTCTTCGTGACCCTCGCTCAAAAAAAAAAAAAAAAAAAAAAAAAAACCATCATTAACCATGATCCGTATTTTCCATCGGTTCTTACTCTACCCGCTCCCAATCCCGAGATTGAGAACGCAATCCCACAAAACCCTTCACCCACTCACCATTTTGGTAATCACCTAGAGCATAATGAGATAAATTGGCAACAACAAAGTCCTTTCTATTACTCGATTCGATGAGGAATTTAATTATGATGAAGCACTTGATGGCGGGAGGTCATTAATGAAGCTAGTTCAAATTAAGGAAGACCCATCCCAATGTTTTGACCCTAGGTGTAGGATTGAGAAAGATGGCCCTTTAATATGCAATTCCTTGCAAAATAGGACTAGAAGGGTTCGATGCTTATTTGAATTCATTCTTACCTTTAAACTTAATCTCGCGGACCTATACAACAAAATCAAGGTCAATGAGTTAACTTATCAAGGAACAATGTTGTTGAAGCGCCATTTATTTGCACGTGTTTGTCGGAAGTTTTGCTTATTTGGTAGAGTTCATGGTCTTAGAAGACTTAGGAGAATTTATAGATAAGGACCTCACTCAAGTAATTTTTGGAAAACCTTTCAAAAATTGACTAAGTTGAATGAACGGATGATTGATGGTCTAATTACATTCTCCGATGAAGTTGAAGATTTCGCTCACCAAATGCCACGTACTCATCCTAGGTTTAAACATAAGGACATTGAGGTTTGTAATAGAATGACCCCTATTTCATTGCTTAGTGAAAAGGATAGGCGAAATGGGCTTAGGTACCCATATGAGAAAACTAAGCGATATTACAAAAATGCCTTGAATTAGGAGATGATTACAAAAAGGATGAAAGAGCGTTGGAATGGCTCAAGTATGAGCACGAGAGGAAATGTGAGGCAACGAGGAGTAGGACTACGAGTCTAGCTACAAGACTCTTAAATAAAGAAAAGCGCCGTGGGAGGCAACCCATGCTTAATTGTTTGCTTGTTAGTGTCATATATCTTTATTAATTGTTTGTCCTCATGTTTGAATTTGTAAAATGCTTTATTTTGTTTTTAACCTCGCCTTAATTACATATAAAGGTATTTTACATAAAGGATAAGTGTAGGAGGATTACACACGCTTTCATAAGAAACGTGAACATGAGAATAACAATTAACTAAAAGATATATATGTTTGTTTGTTCGAGTCAAATGCTTGTATCGAGTCATAATGGATGTTTTTGCGTGTTTTTCCAGATTCTAAAGATGTAAATTTTCCGAATTTTTTCCGTAAAATCGCACCGCTTTTTGTCGTGATAACCGACGGCGTCAGATTGCAACCGACGCGCCGAAGGAATAAAACATCACTTACTTTTTCTCGTTTTTCGAGCTACTTGTAAAATTTTGGAATTTTCCGATCTTAACTTTCAAAACAAATTCGTAAACATCCATTCCACAAGCATTATATCCTAGTTTAAATCGAGTCTTATGTATATTATTACCGCCGATTTTACGCGAAGGTTTCGCTTTGTTTTCTTCTAGTGTGCGTGTTTAGTTTGTCAAGAAGAAGTTACACAAGTTTGGAAGGAGCCTTTCACGCAAAAAACTCTTCTTGGAAAAGATTTAACCACCACTTTTACGGATCCTACCGAGCTAATCGGGGAGTATTAGTTTCTTTCGCTTTGAATTACCTTCTATTATCATAACTTTGATATTTTCGGGAACATTGGGGACAATGTTCGGTTTAAGTGTAGGAGGAAAATAAACGGAACTTTGAAACTATGCTTATCCTTGACTATTTGCTTTGTCCAAGTGTATTTGTGTAATAAACCATGAGAAAATGTAGGTTAGGGTAATTTTAGCCAAATTTAAAATTTTTCATGACGATAAGAGTGGGCCATTAGTCTTAACAAAAGCGCCTCATGGATAGGAAGTTGCATGACTAGCACAAAACCCTTACCACCTAAATTCCACCCAAAATGCGAGGATCGCCTTAGATTAGTAGGAATTAAAGCATTCATCTTTAATGCTTAGAGTGTGAACCGTAGTATATTAGATTCTAGAACTTGTTTTGTGATGCATTCCGAGATCGCTAGTGAGACTACACTTGTGTAGTTAGGAATAACTAAATGATAAGAGGCATTAGGATAAACCCTTGTTTGATACCGTAATATAATTACTTCTTCCATATCGGTTGAGTAATTCCCCACACCCTTTGCGTTGTACTCATCTTTAGTACACGATACCCTAGTTAACCCCTCGAGCCTATCCTTTTCGCGGTTCTCGTGATGTTTCGGTTTTCCGGATATCAATGAAGAGCATTGTTTACACCCCACCCCAAATATACACCCAAATCGCTTTAGCCTACCTTTATTGCACTCACTTTTAGTGCAAATTTATGTTATCACCCAAAACCCTTAGTTCAATTATCCGTTGCTTGCATGAGTTGCTAAGTCGAGTCATATCCTTTGTATACGCTTTGGGATGATTGGGATTCATGGAAAAGTTAAAGTTTATGAAACATAGGAAAGAGAACGTTAAACTCAAATTCCCTTTGTTTGCATAATAATGTACTCCAAGTGTTTTGATCTTTTCAATTCGGGTCAAATTAGTGTTAGAGTAATAAAACTCAAGTGTAGGGATGTGTCTATAAATCCCTATCATTTTGATGTACCGTAGAGGATGGTAGAGTAAAAGTGTATGCAAAAAAAAAAAAAAAAAAAAAAAAAAAAAATTCAAAAAAAAAAATAAAAAAAAAAAAAAAAGAGTGAAAAAAAAAAAAAAAAAAAAAATACATACGGGCTACCATCCTACATCTATCTTTTAAATTATGTTTGTTTATTTTCGTTGCCTAGAGTTTTAGAGTGTCGAGTCTTGGCTTAGCAACGCCATTCTTCAGATACTTGCAACATAGAGATTTTGACTATCCACCACTATATAGCCTATCCCACCAAACCCTTATTTCCTACCGTAAGCCTAACATTACAACCCTTTAAAAGACCTCTTTGATAGTCTTTCCTAGGTGCTTACGCCAAAGCGACGGAGGTTTGATCTATTCTCAAGCCTATGGTAATCTATGTACTAGGACCGGTTAATGAGTGTTTATCTTCCATTTCCGATTTGTTATATTTCATATATACACCGAGAGAGATGTGAGTATCCAAACACCCCATGTGAGGTGCTAGTATGTACTCCGTGCTTGTTATGACTTTTATGGGCTTATATGTGTTGTGGACCGCTTTGAATGGATGCTTCATGACCCCTAACTTATAAATTAATTGGTTAAAGCACATTTGCTTGAGGACAAGCAAATACCAAGTGTAGGGATATTTGATAAGGTTTTAAAAGGTACCTTTTGAGGGTCATTTAAGCCCTTATTCGATCACTTTTGTATCCGTTATTGCTTAATATCGCCTTTTCACTTTTAGGTCTCTTGAAGGCAAAATGCGGAATGATGCTTATTTGGACGAAAAGGCGCGAATATACGAAGAAAATGGCCAAAGTCGAATCGAGACACTCAAAGTCATTGAAACATAAGGCGACGGCGCCATCAAGATATCCGCGACGCCGTCGGTAAGGCATTTTGCGACGGCTCGAGGCAAAATTGCATGTTTTCGCGGACGACGCCGCAGTTCTAAAGGAATAGGCCGTCGCTACTCGACGGCCTAGATGCGCCAAGACGGCGTCAGAGTCAAGGGACGGCACACAATATAAGGTGACGCCGTCGAAAGGTTTACGTGGCCAAGACGAAACCCTAATGACGGCGACACGACGGCGCCACGAAACATAAGGTGACGCCGTCGCAGATGTAATCTTATATATAGAATCCGAATTTTTCGCTTTTGTGTGTAGTCTTTGGAGTAAAACCTAAAACCGAACCAAGGCTTTCTTGTGCAAGATTTTAGGTTCTAAACCCTATTATACATCAAGATAAGTATTTACTTCATTAATTTAATTATGTCTTTGATTATTTGTGTGTATGCTTGCATGTTCTCCATGTCCCGCTAATTTATTTGTGTGTTTGCTTAGGAATATGAAACTTAATTATTGAATATTGATTGGTTGATACTTATCTTAGTTGACTAATGATCTAGAGTGCGCTAGATTATTCGTTGTGTACTTAATGCTTGACATTTCTTTGTGAACTTTAGAATATAATTATCTAGGTAATTGTAGGATAAAGTATTCAAGGACAACCGTAGAGTAGGCGCCTATAAATCACTAGAGGATTTGTAAACAAGACCCTTTGGTAATTTCAAAGAGTTAGGAAATAAGCACGCCTATAGCCTTAGAATCACAACGCAACTAGGAATAAGGACGTGACAAATCAACCATCAATAGGAGATAATTAAGGAGTAGTAAAACCTAAGTAAACACATCTTTAAACTATCATACGAGTACACATCAATTAGACATAGACTATCACAACCTTAGCTTAGATAATTAGATAATAGTAGAGTAATCGGTAGCAATACCAACCCCCAAATCCAATACCCGAGATTCGTACCTTTTCAATTTCTAAAAACATAAAAGATAAAAATAATCTTAACCTCAACCTTAGCGTAGTAACTTCTCACTAGCATTCCTATTCCCCAGAGAACGATATCAATACCCGTGGCTTACCCTAATTACTACACTACAACGATTAGGTTCATCGCCTAGGGTGTTATAAAACTTGCTCAAGAAAAGGAAGTTTCCTTGACCCCGAACGACGCGTTATCAGCGTTATCGCGCTACATACTAGATTCATAATAGTGAGTGCCCGCTAGCATCTTAAACACTACCCTACTTCTTAAGTTCATCCAAACGATAAGGTTTTAAAAGGTACCATTTTGAGGGTCGTTTAAGTCCTTATTTGATCACTTTTGTATCCGTTATTGCTTAATATCGCCTTTTCACTTTTAGGTCTCGTGAAGGCAAAATGCTGGAATGGCACTTATTTGGACGTAAAGGCGCGAATATATGAAGAAAATGGCCAAAGTCGAAATCGACACTCACAGCTGTCGAAAGTATAAGGCGACGTCAAAAGCTATTTGCGACGCCGTCCCAAAATTATTGTGACGGTCGAACTCAAAACTCGTTTTCAAGAGACGGCGCCTAGTTGTGAAAGAGTAGGTCGTCGCTACTCGCACGGCCTAGATGCGATCCGACGACGCCGAAGTCAAGAGGACGGCGCACGGACATAAGGTGACGCCGTCGCAAGGTTAACGTGGCCAAGACGAAACCCTAATGAGGCGGCGACACGACGGCCACTAAACATAAGGTGACGCCGTCGCAATTGTAATCTTATATATAGAATCCGAATTTTTCGCCTTTGTGTGGAGAGTCTTTGGAGTAAAACCTAAAACCGAACCTAAGGTGTCTTGTACAAGATTTTAGGGTTTTAACCCTATCTTACACCAAGATAAGTCTTTGCTTCATTAATTCAATTATGTCTTTGATTATTTGTGTGTATGCTTGCATGTTCTCCATGTCCGCTAATTTATTTGTGTGTTTGCTTAGGAAGTATGAAACTTAATTATTAAATATTGATTGGTTGTTTCTTATCTTAGTTGATTAATGATCTAGTAATGCGATAGGTCATTCGTTGTGTACTTAATGCTTGATTCATCTTTGTGAACCTTAGAGTATGATTACCCGAGTGATTGTAGGCTAAACCATCCAAGAGCGCCTTAGAGTAGGAGTCTATAATCTCTAAGTGGATTTGTAGACAAGACCCTTTGGTAAGTTCAAAGAGTTAGGAGAAACGATACCCTACAACTTTAGAAACACAACGCAACTAGGAATAAGACGTGACACTCAACCATCAATAGGAGATAATTAAGGAGTAATACAAACTAAGTAAACACATCTTTAAACTATCATACGAGCACACATTAATTAGACATAGACTCCCACAACCTTAGTTTAGATAATTAGATAATAGTAGAGTAATCGGTAGAAATACCAACCCCCAAATCCAATACCCGAGATTCGTACCTTTCCATTTTCATAAAATATAAAAGATAAAAATAATCTTCCTCAACCTTAACCTTAGCGTAGTAACTCCCTACTAGCATTCCTATTCCCCAGAGAACGATATCAATACCCGTGGCTTACCCTAATTACTACACTACAACGATTAGGTTCATCGCCTAGGGTGTTATAAAACTTGCTCAAGAAAAGGAAGTTCCTTTGACCCCGAACGACGCGTAGCGTTATCAAGTTTTTGCCACGCCGGGAATAGAATAGCTAGTTAGTAGTCCACCTCGCTTAGGTTTCTTTGCTTGATTCCTATCAAGTAAACTTTTTCTCATTTTAGATTTCTCTTAGTCTATCCCCTTCTTCGTGACCTTTGTTCGTAACCTCCATCACTTTTCATCATGGAAGGTGACAACCCACTACCCTTCATCAACCCACCACCAAATGACCCGCCAAGAGCCCGTACTTTGGTGAATACTCGAGACCAAGCCACCTAGGCTATAGGAACACCATTGAGCTTCCCGACCAAGCCCAAACTACGGCCCTGCGATCCGACACCATCCGTTGGTGCAAAACGGATGTGCATTCCATGGACTTCGTTCAAGATCCAAATCAAGATCCGAGGATTTCTCAAAATCGTCGATTCCATCGATCTTGATGCTACTACTCGGGAGACCACGCTACCGCTGCCTCTTCCAATTCTCTACGGGACCAAGCTAGTAATTGGCTTGAGCGACTTCACCGGCTCCATCTCAAGTTGGGATGATCTTACTTCGCTTCCTTGCTCAATTTTTCCCACCGGGAGAACCACTAAGCTTAGGAATGACATCTTGATGTTTCAACAACGCCAAGGTGAATCTCTACGAAGCATGGACCCGATTCAAGGACTTACTTCATAAAGTCCTCATCACGGCATTGATCTTTGGCTCCAAGTCCAAATTTTTATGATCATGTCAACTTTCCCACTAAGCGATCCATTGACCAAGCGGCCGGTGGAAAACTTAGTGATTTCACCGCAGAAGAATCATGGGAAATAATAGAGGACCTCGCCTCTATGACAACGAAAGTTGGGATGACCCCGTGAGTCGCCCAAACCGCAAGGCAATCTCCTTGCCTCCTCCCGACCAGGATGATCGAACTTGAAGATCAAGTTAAATTCCTCATGAGTTCCTACGAAAATCCTAAATCTTCACACCATGTGAACAAAGCTTCTTCCTCATGCGAGCCGCTTTGTGATCCTCATAACACGCGCACTAGCACCCGATCCCCGAACATGCTTCAGCTTGACTACGCATCCTCGCAGATTAATGGAGTGGGAGGAAGATTCCTACAACACCCGGACCTAGGAATTTCAATGAAACCCGTGAAGCATGGAAAACAAGCCCGACTTTTATTGGGGACAAACCAAAGAATTCACTTCTAATGATTTCTCATGGCCCCACCTAACGGTCCTAACCAACAAAACATCAAGGGATGTTGCAAAACCTAGTTGCATCCCAAGAAACCCAAATGGCTAAGCTCTCGGACCGCTTTAATAATCAACAAGCCGAGATGGATAGGAAAATAGACAACCTTTGAAAGCCATAGCTAGTGATAAGAAGGTTAGTGCTATCTCAACTCCCGAGCCCTCGTGCATAGAAATTAAGGATCCAAGCAAGCTAAAGTATGTCCAATTCACAATACCATCGCCTTAGTTGAACCCGATGAAACAAATGACGAAGAGGACTATACACTAGTGGATGAGGAAATACCCGAGGAAGTAGATGAAGTAGACATTGACTATTTCAACAAATTTCCTACGGAAGAAGAACTATCTCGCCACCCTCACTTAGTGCGTGACCTCCGTCACATGTATGTTAGGAAAAGTCCTCGAATTAAGTTTGGGAACCCTTGGAATCTTAACATACCATGTGTCATAGGACACCTTTTGTGGCAAAGCTTACATTGATCGCAAGTCCCCAATCAACATAATGACTAGCACCTACTACAATTGGATATTGAAGAAGCCTATTCCAACCAGGCAAGACCCCAATGATCCTAATGTTAGTTGCAATTTTCTTGGTAGAGTTAAGGGATTGCCCGCTTATGTAGGTAGTTTCACGCTTCCTACGGACTTCATAATTGTGGATGATATTAGCACGCCATAGACCCTAGCTTGTCCCATGTTATTCTAGGAAAACCTTTCATAGAAAGCACCGGATGACCTATGACCCTCATTAGAGTAGTGCGATTCAAGAATAAGACCGATGACATAGCTTACCAAATGCCGCTTAAGATTGAGAAGTTTTCATCACTCTAATGATGAAAAGGAACTTAAACTATCGGTCTATTATAGGAATGATGAGGATAGGGAGAAAGGTGTTGATTATGTTATGGCTAAGATTTTCGGATTCTACAAGGATTGTTTGAGCCTAGGACCGAATACAGGACCGAATGGGAGAAGATGAACTCTTAGAGAAGCGCATTTTAGGGCACTTCTACAACATGGAATCCCCATTAGAGGCCATGAAGAGGCGGTGGTGAGAAAACGAGAGCACGACTCACGAGTCTAGCTACAAGACTCTTTAATAAAGAAAAGCGCTCGGGAGGCAACCCATGCTTAATTGTTTGCTTGTTAGTGTCATATATCTTTTATTAATTGTTTATCCTCATGTTTAAATTTGTAAAATGCTTTATTTTGTTTTTAACTTCGCCTTAATTACATATAAAGGTATTTTACATAAGGGATAAGTGTAGGAGGATTACACACGCTTTCAAAAGAAACGTAAACATGAGAATAACAATTAATTAAAAGATATATATGTTTGTTTGTTCGAGTCAAATGCTTGTATCGAGTCATAATGGATGTTTTGCGTAAATTTTTCCAGATTCTAAAGATGTAAATTTTCCGTAATTTTTCCGTAAAATCGCACCGCTTTTTGTCAGATAACCGACGGCGTCAGATTGCAACCGACGGCCAGAAGGAGTAAAACATCGATTACTTTTTCTCGCTTTCGAGCTACTTATAAATTTTGGAATTTTCCGTGTCTTAATTTTCTTAGAAATTCAGTAAACATCCATTCCACAAGCATTATATCCTAGTTTAAATCGAGTCTTATATATATTATTACCACCGATTTTACGCGAAGGTTTCGCTTTGTTTTCTTCAAGTGTGCGTGTTTAGTTTGTCAAGAAGAAGTTACATAAGATTGGAAGGAGCTTTTCACGCAATAATTCTTCTTGAAAAGAATTTAACCACCACTTTACACGGATCCTACCGAGCTAATCGGGAGTATTAGTTTTTCGCTTTTAATTACCTTCTTTTATCATAACTTTGATATTTTCGGGAACATTGGGGACAATGTTCGCTTTAAGTGTGGAGGGAAAATAAACGGAACTTTGAAACTATGCTTATCCTTGACTATTTGCTTTGTCTAATTGTGATTGTGTAATAAACCATGAGAAAATGTCGGTTAGGGTAATTTTGGCACCAAATTTAAAATTTTTCATGACATATAGGAGTGGGCCATTAGTCTTAACAAAAGCGCCTCACGGATAGGAAGTTATATGACTAGCACAAAACCCTTTACCACCCAAATTCCACCCAAAATGTGAGGATCGCCTTAGATTAGTAGGAATTAAAGCATTCATCTTTAATGCTTAGAGTGTGAACCGTAGTATATTAGATTCTAGAACTTGTTTTGTGATGCATTCCGAGATCGCAAGTGAGGCTACACTTGTGTAGTTAGGAATAACTAAATGATAAGAGGCATTAGGATAACCCTTGTTTGATACCGTAATATAATTACTTCTTCCACATCGGTTGAGTAATTCCCCACACCCTTTGCGTTGTACTCATCTTTAGTACACGATACCCCTAGTTAACCCCTCGAGCCTATCCTTTTCGCGGTTCTCGTGATGTTTCGGTTTTTCCGAATATCAATGAAGAGCATTGTTTACACCCCACCCCAAATATACACCCAAATCGCCTTAGCCTACCCCTTATGCACTCACTTTTAGTGCAATTATTTGTTATCACCTTAAACCCTTAGTTCAATTATCTAGTTGCTTGCATAAGTTGCTAAGTCGAGTCATATCCTTTGTATACGCTTTGGGATGATTGGGATTCATGGGAAAAGTTAAAGTTTATGAAATGACGGAAGGGAACGTTAAATTCAAATTCCCTTTGTTTACGTAATAATGTACCCCAAGTGTTTTGATCTTTTCAATTCGGGTCAAATTAGTGTTAGAGTAATAAAACTCAAGTGTAGGGATATGCCTATAAATCCCTAGTATTTTGATGTTACCGTAGAGGATGGTAGAGTAAAAGTGTATGAAAAAAAAAAAAAAAAAAAAAAAAAAAAAAAAAAAAATCAAAAAAAAAAAGAAAAAAAAAAAGAAAAAAAAAAAAAAAAAAAAAAAAAAACATACGGCTACCATCCTACATCTATCTTTTAAATTTATGTTTGTTTATTTCGCTTATCTAGAGTTTAGAGTGTCGAGTCTTGGCTTAGCAACGCCATTCTTCATATGCATTTAACATAAAGATTTTTGACTTACCACCACTATATAGCCTATCCCACCAAACCCTTATTTCCTACCGTAAGCCTAACGTTACAACCCTTTAAAAGACCTCTTTGATAGTCTTTCCTAGGTGCTTACGCCAAAGCGATGGAGGTTTGATCTATTCTCAAGCCTATGGTAATCTATGTACTAGGACCGTTAATGAGTGTTTATCTTCCATTTCCTATATTGTTATATTTCATTTATACACCGAGAGATGTGAGTATCCAAACACCCCATGTGAGGTGCTAGTATGTACTTTCCGTGCTTGTTATGACTTTTATGGGCTTATATGTGTTGTGGACCGCTTTGAATTAATGCTTCATGACCCCTAACTTATAAATTAATTGGTTAAAGCACATTTGCTTGAGGACAAGCAAATAACAAGTGTAGGGATATTTGATAAGGTTTTAAAAGGTACCATTTTGAGGGTCGTTTAAGTCCTTATTTGATCACTTTTGTATCCGTTATTGCTTAATATCGCCCTTTTCACTTTTAGGTCTCGTGAAGGCAAAATGTCGGAATGGCACTTATTTGGACGAAGGCGCGAATATATGAAGAAAATGGCCAAAGTCGAAATCGACACTCACAGCTGTTGAAAGTATAAGGCGACGGCGTCAGTGCTATTTATGACGCCGTCCCAAAATTATTGTGACGGTCGAACTCAAAACTCGTGTTTTCAAGAGACGGCGCCTAGTTGTGAAAGAGTAGGCCGTCGCTACTCGCACGGCCTAGATGCGATCCGCACGACGCCGGTCAAGAGGACGGCGCCACGGACATAAGGTGACGCCGTCGCAAGGTTAACGTGGCCAAGACGAAACCCTAATGAGCGGCGACACGACGGCGCCACTAAACATAAGGTGACGCCGCGCAATTGTAATCTTATATATAGAATCCGAATTTTTCGCCTTTGTGTGGAGAGTCTTTGGAGTAAAACCTAAAACCGAACCTAAGGTGTCTTGTACAAGATTTTAGGGTTTTTAACCCTATCTTACACCAAGATAAGTCTTTGCTTCATTAATTCAATTATGTCTTTGATTATTTGTGTGTATGCTTGCATGTTCTCCATGTCCCGCTAATTTATTTGTGTGTTTGCTTAGGAAGTATGAAACTTAATTATTAAATATTGATTGGTTGTTTCTTATCTTAGTTGATTAATGATCTAGTAATGCGATAGGTCATTCGTTGTGTACTTAATGCTTGATTCATCTTTGTGAACCTTAGAGTATGATTACCGAGTGATTGTAGGCTAAACCATCCAAGAGCGCCTTAGAGTAGGAGTCTATAATCTCTAAGTGGATTTGTAGACAAGACCCTTTGGTAAGTTCAAAGAGTTAGGAGAAACGACACCCTACAACTTTAGAAACACAACGCAACTAGGAATAAGACGTGACACTCAACCATCAATAGGAGATAATTAAGGAGTAATACAAACTAAGTAAACACATCTTTAAACTATCATACGAGCACACATTAATTAGACATAGACTCCCACAACCTTAGTTTAGATAATTAGATAATAGTAGAGTAATCGGTAGAAATACCAACCCCCAAATCCAATACCCGAGATTCGTACTTTCCATTTTCATAAAATATAAAAGATAAAAATAATCTTCCTCAACCTTAACCTTAGCGTAGTAACTCCCTACTAGCATTCCTATTCCCTAGAGAACGATATCAATACCCGTGGCTTACCCTAATTACTACACTACAACGATTAGGTTCACCGCCTAGGTGTTATAAAACTTGCTCAAGAAAAGGAAGTTCCTTTGACCCCGAACGACGCAAGAGGATTTGACTAACATTCCAAAGTGTGGGTTAAATTTCATGATGTTCCTCTTGCTATGTTTTCGATGATGGTCTCGGTCTCCTTGCTACATTGATTGGTACTCCAAAAGTGCTAGATTCTTACACTAGTTAAATGTGCTTGGATTCACAGGGCCGTAGTAGTTTTGCTAGGTGCTTGATTGAGGTTCGTGCGGATAAGGCTCTTCGGGAAAGCCTCACTGTTGAGATACCCTTACTGGATGGATCGGGTTCTACTATTTAAAAGATCCGGGTTGAATATGAATGGAAACCGCCAAGATGTGATACGTGTAAACGGTTTGGTCATACGCTGCTTAACTGTCCTAAATCTGTTCCACCGTCTACTCAGCCTAAACAGAGTGTTACTAATGGTTTCCAAACTATAAGTAACAAGAATAAGGGTAGGAATGGTGGTACAAGTGTTCATGGTAAGGGAGGTTTTAATAAACCTGGTGTGGGGCCTAAGTTTCGGTATCAACCTAAAGCGCTCCTTAATCCCAAGCAGGTGGATAATTCTAAGATGAAAGCCACTGAAGTGGCTAGTATGAGTGGGACGACGATTGCTACATCTAACCCGTTTGATGCACTTAATGTGATCGATACTGATGAATGTGGTACTCCTACTGATAAAGTGGATTTTGGTTGTTCAATGGAAGCTAAGGAGGTTGGGGCTGTTAAGACCGGGAATGTATCACAAGAACCGCTTGTGAGTGATTCAATGGAAGCTAACGAGGTTGGCCATACCCCTATTGTTGAGAAAATTGGGGAGCTTGAAAAGCTTATTATGGATGGGAAAGCTACTCTTGTGGATGATGCTGGTAATCCGATTAAAAAGGTTGATTATCCAGGTAAAAAGGATCTTCCGTCTACTTCATCCATTAAGAGGGTTAACCCATTCTCTAAGGTGGGAGAGATTGTTGTCTCCGACAGTGATGATGAGGAGGTTGTAAACACCTTTGATGAGTCGAGTAACTTATTTGGTGGTGGTCATGATCGATAATATGACTTTGATGACTATGGTTATGATAACTATGCGGATCAGGTTTACGATCTTCCAGGTAATTTGGATGCCTATTACGACACATATGGTATCAAGCTCCAAGGCCTTGGTAGGAAGTAAGTGTTTTCTTCATAGGAGTCTGATGTTATATTTTGAGTAGTGGTTTATTTTCTTTTTTAGAAAATAGGAAGTATCTTGTTATGTAAGCTTTTCGCCTATGTAACGGGCTGAGATATGGGATTCACCCATATCCTTTGTACTTAAACGTTTTTTGGAGTAATATATTTACCGGGTCATTGACCTTTTACCCAAAAAAAAGACATGGGATATAAATGGTGTAAAATAAAAAATCAAGCAAATAGTCTAAGTCTATAACCAAGTCATCACCACTTACCGTCCGCCCAAAGTTCAAGCTTCGAAGTTAAGAAACCGGATCATGATATACTAGGTAGATGTGTCATTAGAGGACGTCATGATGGGCACGCTACCTTTTCTCCAACTGTTGGCGTAATTACCAACTCCAATCTTCAAATGTGACCGAGGTGGCCTCCTCGATACTAAATCTATAACAAGCTCATAGTGCTTATAACATCGCACTTTACAATCAACTGAATAACAAATACATTTTTTTTAAATAAACATAACATCCCCCCACTTGAGATGAACAATGGGAATTCGGGGGGTCTTCAATGATCTTTAAGAATATAAACATAACAAATAAACATAACATCCCCCCACTTGAGATGAACAACGGGAATTCGGGGGGTCTTCAATGATCTTTAAGAATATGTCGTCGATGAAAGCGTGATTCCGAACCTTTCCACTTGAACCTTGAACTTAGGCAATGATGACTTCAATCACAAATAAAGACTACATGGTAGGCTAAGGTGTATGGGTGTAACGAAACAATATATTGTTAACAAAATGAAAGGAATGGCTCGGATGGGTGTATCTAGGGTATCTTACACTAAAGGTGAGTGCAACAAAGGGTTTCACATGGGGGTCGAGAAGTCAAGGTGACTAATCGATAGACACACAATGGTAGGCTATTTGGGTGATAATCCTATAATACTGCCTTCTTAAACTGAAAGGTCCAAATACATCGAGCTAACTCAACATACCTCGTCTATGGTCTCGAAATGATGTAAAGGCCAAGTTCTAAAGTTTACAAGCTACCAGCACACTCATAATTTGGTGGATTTGGGGTAAAATTTGGGAACGGATAAGGCTAATCTCACCATATAATATCAAGGGTTATAATATGCTCGGCTAAGGTCTAATCCAGTTAGGTTAAGAAAAACATGTCAAAACTCTAAAAATGGCATAATTTTTCAAAATAAACTAGAAAAACGAGGGCAATAAAGTTCAAGAGACAATTCTACTCCTGTCCCCTCACTTGAATTGTACAAAGTCCCTTTTGTACTAAGCGTTAAATAAAGGTGAGAAGAAAAGTAGAATTAGAGCGAGAACTTCCGAATTTGCTCCAAAAGAAAGAAGGCCCACGAAAAGAGTCGTGCCTTCGCATAAGCATCCACGAACAAACTTCAATCCACGAAATCACACTACCAACAAGCATAATTATAAAAGAAAAAATTGAAAAGAAATCTAACTCACTTTCGTAGGAATCACGGTTGCATTTAGCATATGCAACAAACCTTTTAAACCACTTGGTGTCCCAAGTGGACGAGTGAAGTCTCGTGAGGGCTTACAGGGAACATACCCACAAGTTCATTTAAAAGACTAATACAAGGTTATTGTGTTTAAAATGAAAGAAGTAATGCAGAGGATAGTTACATCGTAACTCCAGAAGGAGTTACGCCGTAATTAGGCAAAACCTGGCAGATGCTGCAAAATGTAGCTACGGCGTAACCACTGAATGGGATTACGTCGTAATTGGTAATGCTTCTGAAGTTCTGCTGCTAAAGATCCTGTTACGGCGTAGCCATGAGAATGAATTACGCCGTAACTCTGGTCGGATCAGCCTACTGCAGCAGCAACTTTTCTTTGTTTCTTGCAAAAATGGTTAAAAACACAAAACCCAACAGAAAGGAAATAAAACAAATGAAAGGGATAATTCAGGTTGTCTCCCGAAAGAGCACTTTTCTTTAGTTACGAGTCTTTAAGTTAGACTCAGAGCCTCGGGGCTAGAAGTGCTTGTTGGTCATTTCATGGATATGGCAATCTCTCCACGTTGAATCTAACTGATCAGGTTCTCATCCCGTTTGTAGTCTGTCCCTAGCTCTAAACACCCCAGTAAAAATTCTTGATCTTTTGGTAAGGGTAGTCAATACATTTGGCCTTATCTTCGTCACTAATGTCAAGTAATGGCTGAGCATGGCTTAATTGCCTCTTTGTCCACTTTTTAAAATTCTTAACAGTTCGTGGCATTTTAAAAACCGTTTTATCTTCGCCAATATTTAACCATACCAGCCCTTCTTTCTCATCTTTGTCTAGCCCAGATAGTTCTTGAAAGGGTTTCCCGAAAATTACCCCGGTTAGCCCATCTTCTATAAATTCGCTAACGTCATCCAAAACCACAAAATCGACCAAAAATGAGTGAGTCCCAACGAAGACACGGATGTTTGTTGTAATACCTAGGAAATTGTTTCCTCTATATTCAAGTTCTGTTTTCATAACCTGGTTGTAGCATTCCTTTGAAATGATGTTAACTGGGGAATCTGTGTCGATGAATGGATGGAAATCAATGAACCCAATTTTGCATAAAATTTTCAGATAATAGGGGTTCGTATGATGGATTCGAGCACCCATCTCATAAAACTTGGGTTGGTCAGATTGTGAAAAAGTCTTTTTAGAGCTGTTGTTCCAATGGACTATTTCGATGTCGCTAGAGAAATCATCGGCACTGACTCCTAAGTCAAAAAAGAAAAAAAAATTACGAACATAACGAAATCCTTCCCGGAAGCTATCTCGCCAAGATTTGTAGGAGTTTTCCAGGAGTCACTAAGAAAATCTTCCAATGCATCACCAATAGGGTCAATTGCGCACACTTTTTGAGGAGTGGACAGAAGTTCGTTAGGTCTAAATGTGTCAATATCCCCGTTATCTTCAAGAGTTAATTTACGAGCGAAGACATCCACTTTTGCATGGGCAGTAGCAAGCATTGGTCTTCCTAAAATGATAGGTATTCGGCTGTCTTCGGGAATATCCAGAATCACGAAATCAACCGGAAAGAGAAATTTTTTTATCTTTACCAAAAAATTCTTCACGATTCCCAAGGGTGACTGCATGGATCGATCGTCCATTTCAATCTTCATTTTGGCTGGCTTAAGGTCTCCGATACCCATACGTAGGAACATTGAATGAGGCATTATGCTTATGCTCGCCCCAAGAACAGCTAGGGCGTTACACATATTGAGACTCCCGATTAAGCAAGGGAGAGTGAAACAACCGGGATCTTTTTCCTTTGCGATAGCTCATTCCTTAAAACCGAACATCTCGTTAAGTTGAACCGTCTCATCGAATCGCTACTTAATTCCTCGCAAAATAATGTTAGGATGAGTTTTAATGGAATTATCAAGAGGAACGTTTACCGGGAGAGTTCCAATGTCAAGGAGCAAGAGCTTCTCCTTGTTGATTCTTCGTTTAACCTTCTCCGAAAAGGTAGTGGGTTCTTCAAAGATTGTTTCAACTGTGTTGACAACCTCTTCTTCCCGTGCAGCGAGGTAATCCGTTATGGCTTTTGAACATGAATTCACACTCTTCTCCAAACCCTTTATGCGGTCTTCATGAGTCTTGAGAGAAGAAACTGTGTTTTCCATGAATGTTTTCATCATTTTTTCAATTCTCTCATCATGTTCCTTAGATTCCTTGATATGGTCAAGGATCCTTTTTTCTAAGTTGTTTCCGGTCTTGGTCCCAAATACACTCTTAACCTTCTCTACCCTACGGGCTTCAATTTCATTAGCCCTTTCCAGTCTTCGCTTTTCTAAAATTTCACCATAATTATATTCTTGCTTTGTCAATGTTTTCATTACCTTATGATCAAAATTATCCCTTGGTCCATACCCTGTCTCCATATAACATTTATAGCAATGTTCAGAAATCCGTTGAATACTCTCCAAAGCTTGGTCAGGGGTCATGCTAGGAATAGGTCTAGGAGAATCGAGTAATTCACGTTTCAGTGCATTAATTCCCCTGTAGAAGACATAGACGATTTGATGTTTGTTTAAGTCATGAGTCGGACATCGGTAAAGTAGCTCATTGAATCTTTCCCACGCTTGATAAAGTGTTTCTTCACCTTCTTGAACAAATTGATGGATCTTACTGAGAAGTTTAGCCATCTTCGAAGGAGGGCAAAATTGTTGAACGAATGCTCTTCTTAATTTATCCCATGCTTCTTTGCATTCGTTAAGGATTTTATTGTACCATCTTTTCGCAGTCCCTGTAAGAGTTATAGGAAAAATTCTTGCTGTAACCGAATAGCTAGGGATACTCCGGACGCTGAAAAGAGATGATAGGTAGAGTACTTCTTCCACATGATTCTGAACATCCTCATTTTCATCTATTGAAAACTTAAGCTCGTGTAATTCACGAATAAATTGGTCCGGAATAGAGAATTTTTCCACACTAGAGTCTTGCGTGAAGGTTCGTTGATAGTTCACATTTGGTCGTTACAAATACTGCTCCATGGTTATTTCTTCGATATTGTTTTCATCAATGACTTTCGGTTCTGCATCAGATTGGTCAGATTTGTAAGACGAAAAAATGTTATGAATAGGAACCGGAGAGTAAACTTTTTTCGTCCGAAATAGTTTTTCCGGAACATCGAACGGGGTGGCCAGAAATGGCCTTGAACTTCTAGTCTTGAATCCTGACATTAAGAGAAGAAAGAAAATTAACAATAGACTTAATAAAAAAAAAATCCTAAAATAACTCCCCGGCAGCGGCGCCAAAAACTTGATGCAGGTTTTACTGACCATGTTTTAATATTCATAATTACTCGTTATACCTATGGTCTACCCTAGTGCACTAACGGGCAGTGTACCCGGTCGTGTGTAGTGTAGTATTTGGTAAAACCGAGGTCGTCCCAAGAGTTATGTGTGCGGATTAAACTAAGTCCAGGTGTCACAGATTTTAATATGATTTCGATATTAAATTAACTAATTAACTACTAAAGCAAATAAAGGCGAGGGTTGTGATCAATAGAGGAGAGGTGTGCTAACCTAGTTAATCAACCTAATTAGTAGTGTTTACGTCTAATTACTTCCAATTACTTCAGGTGGGGTCAAAGTCGCTAGGACAACATTTGGTCAGTTCGTCCTAACCTATCAGCAAAGGGTCCCACTTAGGAAATCAGGTGCCCCGTCATAAGTCCAGTTGTTTCTGGTCCCATAAGCCAAGTCATTAAGTACCGCTACATGCTAGATTCATAATAGTGAGTGCCCGGGCGCTAGCATCTTAAACACTCACCCCCTACATCTTAAGTTCATCCAAACGGTAGGTGATCAGTTGGTCAAATCGCACAAATAGAAAGGGTTATCAGTTGGTCATATCTTACCATTCCGTCCCCGTCTACTTACTTAGGGTCACTTGGTCATATCTCCTAAGTAACTAGCCTCACCGCCATTCAAAACTACCAAAACAAGGGTAGCTACCAACAAACTATGCATGCATACACTTAGAAATAATTATACGGAAGCAATGTAAACGCAAACAAAACAATTAAGGAATCAAAACTAGGCCAACACCTAGAGGTGCTTAGCCGCTCATATTAACTATAACAATCGACTCAATGTTTAACGTAACGAAATACATGAATTTAAAGTAAAGAAAAGATAAAAAGCTAATGCTTATCGTAGGGGAGTGATTTCTCCCTTGGAGATAGCTCCGTATGCTCCTCTAGATCTGCCTTCGACTTCTTCTCACATTCACTGATTGTTGTGTGTGAAATGGGATGCTTTGAAATGCTGGAAATCGTGGGGTATTTATAGGCCAGATCTGGTTAAGGCGTAACTAATTATAAGAGTTACCCCGTAACATACAATTCTTCGAAATTTGCTCTAATAATGCTGGTTACGGCGTAATCTCTGGAAGGAGTTACGTCGTATCTTCAATAAAGCTTGGTTACGCCGTAGTTGTAACATGAGTTACGACGTAATTAGTAGCGGCGCGGAACCTCATTTGACCTAATATGTTTACGTCGTAATCTTAGATAGAGTTACGCCGTAATCTTCTGTTGAGTTGGTTTTCTGAGCCACACTTTAGTTACGGCGTAATTGTGAGAGTGGAGTTACGCTGTAACTTCTTCAAAATGAGCATACTATGATATATCTTCAATAAACTCTCCAAATCCGCGTCTCTTTAGCTCCAATGCTCGTAATTTACCTGAAAGTGAAATATAATGGAAAACAAGCGTAAATCCATATAAATGATATAAATTACAAGTATTATCGGGGAAAATTGACACTTAATATTCAGGATAATTTGATGTTATTAGTCATCACTGTAGAAAAAGTTATTAGTGTTGATAAGCAACTTCATGCTGAAACATCAGATACTACTGATACAGCTGATGTAGATATTAATTTGCCAGTTGATACAACAGATACTGTAGAAACAGCTAATGTAGACAACACCAGTGACACTTCTAGTAGGAAGGACACAGAAAGTGGTAAGTATGCAACATAAACTACTGTTTCTGATGGTATACAGAGTACTAGTCATGTTGATGATGAATATAATTCTAAACGCGATGAATTAGATATGTTTGGTAAAATGTTTGAGTCACCAGAACCAGCAGGGGCACAAACTGTTAGGAGAACTAGTAGAATGACATCTTTACCATCTAAATACAAAGTCTATGTGCTTAATAAGAATCATAAGTATGGTATAGATAAAGTTGTTAAATATTCCAACTTAAGTTTTGATAGCTTTATGTTCACATCTAGTCTTAGTAAAATCTATGAGCCTACTACCTATGAGGAGGCTGTTAAAGACAACAGATGGATAGAAGCTATGAACCAAGAGATTGAGGCTTTAAATAGAAATGGTACTTGGGTAATTGTTGAATTGACTACTGGTAGGAAAGCCATTGGCATAAGTGGGTGTTCAAAGTCAAGTATAAGGCTAATGGTGAAGTTGAAAGATTTAAGGCAAGATTAGATGCCAAGGGTTTTAATCAAAGAGAAGGTATTGATTATGAGGAGACTTTTTCTCCTGTTGTTAAAATTGTTACTATAAGATGTGTTTTGAGTATAGCAGTTAATAACAAGTGGCCTTTGTTCCAACTTGATATAAATAATGCATTCTTATATGGTGAATTAGAAGAAGATGTGTATATGACTTTGCCAGAAGGTTTTTCTGATAAGAATGATAAAAGAGTTTGTAAACTGGTAAAGTCATTGTATGGATTAAAACATGCTCCTAGAAAATGAAATGAGAAATTAACATCTGTGCTTAAAGAAAATGGGTTTGTGCAAAGCCCAAATGATTTTTCTTTGTTCATTAAAAATGACAATGATGTTTTGTTAGTTTTATTGGTATATGTTGATGATATTATTATCACTGAGAATAGTGTTGATGGAATTAACAAGTTTAAGAAATTTTTGAGTTCCAAGTTTTGGATAAAACACTTGGGTAAGCTCAAATACTTTCTAGGAATTGAAGTTCTTGATATTGATAAAGGTATTTGTCTTACTCAAAGGAAATACTGCACTGAACTCTTAACTGAGTTTGGTATGCTTGGTTGTAAACCATGCAGTGCACCTATTGAGACAAATCCAGACAATAAGAAACTTGTTTCAAAATTTGGTGATTATTAGCCTTTGTCTAGTATAACAAATTATCAAAAACTTGTTAGGAAATTGATTTACTTGACTTTAATAATGCCAGATATTTCTTATGTTGTGCATTGTCTAAGTCAAGTTATGCATAAACCTATGAAGTCTCATTTAAGACTTGCATTTAGAGTTTTGAGATATTTGAAGAAAGAGCTTGGTCTTGGTATTACTTTTAGAGAAGGTGATAATACTAGTTTAAAAGTGTTTATTGATTATGATTGGGCAAAGTGTAAAGTAACCAGAAGATCTGTTACTGGTTATAGTGTATTTCTGGGAAACATAGTTTCCTAGAAAAGTAAAAAACAAGCTGGGGTTGCCAGATCCTCAACTGAGACTGAGTTCAAGGCAATGTGTAATGTTTGTTGTGAGGTTATGTCGATTACCAAGATTTTGGTTGATTTGTATGTTAATGTGAAGTTAGCTGTGGAAATGTTCTGTGATAATAGTTCTGCTATGCAGATTTTTGTTAATCCTGTGCTTCATGAAAGAAGCAAGCGTTTTGAGATTGATCTTTATTTCTTGAGGTAAAAAATGGCTGATGGCTTTATAAAGCCGGTTAAAGTCAATTCTGAGGATAATATTGCAGATCTGGTCACCAAAGGGCTTAATATTTCTGACCATAACAATTTTTACAAGTGTCTTTTGGGTAAAGGGTTTCCCGGTAAATATATTACTCCAAAAAACATTTAAGTACAAAGGAGATGAGTGAAGTCTCATATCTCAGCCCGTTACATAGGTGGTAAAGCTAACATAACAAGACACTTCTTATCCTTAAAACAGTAAAACAACCACTACTCACTAGATTACATTTGACACAAAACCAAGCATAACCTAACGTCTAGATTGCTTACTACCACGATCTTGGAGCTTGATATCATACATGTCAGAAAAAGCATCCAATTGCCTTGGTAAATCATAGACCTGATCCGCATAATCATCATAATAATCTTCAAGCTCATGACCGCCGCCATTTGATGAGAGAAATTTAGCCATGGGATTATCCGGCTCAAGCACCTCCTCATCATCACTGTCAGAAACAATCACATCTCTCACTTTAGAGAATGGGTTACCCACCATAGAATACGGAGAGGAAGAAGAATTAGGCTTAGTAGCCGTATCATGCGCCTTTTCTTTCAAATCAACCTTTTTAAGAGGTTTACCATCATCATCCACAAGAGTAACTTTCCCCTCAATAATTAGCTTTTCAAGCTCCTCAATTTTTCCGAAATAGGAGTAGTACTAGTGCTACCATTTCCACCCTTAGCAGAGCTACCATCTTTGGTCAAATCAACGGTAACACTAGGAATATCACCCTTAGCAGAGCTACCGTCTTGGATTGTATAATGTGTTTCAGGACAGTTCTGGTGAACAAGGTAAAGATGCTGGGGGAGTCTCAAGAAGCTAAAGCTTATGGGGGAGTGTTAGAAGATTAAGCTTCAGCTTCATCTACATGGGCATCAATGTCATTATCTTTAAGATAAAGCTAAAAGTGCTACCGTCTATAAAGTTAAAGGACTAAAGTGGAACAACTTAAAGACTTAGAGGATCAGAAGTGCAATTATAATTCTGGTTGCTATATAAGCTCACATTAGGTTTATTTTATTTTATTCTCTCAATATTTTCTGTGTGTTTCATCTCTCTTCTCTTTATTGTTCCTGAGTTGAAGAGAAGCCCTAGTTTGTTGTAATATGTTTATCTTTTGTTCTGTATCGTAAACTCTGCTATTCTTTAGTTGTTTTGATATAATAAAAATGAGCCAAGAGGAGGTTGGCTGGTTCACTCTTAAACTGGTTTTGTGATAAATTGGCTTTGGTTTATAAGTTTTTACAAGAAGCTCAAGAGTTACCAAACCATCACATTTTCACGAAAAAGCTTGCGCCATAACAATAAGCTGGACGGATCAAACTAACAAAAGTTCACACGATTCAACTCACATGAAGAGCTCATGGTGAATCTTGTTGCTTGTTAGAACAGTACGCCCCAAATAAACGCGTGTACTCAAGCCTGATATATTTGCGGAATTTACTTGTCCTAATTAGGTTCTACAAAATGCAATTTCTTAGGGGCCACCCACCATAGACTTATAATATGAAATCTTAGAGGGATAATTATTTTCCTGTCTTAACAATTAAGTGCAAGCTACATGGGTCTTTTGGGTTGGTATTTTGAAACAAATAGCAACAAAATCGATGATCATATCAATTAATTGAAAGTAAACTATAGCTTCATAGCAGACGAATAATATTGACAGGAGCAACCTTCATGAGTTTATGCAAGAAAATATAAAACTTGCTGTCAATATGGGCAAACCTTGCACCCTCTACAAAACTCCATTTATATTTTCAAAAAAAGTTTCATACTTTTAAGTGTAAAGATATTATAATTTGTCCACACTTATAGTTGTTAACACCCAATTTATCAACGCAAGAGAAAGTGTAAAGAAATTGAGTGTTATATATTAACACGCACATTTGTAAATGTGAACAAATTCTATATTTCTTCATAGTTAACAGTGTGAATTTTTTATTTAAAGCAAATATAACTGTGGAATCTAGTTCATCTTTCGAAAGTTGCTCACACATCTAACTATCTTATAATAGAGGGATGCACTTCCCTCCTAATTAATTTTTTAAGAACATGTCCATTTTTATAATAGAGGAATCTATCCAAAATAGAGGAATCTCAGCTTTTTATAATAGAGGAATCTATCCAAAATAAAAACGAAGACCAAATGAAGGTAAACCACGCTGAAGAACATGTCCATTTTTATAAATAAAACCTCAGCTTTTTTACCTCTTAATAAAAAAACCATATTTTTTTATAATTTTTTTGCACCATCGTCATAATCAAATTCCAAAAACCCGAATCTTACTTCACCCAAACACACGAAACCCTTTTCAATCTTTCACAAATCCATGTTTCCAAAAACCCGAATCGTAAACTAATCCTAAACTAACAAATCCTAAACTAATCCAAAAACCTTTTCAATCTTTCACAAAGGCATTTGCAAGATAACTCATATCACAACCAAGAATATGTCGAAAAAAAAGCTAACAAATCCTAAACTAGACACAACCATGACCCTTACCTTTACTCCCCAACACTCAATCAAAACTTCAAAACTGAAAAGCAAAATAATTAATAGATCTCAATTTATTTTTTCGTGTTATTCAAAGAAACACCAAGACTTTTGAAGATCCTTTACCCAAAACAACAAACACGTTTCATTCTCACCTTTCTTTCGGTCAAACACACAAGAACAACAAAAAATTTTCTACTCGAGACTCGTATATAGGATTTAGAAGCCAAAAAATGTTTGGGTTCTTTGTGGGCTACAACCAATAGGTCAAAAGGTTCTTTATTCTTGTATAAACTAAAACAAGATTCGAAAAACAAGAAAAAGGATAAATCTCATATTTGTGTTTTAAAGTGATTAGCACAAATCTTTAAAGATTTTAAACACAAACTCATCATAGATCATTTAAAAGCTTAACTTCTTTTAATATCCGAAAATGTTAAAAGAAATGACCAAACAAAATATGTTTAATCATCTCTTTTCTTTTGTGAATTTTGCTATAATCTTTATATATATCTATATTTATATTTATCATCTATATCTATACTATTTATAAAGTGTTTTAAACCCTCTCTCTTATTAATTATTTTAAGAACACTATATAGTTTTTTTAAACAAAATACTACCTTATAAGCATTATTTATATGTACTTAAAGTACACATAAAACTAAAAAAACGCTACTTATTTAATACAATTAATACACTATTAAAAACACTCATTCACTAAAAAAATACAACTATTTAACAACAATGTACAATATAATTAATTTTTTAAAAAATCAAGATCCAAAATATTATCTTAAACGAGCTTGAACTGAAACACATTAATACGTGATGAGCCAAAATAAGCTTCTCTACACTCGCTTAAAGTTATTTTAATTTCAATTACTATTCATTTGTACCGTATTGTTAGAAAACGTTGTAACCGAACAATATTTGCTCGCCGCAAAATATAGTCACATGGTACCCGCGCCCCTGCTAGTATCTATGTAAACATTTTTTACATATCCTTAAATCTTAATAAACTCTAAATATTGTTCACACTTTTTAAAAGGGAAAAAAGCTATAAATTCATAACGTACTTTACAAAATTATTATGTTTATCTACTTCACTTATTGTCATAATACATAACCGCTTTCATTTTATTCGGTTATTTTTGTCCGTTTTATCCGTTTTGTAAATCGTCCAATTTTATCCGTTTTCATTTTAATCGTCCGGATAAAACAGATAAAACGGATAAAACCGCTTTTATTATCCACGTCAAACGGTTTTATCTGCTTTTATCCGGACATGCTAAAATGAAAACGGATAAAAATGGACGATTTACGAAAACGGATAAAAACGAACAGGAAATAACCAAATAAAATGAAAACGGTTATGTATTGTGACAATAAGTGAAGTAGATAGAGCATAATGAGTTCTTTTGTAAAGTACGTTATGAATTAATAGCTTTTTTCCTTTTAAAAGTGTGTAAAAATGTGTGGTAAAATGACATTTTTTTTATCGTAGTATCTATCCATGAACAAATAAATTATATTTTGTACAACAAAAAATATATTTTGAGAGGTTAAACATTTTTTTTCCTCTACATAAAATATCCTTGCTTATCTGTCTCACCAGTTTTGTTTTGTTAATGCAACACCTTTCACCTTTTTAATTCTTGTCTGTAAACTGTAAATGCAACACCTAACATATAGTACTTGTGTGTTAAAGCAAAACCTACCACACACAAGAAAACATAAATACGTCACCTTTGCTTCTAGTTTTCCCATCAACAACACCCACTTTTCTCACAAACATCACACATGAAAGGCTAAAGAGGCCTGAAACCTCATAAGCCTACCGCGAAGTGTAGAATCTCGTAATTGTTTGAAATACAAATCCTCTCAGTTCCATATAAGCCACACACTTCACACTGATGAATATTTTTAAACATCAGCACGGGCGAAACCTAAACCGCACATGCTCAAACCTATTTATGTTTCTACTTTTATTTTACGACACACAAGCAATGACGTTTCTTTCATTATTAAAATAGGTGGTCTTGGAAGTATAATCTCACGCCATGTGAGTTTGCATCGTTGTTGTTGAAGTTACTGGCGAACTCTAGGTTTCGGTTAATGAACTTTGGTGAAAAACCCGTTTCACGGGGGTGAACACATTATCCCATTAACAACAACTCATTTCAACAATGAATCATTCGCTCGTAAATGATATGGATAATGTGTTTCACCGGGTATAGGTGTACATGATATGGTTGAGTGAATGATTCATTGTTGAAATAATGAGTTGATGGTAATGGGATAATGTGTTCACCCGTGACACGGGTTTTCACCACAAGAATATTACGAGGCATGACAGAAAATAGCAACAAATTTCTAGAAACATCAAGTAGTTCGTAAACTGTTGGTGCACCGGAACCACCAAGTTCATTGATCATCTCTCACACGAAAGCGATATAGCTCTAGAGTCGGAACCTCATGGCATTAACATGGCCCATTCCTTGATCACCTACATCAACATGATGCTGAAATATGCTAGTTGTTAAAGTTGCCGATGAACTCGAGGTTGTGTCTAAGGAATCTATTTATTGATATGCTAGTTGCCCTGAATTTAATAGCTTCCCAGTAAATCGTGAAACCGACCGGCTCTTGCAAAATGTCAGTAAATATCTCATCAGGTATCCTCTCAAATGGATCATGTCTTTGGTATTGCATGGTGAAGAGTTTTTTTTTGAATTGAAGAAAACGAAAATAGTGGTGGTGGTGGCCGGATATTTGAGAGATGAAATGAGAGGTGATGGTGAAGTTTTGGGAGAATGGTATTTACAGACCACAATGGTGTGTTACCGTTGGCATACGTTTAATGATGTGTTGGTGTACTTTTTAAATTCATCTTTAAGTTTAACGATTGTGTTTGATTTGTTTCTATTTTTGCTCACACTAGAACCCTATTTTGACATGAATTTATAAAGGTTATAAATGACCTCTAACTCTATAGAGATTTCAACAATGTGTGACAACCTCTATAATTTCGTGAGACATAGCCATCCAAAATGTTTAAACTTTGACTTCCCACAATGGTTTTATCCCACCATGGAGACACACAGAGATCAATAATCACACATAATTATATCAAGTCTAATGCAAGCACCGAAATGCTGAAGAAAATCGATAGAGTCATTGCTTATGAGCTCATCATGAGTAAGTTTGTGAATGCTTATGTAGTTTTTCAACCTATCGTAATTTGATATCATAGCCTAGTTGCATGTGTTGAAGATTCCACAAGTTATAAGCTCCCTAATTTCATTACCATAAACTAGAAAACCATTTATATGAATCTTCTTATGATATGAATATTGATTTGACATGTTGCAGGATATGAATGAAAGTAAAAACCATAATTATAAATAAATTTTGCAGGACATGTGCAGTAGGAGGTTTACTGGATTGTTTGCTAGATTGAATATTCATATATGGACTAGAATATTAATGAGGAGTTACATTTTTCTGCACAAATATGTAAGATATATAAGGGTTCTATATTTGTTCACACTAGTCTCTGTAGCATTGAAAACTTCTATATGAAGTGATCTACCCTATTAAATATATCAGTGTGGCCATTTTAATATCATTTGACATGAATTTATCAAGGTTATTACTGTTTTTAATGATGACCAGCAAAGTTTTACTTTAGATTATTTCAGGATATATTAGAAGCTTGACTTGATTTTAGTTTGATTCCAGGTAGTAACTTACAAATGACCTCTAACTCTAGAGGTTTCAACAATGTGTGACAACCTCTATAATTTCGTGAGACATAGCCATCCAAAATGTCTAAACTTTGACTTCCCACCATGGAGACACACAGAGATCAATAATCACATATAATTATATTGACATGAATATCAAACACAACAAACTAACAACATAAATTTATTTATTCAAAACAGTACTAAAAGAAGTCAGAAACTATATGATAAATTCTAAGGATATGTAACGACTCATTAGAAAGACACTAAGCCTGCCAATTACATTGAACATTCAAATTACATGACACATATTCAATTACATGACAGATCGAGAACTAAAAAATAAAAAGGGGATGAGTAGGTATGATCTCCGTTTCCTTCGGACAAGTCCTACCCCTTCCGAGATTCATGTACTTATTGAAGCTAAGACGATGAGAAAGATTTTTGAAGCAAGATGAAGGAAACCTGAAAACATACAAGAAGCAAAATAAGCATAAATTAATTTTCCATTCATTACAATGTAGAACTTCAATTAATTATAAAGCACCAAGTAATAGACTAGTCACATATTAGGAGCCTCAGGCTACCCGCAATAACCCCTCAACCGATTGGGTTGGAGTCGGTTGCATGGGGTTGTTTTTGTTATGGGGTTGTGGGTTGCAGTCGGTCGAGAAGCATGTGGGTCGAGGATCCGACCGAATAGCACACTCGGTTGAGTGTTTGTTTTGTGTGTTGTGTGTTTTAATTAATTAGAAGGTTATTCTTGTGAGTTATGTTTTTTGTAGTATAGGTTGCCTTACTGTGCCTAAAAGGGCGTTTGTATGTCGCAGAAGAGAGAAAGCTGATGTGGTAGGAAAATTAAGTGTTGCGGAAGCTTGTTATTGGGGGTAGTCTGAAAAGAAGAAGAATCACTAAAACTGAACTAATATGTAATTTTGAGCTATGAATCAAAACTATCATATACTTTTAGTTAAAAGAAAATTAATCTTAGTGTAGCAATTTATAATTTTTAACATCTCTAATATTTTTGTTATCTCCTTCTTTCCTTTGCTTTACTGCCCTAAATTGTTCTCACACATTTGATGTATATGTCTCTGTCGTCCGATGTTGTGAGTGGTGTCAATCAGGTCGGGTGAAAGGGGCTTATTTAGTCGGACCCATCGGGTGTTTAAAGGAAAAAAAACTAGCCCGCAACCAGACCCTATTTAAAAGCAGGTTGGTTGGGTCCGGGCTACATGTTCTTAAGGTCGTTGGATCCATCGGGTTACATGATAACATAAAAACTTGAGATTTGCATTAACATATAAAACAACTACAACAACAATGGAAATTTGTAACCCACGTACAAGAGAAATTCGAAGAATTTAGATATATCAAGTTTAACTTCCATATGTCATGAATTTCAGTACATTATATTCAAAGTTTCAACAAAGTTCTTCTTGATAAAAAGACGAAGTCCTTCCTGATAAAGTGAGCGTTGAAACAAACTTTGAAATGATAATTAATACAAATTCCTGTAATTAGTAAAAGTTCATTCAATAGCGAATGCGCTTAACTTCACTTCACGCTAACGATTAAATAAAGGTTGGCTGAGAGTTATTTCTTGAATGGTGATGAAATGCAAAGGTGATATATGAGGGGTGTAATTTGAAATAACCTTTAATCCGCTCGCTTCAAATTAAATGTCTGTCTTCCAATATTAGGTTGTCCGAACATAAATGTTCACTATGTATTTCAACCATGCCCCGACTAACTCACGTGACAAAGTTTTAGACGATGACGTCTTCCTTTCCATTCAAAGATTAGCAACGTCGTGGATCTAAGCCCGTTGCAAGTCCCTCTCGTGCAACTAGAATCGGCGGATCACTTGTCCTAGTTCTACTTAAATTTGGTCTAGCCTGCTCGTTGGTCTGTACGTATGAGGCTGCCTATTCTGGCCTTTTCTTGGTTTTGTTGTTTGCTTTGGCCCTCCTTGTATCTCTTTTTTTCGGTTTCTCCTTCTTAGAGCCGATTTAATAAAATCGTAGTTTTTCACATAAAAGTGAACATGATTAATATTTATGAAATGTAAGCAGAACAAGAAATATAGGCAAGGACAAACACCCTATGAATTTTGATCATTTAGCCCTATATTTTACCATGATAGAATACGGAGCTATTTTTTACGGGAGAAATTATTACGAGGCTTAAAGTTGGGCTTAACTTGGTACTGTGTCAGCCTTTTCTTGGTTAAAAAAAATAAAAATTAAAATTAAAATAAAAAAATAAAATCACTTTTCGACAAATTGACACCCAATTTTAGACATAAAATTTGGCCTAGTTTTAGACATCTTAATCATTTCAGGAAATATTAGAAGCTTGACTTGATTTTAGTTTGATACAAGGTAGTAACTTATAAATGACCTCTAAGTCTATAAATCATAGACCCGGGTTTACAAGCTTAAGCCTTGTACATTGTCAACTCACTTTTTGATTTTATGATATAGACATGGGTACACATACTAGTTGTATCTGCTTGAATTATCAGATAATGACTACCTATGTATAGTAATCTCATAAATTTATGTAATTACGTTACCTTATTTTTATACATACTAGTTCATCTCTTCCACCACCATGAAACAATATATACTACTATAGAGAAATAATGAGAACATGAAAAACGAGTGGCAAACTCTTTCATGAAACAATGAGAACATGCCAAACAGGCCAAATAGAAGCTCAAGAGTTACAAAACCGTCACATTTTCACCAAAAAGGTTGCGCCATAACAATAAGGTGAACGGGTCAAACTAACAAAAAATCACGCGATTCGATCAACTCACATGACGAGCTCATGGCGACTATTGTTGGTACGGTACGCCCTAAAAATAATGACAATAGCCTTTCTTAACCCAGATATATTTGCAGAATTTAGTTTTCCTAATTAAGTATCCCAAAATGCATTTCCTTACCACCCAACATTGTGTAATAATAAATCTTAGAGGGCTAGTGATTTACTGAATCACCAAGCTCCACAGGTCTAAAATCCGCGCCTCTGCAATGTACAAATGTGACTTGGTTGGGGTTTCCTCATATCTAAAAATAAAAAGTAGATATTATGTTTGTTCTTTACATTATCTGGGGAAATTGCCACTCATTGCTGGACAAAACATGACCATGTTTTATACGAACCCATGATGTGAAGCCCTGTATACATATCCTTACACTAAATCGCAACAAAAAATACGGGGGACTAGTTACTCTAGAGATAAAATGAGAATCAAGCATTTACTATAGGCAGACCTCATGTACATCATAGCATTAGCATCATTGAAATCCATTTTATAGTAACATCTTTATTTTCTTTAGAAAGACAACAATTATATACAACCCCTCAAAGAGAGAAAAGAAAAATACAATAAAAGGCGTATGTCACTTGGGTCCTTTATTGTATTTCTAAAGAAAATAAAGATGTTATTATAAAATGGATTTCAAGTGAAGGTTACAAAAGGAACGGAAGAGCAGCAATTCTTTAGAAATGTGAATGGGGTTTACAACCCTTTTTACAAGTGGGTAGTTTTACAACCCTTTTTACAAGTGGGTAGTTTTTGAAAATTCAGATGAAGAAGGTATAGGTATTTTCCTATAGGGTATAACTTGGTAAATATTGTGGCAGTCCAATTACATAGACGTAGCCATGATGGGACTTGCACCATTCATGTTGGTGTTATGGCCTTCTTTTTGTTTATGGATTTGCCAACATCAATTCAAGGCGTGTCTTGTAAAGAGATAAATATTAGAAGCCACATTGCACAATCTACAAGTGACTAATTCACCAGAATCCACTACACGGTTCAACTCACATGACGAGCTCATGGCGAATAGTGTTAGCGCAGTACGCCCCAAATATAATGAGTACTAGTTCTCAAGCCTGATATATTTGCATAATTTAGTTGTCATAAGTCCCGCAAAATCCAATTTCTAAGACGTCACCCACCATACCCTTATAATGCGAAATCTTAGAGGGCTAGTGATTTAATATCTTACTAAGCTAAATGGGTCTTGCGGGTTTGTATTTTGAAACAAATAGCAACAAAAAAGATGATCATATCAGTTAACTGGAACTATGGAAGCATACTAAAGCTTCGTAAACTAGTTTATGCAAGAAAATATAAAACTTGCTGTCATTGCATATCATGACTCGTGAGGAGTAGTTACTTCACAAAGAATATGAAAATCAAAGCAGTTAATATGGGCAGACCTTGCTCACTCTGCCATTGTCTCATTGAAAGCAATGGTGACACATTAATATTTTTCTATGTTTCACATTAATTGCATCCCTTCTACCACACCCCTAAACTTCTTCACACACCTATTCATGACTGAAACATCTTTTCAAATGTTAGTTTATGTGTTGTTGAGTATTATAGATTTATAGTTATATGTTATAGGTAAAAGTGTTTTTACAGCATTATTTATACTGATAAGATGAATCATAAAATAATACAATACAAAAAGTTACTGTTAACATAATGCTATAGGTGTCACGAAAAAACTTATAACAAATACAAACACATGCGTGGTTGGTCGTCTTTCACAAACGAGGCGAAGCTATTAAATTGTTGTTCTACCATTGATGATGATGTTGAAGCGGGAACTCCATAAATGAACTGACCACATAAAAGTAGTAGCATCAAGTGACAATATTGAAATGGTAATGTTTAAATTATGCAAGATTAAGTGTAGTGGTGACCACGTTCACCACAGACAACTAAATGACATATTAGCTGCTCTCTCAACCACCAACTTCATCACCAAACATGTGAAATAAAGACAACCAACTTCGCCAAATACAAATACCAATCACACAACACGCACACAAACACAACAAAAATCTCGGTCATTTGCACGACCGAGTTGGGGAAAAACTTGGATGATAACTTGTATGGTGGGTGGTGGGCGTCGTGTTTTAGTGCGTAATGCGTATAGGAGGATGCTGAGTTGTCCAGCACCCCATTACATTGTCTAAGAATAGCAGTAAAGAGATCATACATATATACACAACCAAATCTTCTAAAATAAATTGATCCACCAACTTGACTTCATTGATTTTCATTTCACACTTAAATTTGCATTAGTAGTCTAAACTAGGATACGATTTAACATGATGGACAAGTCTCCTTTCCAACCACTACACTTTAATACAACTGACACAAAACCACCATTTCACCTCAAATATTAAAGGATTAAATTTGTATTCTAAACTTCACATTATTGAAATATGTGGTCTTGGAATTCTAACAAGGTAAATATAATTTGGAGAATAAATCCATTCTTTTGCAAAATCCTCTAAGCATAGCTCAAATTTACAAATTGACAAATGTTCAAAGAATTAGATTTGTGTTCTAAACATCACATTATTGAAATATGTGGTCTTGGAATTGTAACAAAGTAAATAAGATTTGGAGAATATATCTATTCTTTTTCAAAATCCTCTAAGCATAGCTCAAGTGGAGGGCCTAAGGATCAGTAGTAGCAAGTAATGAGTTACAAATCTAATAGTTGATTTAATGGAATCATAAGACAAGAGCTTATGAGAGTTTTATGTCAACATGGTGGCAACCTGTTTGTCAACATCAACATTTGGATTTTCAACAATGGGATGATCCATCGGTTTTGTTAGGCATATCAAAAACAAGAAGAAGTTGCTAGAAACATCAAGTAGTTGGAAAACCGTTGGTGCATTGGCTACTTCGTGATCAACTAGTTGTAACTTGTAAAGTGTGTGTTTTTGTATAAGTTGCGAAGATTTGTATATGGTAGTAGTAGGGATATGTTATGTGTTATAATTTGAGTATATGTGGAAATCATAACATTGAGTTTCTCATTTTCTTTGTTTCATATTGTTCATATCATGTATACAATAATATGTGAGTTTATTTCTTATGTTACAGCTCATGAAATTTACATTCAATATTTCAACAACCTAATATTACAACTCATGAATTTTACACTGTTTTCTTAACCTCTAAGAAGCAAAAAAGGAAGAATTCTTTCCCCCTTTTAAATATAAATGAATGCTAAAACAAACTAGAAATGGCAACCAATTCAAGTTAAAGCTGTCCATAAGCATATTGTACTACACTTCACGCTGACGATGAAGTAATTATGAAATACACTAAAGGTTTAAGAGTTATTTCTAGAACAAAAGGAGGTGTAAGTAAGAAAATGGTAGTAGATGTGGGAGAAAAGAACAATGGAGTGAATGAATGAGGAATGGTGTGGGTGTTTGTCTCATTAATGTTGGGAAGCCAGGCTAGTAAAATGGTTGTTGAATTGATATTAAATATCTCTACTTACAAGCATCTAATTCACTTTTGCCAAATAGATGGTATTTACTTTTGAGAAAAAAAAGTGTTTATCAAAGGGTCTAGTTACACAAAACATGCATTTATCTGACACAAAATTTCTAAATGATGTTCATTTTAAAGAAATAAAGAATTTTAACAAAAATAAACATTAAGCGAAAAACATGAATCGGGTTCCGTAAACCCCCTAAGTCCGCCCGTGGCGCATGTTTCATCATTTGACTCAAGCAAGTTCAAATTAATTTAATCCAAATAATGCTACAACCATGACTTCTCGTATTTGATCATTATGTTCGTTTGTTTAAATCATAATGCTATTGGTTCTAAATTTACTTAGACTTGTTGTGCTTTCAGTTACTCGTAGAGAGCTTAGAACACGCCAATCAACACCAACTCCTCCTTCAAGGTTTACATCACATAAGCCACCACCATCGTCACGGTCGTCATTCCTACCATAAACCCCCTAGTTTGTGTTTCTTATTTAGGATTTCAAAAGCATAATAAGTTATAATAAAACGAGTAGTAGAAAGTAATGTTTAGATTTTCTTTTCTTATAATGAGTTAACCTAGTGTATCATTTTTATTTAGCAAGTCATTGGAAATTGAATTAGTAGAATACATCTATAAGCTTTTCACAACACCCAGATCGATCGAAGGTTTGAGTAGTTGGAATTCCTCTGGTTTGTAATTACCAACTGTACAAAAGTATAGGTGATCGATCTAAGGTTTAAATAACAATTCTATATCATTATAGGTTATAGTTCTTTGTTAGATTTCTTGAAACTTACAGTGAAAAACAAAGTGTGTATTAATTTTGAGTGCTCAGGTACCTTTTTATACGTGTGTTATACCGCCTGTTTTTATCGATAAGATTCATATAACACAAAATTAAAAGAATACCATATCTCATAAAATTCTTATAACACACAACCAAAAAGCACATAAACTTCACTTTTACATAAATTGTTGGACAAAACCGCCAACAACCCGAAGCTCGATCGCGGAACGCTAGATCACGAGTTGTATCGAGCACAAGTAGCAAACATGAAAGACACGATAGACTACAAAGAACCGACAAGAATATGCAAACGATATACCCTCGTACCAAACCTTTATTAAAAAACCTAATAAAGCTATTACAACAAGGAAGAAGAATGAATAACTAGCGTCCCCCCTCATCTCTATTTATAGAGATGAGGGGGTAGAAACCTTTCCTAATTTAAATAGGAAACAAGCTTGGCTTGCACTCCAAGCTACCTAATCCTAGTTTATGTCTAACACATAATCTTATTACAAAGTACAATTAAGTCCCTAATCTATATTTAAGTTTACTACTAATATATAACAATTTCCACCTTAGGAGTAACACTTAAACATAACCGAGACTCAAGACCTTTTCCTTGTCTTGGAACCTCGAACCGGGACCACCTTGTCGACTGTGCATTGTACTTGATAATTTTCCAAGATTAGCTTCTTTAGACTCCTTCACTTTCTTCTTTTCAAAGACATTACCCTCTGCACCCTTTTGACCAGTACTCGGTTACCATAACGTCTGCCCACCTTTATACCAAGGTGTACCTTTTCCTGCTCCTTTACCAAGCGATCCGTGTTTGTCTTTTCTTCAAGTTGCTTGTCTTCCAACTTTCTTTGAGCCACTGCAACATCATCGTTACTATCACGAACAACCTCGACTTCACGATTTTCCGAGCTCCCTGCGGTTCCACCTCAAACCAAACACGTTCATCAACATGTACTCCATGGACTCTGTTTTAACACTGGGACCAAGTTGTTTGAACCCAACTTGTTTGTGACCAAGTTGTTTGAACCCAACTTGTTTTTGACCAAGTTGTTTGAATCCAACTTGTTTTGAACCTCCATGCTTTTGTACACCAAAAGTCTTCACTTTGCTTCAAGAGTATACACACAGTTCTTTCCACGATCCCGGTCATCATAACCCGACAACCTTTGATCACCTTGACTTTACCAACTGCATCCTCACCGTATAACCCTCTTTTTCAAGAGTACCCAATGAAATCAAGCTCCTTCTTAACCACGGAACATACGACATCTTCGGTATAAAGCTTGAACCATCATGCAACCAGATCTTCACTTTTCTGTCCCATCGATAGTGCATGTCCTGTTATCACCTAACCGAACCGAACCACCATCAATATCCTTGAAGTCATACAAGAAATCCTCCTAGGTGTCATATGATAAGACCCACCTGAATCCATTACCAATTCACCCATCTCATCATTACCGACTACCACCAAGGCTTCTCCAAAGTAGGCGTTACCTCTTCATCGGAAGAATCGAATCGATCATGCTTACCCTTCTTGACGAACCCACTTGACTTCTTCTTTGGGACGGTCTCTTCGGATGACCCTCGAATGACATATGAAGCACTTGAGTTTACAGTTCCACCTCTTGACTTAAACCGCGAACTTCCACCGAATGAGCTTTCCTTAAATGATCGACCCTCCCACATATAACCCGTCACCGGTTTCTTCCTTTGTGCCTTGGTTCTTCTCTTCACTCTCTTGAATTCGAGTCGCAAGAACATCTTCCATTGTCAAGGATTCCTCCCATACAACAATGTCTCCACAAAGTTTTCGTAAGGCGATGGCAACGACGTAAGTAACATAAGTGCACGATCCTCATCCTCAATCTCGATATCAATATTCGCCAAGTCAAGTATCAACTTATTAAACTCATCTATATGATCACCCGTTTCGTGCACGGACTCATATAAATGCGTGTACGACTTCTTCTTCAGATCTGATCTGTTTGCTAAGGACTTAGTCATATAAAGACTAGTCAACTTCGTCCAAATTCCTGCAGCTTGTTTCCTTGGTAACTTCCGTAAACCCGATCTCCCAAGCATAGAATCAAGGTCTTGTATGCCTTCTTCATCAAAGCACCTTTTCACTGCCTCCATGTCCTCGGGTAATGTCTCTAATGCAACATCACATCCCAATTTGTACCATTAAAGCACGCGTCTTTATTTGCCATAACCGAAGTCATTCTTCCCATCGAATTTTTCGATGTCAAACCTAGTTATCGAACTAGCCATTCTTCTTTAACCTTGCAAAAACCTTGTCAAGTTGTTTATTAACCAACTTTACCAACAAGCATCACAAGCCGTGTGCAATATTCCCCCTTGTTGCTAAAAATCTTTTCTTGCAAATCGAATTAATTAGAATAAACCTAACCCCTCGATTTCGAACAAGCAAACCCGATCGTAAACTTGAAACCCAAGTAAACCACGACCGAAACTTAAACCACAAGAAACACGCAACAAGTAATCTTTCAATTTAATCGTATTTTAAAACAAAAAAAAATACGACTATCGAAGTCGAGTTTTAAATCAATACTTGAAACCTTTGACAAACTAGAACCTTTACTTTAATTCGTTATTAAAAACGAATAAAGAAAAACTTGAGTATTGATATAAAACTAGTTAACCCTTTATTTTGTAAATCTTTGTAGTTAACTCTTCACGTGGATAAATAAAAACAACTACCACCAATGGTTACCTTTTTTTTTATCCTTATTCACGTGACTTTTAGAAGGAAAAATAAATAAAACCTTCGTCATCTTCGTTTGTTCGTACGATCGCTACTTCGAAACCAAACCTCGATACTTGAGCGAACTCGAAACCTCAATCTAGTACCCGAACCCGATGACCACAATAACGCGCTCTCGATACCACTTGTTGGACAAAACCGCCAACAACCCGGCTCGATCGCGGGCGCTAGATCACGAGTTGTATCGAGCACAAGTAGCAAACATGAAAGACACGATAGACTACAAAGAACCGACAAGAATATGCACGATATACCCTCGTACCAAACCTTTATTAAAAACCTAATAAAGCTATTACAACGAGGAAGAAGAATGAATAACTAGCGTCCCCTCATCTCTATTTATAGAGATGAGGGGTAAAACCTTCCTAATTCAAATAGGAAACAAGCTTGGCTTGCACTCAAGCTACCTAATCCTAGTTAATGTCTAACACATAATCTTATTACAAAGTACAATTAAGTCCCTAATCTATATTTAAGTTTACTACTAATATATAACATAAATAAATAAAAATGATTACACTCGATATGGTGTCGACGGCGCTGTTATAGCCACCATTTTTTCCATTTAACAAGTCTTTTTTTAAACAACATCAGCTTTCATTAAAAAAATATCACTCTAGTAAGGATCTAGACGACATAAAGATCATACAGATTTTGTACAAACACTTTTCAGATCATTGATCCAGTCGATCCAACATGGGTTGATTTGCCTATTTTTATAAAGGATCCATGAGTGAGAAAAGACTTATTTTATTCTCATCGCGTAATTTATCCTTCTATGGAGCTTTTAAGTTAAAACATACACCATTACTATGCTTCCAAATGGACCAAGTGGTTGTCTGAACAACAACATTGAAGCATTCCTTGATAGAAATATCGAGATTAGTTGATTATGCCCTGGTAAGAAGATTTCCTATGTACTTCGGGTAACCCTCCTACACAAAGCACTCTAATGCAATACATGTAGAAGTGTGGGTTTACCAGTCGGGGCAAATATGAAGCTCACCTCAAGTTGGATCCATGTTATAAATAAATTTCAAAGTAAACTTTGTTCATGGATGGAACGACTGCTATCATTAAGGGGGGCGTTTAACTCTTTTAAAATCAGTCTTATCAAGCCTTACTATTCATTATTTTTCCTTGTACAAAGCTCCTTATTTAGTTTTGAATATCATAGAGAGCATTCGGCATGAATTTTTCTGGGGTAGCATTGGTGATGAGAAAAAGATGTTGTGGATTAAATGGTCAAATGTGATAGCTCCTAAATTAAATGGTGGGCTGGATATTGGCAGCCTTACAGAAGCTAACCTTGCTCTTCTTTCTCGTTGGTGCCGGAGAATATGGTTAGATAAGAGTGCACTTTGAAACTCGGTGATTACTAATATTCATGGTTTCTTAGGTGGTGCTAATCCTCATGATTATGTGTCGGCTAATACTGGTTACTGGAAATCTATCGTCAAAGCTGGGATGGACGTACATAATATGGGCTTTCATTTCTTTGAAGCTTTGAGTCGTAAGGCCGTCAGGGGAATTCAATTTATTTCTGGAAAGAACCTTGGTTGGATAATCACATTCTCTCAAACAAATTTCCGAGACTGTTTCACTAGAAACGTCACAGGAATGTTGTTGTGGTTATCGATGTGAAAGTGATGATGATAACCTTCAATGGAGATGGGCTTGGCTTCGACCCATCAAAAGTGGCATGGAGTTGGAAGAATTCATTGAGCTAATGGATCTACTTTGTAACTTTCGTCATGGTACAAGGGAAGACAGTTGGAATTTCTTGTTAAAACTCAAACTTGTTTTATGTTAAATCAGAGCGGGTTGCTAATGATAAATGTGGGATTGTTTCGCCTAGTCGTCCAACTAGATGGTCATCTCTCATTCCCTCAAAGTCTTAATTATTATTTGGCATGTTGAGAGAAACCGTATCCCAACTGGAGTGGAGTTGGACCTCAAAGGTATTGACATACCTTCGATCGTATATCCCATTTGTGACAATGATCCTGAAACAGTTGATCATATTTGGGCGAAATGTGATTGGGTATCTCACCGTTGGATATTTCTTGTGGTGGGGTTTTGAATTCCACACGGGTTCTTCCTTTTTGGAGATTACTAATTTCATCAAAAAACTTATCTTGGAAAAGAAGAAGTTGTTTCAAGCACATCAACTTTCATGTTTTGAATCCTTCATATTCTCTTTTTTTTTTGGTAAAAAGGTTAATTCACCCCGGTAAAATTCATTATACCAAAAACCATTGAAGTACAAATGACATGGGTGAATCCCATGCCCTCTAGCCTGTTACATAGGCAATACAACTGCAAAGAGCAGAATAACTACACAGCTAAATGCTGTAACAAACAATTACATTTAAAGCCTATCTAAATGTAATAACCAAGGTTCAAAGAACCACTTCCAAAGTGAGCAACTCAATCAACGATAAACATCCATACATTACCCTTGAGTGCTACACTAACAACCACAACCACGTCCCGAATCCAACCACGCTTGTTAACCAACTAAGGTATGACAAACCCGATCAATCAGATAACCGGTAAGCATGATCATGACTAGCAAAGACAAGAATTGAAGATGCATCCTACGTACATACTAGCAATAAAATTGATCATGAGATCCAAATCATACGAGAATAATAACAGCAACAACATGACCAAGCTAGTAATTTCCAACAACAAACAACGATAGGTAGAAAAAGTAAGGGATAAATCACCATAGGATAGAGTCGTTTGACTAGAACCCCACTCTTAAATCGCTGTAAAACTGCACTAAAAGATAACGAACCAAAGGGACATCAAATCAGCCTGCGAACGGTAAACCACTTTCTCAAACGCACCAACCATGTAGAGATCGAAATGGTTTTGAACAACCCTATAGAACCGGACATGATTTGAACATCCATGGAATAGCCGCCCAACGACCAAACAGTCACGAAACCTCCCGCAAAACCAAACTCTAGATCCACCAAATCAAAGCACACCAACAATCCATACAAAACATCCCTTTATAACGATTGCATACCGTCGGATCCAAGATCTAAAAAGGTAGAGAGGCGATAATAAAGGGAATAAGATCGGAGAGAAAAAGGATATGAATGGCGGCCAGTGGATCTCAGCAAGCCACCTCAAATAAACACAACCCAAAAATCGATTGCATACCAGTAACACGAATCAGAGATCGTTTATAAGTAGAGAGGCGATTAATGGGGTTGATTTGGCCGGATTAGAAGAAGAGGTGGCGGCTGGATCTCCATGGGGGAGAGAGAGGTTTTTTCTTTTCGGCTAACAGGTGCTTTGTAGAAGATATCTTCATCAAACTAAAACATATTTGTTTTTGTTGGTTAAATAATAGGTGCCAAAAAACGTTCTCTTGATTGGATTTTATGGCTTTCTCGTCTCATGGATGCATGTTATGCTTTTAGTTCGTGAACTATGTATTTTGTAGTTTTCTTCCATTCTAGCTCCTTGTAAGAAGGTAACCTTATTTGAAGTTTAATACAAATAGCCGTTTCAAAAAAAGTGTGGTTGCAATATAAGATGAATTGATGGAGCAACCTATTACATTTCTCACTTTCTACAAAAATTAATTTTAGAGGTGAATATATTTGTAATTTTAACCAAAGTTTTGAAAATCGGGTTTTTAATCGACTCGGTCGAGTCACCGGTCAACCAGTTTGACCGTTGAGTCAACCCGGTTTTCTATTAAAAAAACTATTTTTTTTTCACCTGTTCGATCAACGGGTCAACCCGATTCAACCGGTTCAACTACCAGGTCAACCCATTTTACTTAAAAAAAATTAAAAAGCGTAAACCCAGCCGGCTTTTGAGAACCGGGCTGACCCGGATCACTTAAAACCCGGCGGGTCTGATCGGTTAACTCATTTTTAAAAACCTGAATTTTTTTACCCATTTTTTAGTCGAAACCGATTCAACAAGCCAACCCAGCCGGGTCGATCGGGTTTCAAAACATTGATTTTAACATAAAAGTTGACCTAGACTTCAAGTCAACTGCAACATGTGGTTGGCAAATTCACGAACAAAAGCTTATTGTAGTTATTAGGTGACTTTTGTGCTTCATACTTTAAACTTTCTTTCCAACTAAATAACTAAATATATTCTAAAAATGTATATTTATATTAACCGGCTTTCAACGTAGTTTGATTAATTTGATTAAAAAAATCACAACTGAATCATTTGTTTATGTTCCACTAAACTTCAAATAATTTTATTATTGGTTTTATTTTTCATTATTTGGATCGAATTAAACTAGTTTAAAACTGACTTATAGTTTTGAATGTAGCATATGTAATTTTCAGTTTACTAATTTGGTTTGATATTACAACATGAAATTTCCTACGAACTTGAGGCATATATCCCACAACTTAATTTTCTAGATATAAATTCGACTGAAAGAGCTTAGCATTTGAATATATAAAAGAAAAACATAATGAAGAAAAATACTTTAGCAAAACGAGTGGTTATATTGCTTGTGATTCGGATGCTTGATCATGTTAATCAAGCAAGTTCATATTCATTTGATCCAAATCAAGGTACAACCATCACTTTTTTGTTTAGTCATCATTTTACGTACGTTTATGTTTAGATCATATTGTAACTATGTTAGTAACATTGATTACGATTTTTCTTAAAGTAATTGTATTGATTTCACGTAATCGTAGAGAGCTTAGAACGCAAATATCAGTGCCATCTCCGCCTAAGCTAAGGCCGAATATTCAGTTTAAACCCCCTCTACGGTATCCGCCTCCAAGGTTTATTCCACGTCCGCCGCCACCAAAGTAGAACTCATCACTTTGGTATAGCGGTTCTTACACCAACAGAATTATTGTCATTACCACCACAAAACCTCGTATGGTTGCGTCTTTAGAATGTTTGGTGTTCGGATGTAATACATGAAATTAAAGAGAGAATAAGTTATATTAAAACGGATTGTACGTTGGAAGTAATGTTTATTTCTTTTGTTATATTACTGCATACTTGATGAAACATGCAATTAGCGCGCTTTGTGCAACTACACAACACGACCAAGAAAATTGAACCATTGCCACTCGAAAGTTTGGTATAGGACTATTTCACCACCACCATCTTCGTCACCGTCTCCGGCATAAATATGTATTTTCAAAACTTTTGGCCATACATCCTTCTAATTCAACACAGACCCATTTAGTATATTTTTTGAAACGGTTAAATATAATATTATATGTATGTATGCATACTCAAAACTTATGGCATCTATATAATACTACCTTGCAGCAATATTTTTGGGTAAAAGGTTTCTCCGGTAAACGTATTACTTCAAAAAAACGTTTAAGTACAACAGATATGGGTGAAATCTCATATTTCAGCCCGTTACATAGACGGTAAAGCTAAAATTACAAAGCAACCTACTTTTATAGACGAAAAAAACTTCTATAGACGAAAAATTACAAAGCAACCTACTTCTTCGTCCACTTCAGTCAATACCTCAAAAGCATTAGTAGTTTTCACACTTGTATCATTCTTCTCTGGCTATCTAGATGTAGATTCCTCCCTTGTATCATCCTTTGAAATAGACGCCTTATTAGACATTGCTTTTGCAACATGCTTATACTCGACTTTCTTGGTCATAGATACACCATTAGCGTTCTTAGGTTTAGAACCTCTGCGTTTAACTTACGTAAAACCATCATGTTGGTCTCTATTCGGTGCTACCCTAGTCTAAACATTGGCATTCTTCGAACATTAAGAATTTGGGTGACCAAAAATCTTGTCGCGTGGTGCTACCTTGCTGCAATATTGTCGCATGGTTACCACAAAGGTATATGCTTATTCTATATTTATGCCAAACACAACTAGCACTTCAAAATGAAAATACATTTTATGGTGGTACTAGCTAAAATCATCTTCGTTGGTTTCCATTTTCATGTTCTTGACATTTGTTAACTCTTTCTGATCAATGTGTCAATATTCAACCCTTTCTAAACCAATCATTTCTAACTACCACACACAAAAGTAAAATCTTCAATCGGTTGAGCCTTCTTGTTCTATGGAGATGCATCAACCTTTTGCTTCAACGTAAACATATATTTCACCAAAAATTTAAGTTATTTGTATCCTTATATATATTGGGATGCATTATTAAGAAAAGTGGGTTTGGGGTGTCAAGAAAACCACATATTGTAATATCTTGTTACTCTTTTTCATTACTAATTATATATTTTCTTCATCCATTCTCCCATGCACTAATGTTAACTCATTCAAAATACTAGCCATTAATGTCAACTCATCCATTCTCCCATCTTTACGGTGAAAGGTACCCATAAAAGTGAAAGTTATTAATGGTAACTCGTTAAAAACAATGCTTGGCCATTAATAAGAGTGAAAGCTACTCATAATAAATTTCAACAACCTAATAGCTTGTATTAACTCACTCAAAATACTAGCAACCCAATCTTCTATATGAAGTATCAAACAAACACTGAAAATACACACACACTCGAATCCTCTCACCTTTAATTTACCTTCCTCTCAAAATTAACACACACATCACAGTCATTCTAATATATGAACATCAAGTGTTGATCACACAACCAGTAGTATCTCTCCAAAAAATACAGTAAAACATAAGCCTATGGGAAACTCAAACCTCACATGCTTAAACTCATTTATATTTCTACTTTTATTTTTCGACACACAAGCAACGAACCTTTCTATCATTATTGAAATGGGTGTTCTTGGAATTGTAACAAGGTAAATCTGATTCCTTTCTATTTTCTCTCGTATTATTGCTTTGTTATTAACAAAAACCTCGTCTGAAATGTTATTTGGAGTTCATAAGTGTTCTTAACGAGGGTTTGTTCAGCGCTTCGGTGTGGGTTGCAACATTACACAAAGAAATTAACCAATTTTTATAATTTTTGTGCTAATATTTTTTTAATGTTCAAAGGTAAGATATTTGGTAATAAAAGTTAGTTAAATTACCTGGTGAACTCACTACTGACTCAAATTTTCTTCATTGATTCATTTAATTCATGATACCTTACACTTGCGGCTTATTAATTATTCTAATATATGATGAATCAGAGTTCCAACTTATGTATTAATTTCAGCCGTTTTAGTTATTTATGTTTTTGGTTGTAACTTTGAGTTATTAAGAGATAGTTTTGTTTGATTCCTTTCTATTTAGTGAGGTGGACGAGCAAAATCTATCCCGATCAAGTAACTTGGAGGAAGTGGGCTCGTCACCAGCAATACAGTTGGTCAAAACGGAAGATATGCAATAACCAACGCAAGACAAAAAGTTGTTTCATAGAAAAGCTAAAAGAGTGGCACAACGACCTCGCCAAGAAGTCCCGTAACAAAATACAAACAGTTTATAACCAATGTTAGTTACAAGAATTCTAATCAGGTTTAGGTCTTTTTTAACTGCTTGGAGGTTTTCTTCTACTTGACACAATTTGCGTCTCGTTCACAATCGAGGCGGCCATTTGAACAGAAGGGTTCCCGCATTTTCCAAATCCACGTGTTTTCCCTCATGTGGTACAACAGCCATAACATTGTACTTATAATCAGTTAAAACTGAAAAATCCTAGATAACTCCTTGTCGGCTGAGATGAGCAGTATATTGCACGATGGATGCTGTCTAATGGCAATTGTCAAAATGTCCGCCAACATCAAGTTCTCTAATGACTCCTCTTTTTTGTTAGTTGTCGTGATGTAATTGACGCAGTTGATATTTAGAGATTCTATAAAATCTGGACGTCTTTCAGGAGCATGTGCGTAGTAGAAAATATTTTTAAGGGAATCCTTACCAAATTTGTCTTTAAGCGAACTTGCAATCCACCAACTGCTTTTTTGTGTAGCTTATTTTCAACACTGCACCCTTTTGTGTCCCAGAACACCTTGGTTATTATCTCATTGCCCAAACCTCTTTCTTTTGGGTGTTTTAGTTCCAAGCTTTTACCTTCCTGGATCTTCTATAACCCTTTAAATTTTGGTTTTCCATATATCCTATTCCATGAAACTATGTAATCACAAAAATCACGCAGTGTTTTTGAGCTTAGGCTACACAACAATTTTGGCTATGACGGAAAAGAACTACTCAAAAACACTACATGATTTTTGTGATTATATAGTTTCATGGAATAAGATATATGGAAAACCAAAATCTAAAGGGTTATGGAAGAACTAGGAAGGTAAAATCTTGGAACTACAAAACCCAATAGAAAGAGGTTTGGGCAACGAGATAATAATCAAGGTATTCTAGGACACAAAGGGGTGCAGTATTGAAAAGAAGCTACACAAAAAGCAGCAGGGTGGAATGCAAGTTCGCTTAAAGACAAACTTGGTAAGGATTCCCTTAAAAACATTTTCTACTACGCATATGGTCCTTAAAGACGTCCAAATTTTATATAATCTCTAAAGATCAACTGCGTCAATTACATTACGACAACTAACAAAAAGGAGGAGTCATTAGAGAACTTGATGTAGGCGGACATTTTGACATTTGCCATTAGACACCGTCCACCGTGCAATATACTGCTCATCTCAGCCGACAAGGAGGTATCTAGGATTTGTCAGTTTTTAACTGATTATAGGTACAATGTTATGGTTGTTGTACCATATGAGGGAAAACACGTGGATTTGGAAAATGCGGGAACCCTTCTATTCAAATGGCCGCCTTGATTTTGAACGAGACGAAAATTGTGCGAAGTAGAAGAAAACCTCCAGCGGTAAAACACCTAAACTCGATTAGAATTTTGTAACTAACATTGGTTCTAAAGTGTTTGTATTTTGTTATGGGACTTCTGGCAGGTCGTGTGCCACTCTTTAGCTTTTCGTGAAACAACTTTTGTCTTGTGTTGGTTATTGCATATCTTTCGTTTTGACCAATCAGATTGTCGGTGACGGCCCACTTCTTCCAAGTTACTGATCGGGATAGATTTTGCTCGCTCACCTCACTAAAATAATACACATAAGTACAAAGCAATGAGTGCGATTTGACATATATACCATTAAAACATTCTTCATTTTTGAGCATGTGTTGCGAGATATACATGTTTATTAACTGTAATGTTCCCACGCCCAGAGATTACACACCCAACAGATTTACACATATCCAAAATAGTCGATGAGCTATAGAATGAGATATGAGTATAACAAGACAAGTTATTGACATTACCTTCCAGCAATAGATCTATCTTCGTTGTTTTTTGACGAGAGTATGAGGTTCTCGAGAAGAAGAGTGATGAAATACATAATTGCATACAATAGTAAGAACCATTTAAGGATGTGTATCAATTTTAAGCGTGATATTACAATACTTCTAAATCTATGTATCATTGTTGTAAAATTTCATACAAGTGTTGTATATCATGAAGATGGACTTGTCTATCAACTACATATTTATCAGTTTTATATTCATGTAAAAATTTCTTATATTGATGTATCAGTAGCATATGCATCAAACCGTATGTATCACAAAGATTGGTACTTCATCAAGAATTTGTAAACCAAACATAAAACATAGTTTTATCGTAAATATTGGTACTTCTGCATCGTAAATAGTGGCCACCTGGATATATTTTTTTAAGTTTAAAATTGAAGTTGGTTAAAGAAATCAATAATAAAATATTAGTTTTGAATTAAATGTAGAAAAGAAATGTCAGGTAGAGGTGCGTTCGCATAATTCTACAAATAGTTTACTTAATTTCCATCAAGTTCATGTTATTTACTTAAGTGCCACTCTTTTAATTTTGATCAAATAACAAAATAATTGATACATCTGGTGGCTAAGATTACTTCCAACACTATTTTACTTTAAGCTACTATTCTCGTTAACTCTCTCTCTCTCACACACACACACACACACACACACACACACACACACACACACACACACACACATATATATATATATATATATATATATATATATATATATATATACATTAGAACAAAAAGTGGATTTGGCCACACGAATATGTGTGACGATATACATATAGTCACACATGATTTTTGGCCGTGTGTGACTAAAGGTCGCACGACCATAGGTACTCTATAGTCACGTGTTTGACTTTTTTAGTCTCTATTGCAAAAGAGTAACCAAAACCGTAACATGTGTGACTAATTAGGTACAAATTTTGTTGGATTAATCCGTATTAGTGACCATAAACACTGTATAGTCACACAAAGCATGTTTGTTTTGGGTATTTAGTCACATACAATTAAGAATAAACTGGCCAAAAGTGTTAATAAGTGTGACCATATGTTGTTTAAGGTGAAGAAATATGTATTTTGTGTGACTATTGATCATCCAATGGCCACTTGAATTTTATGTTTGTGTGGCCTTTTGTAACATTTAGTCACACAAAGCATGTTTGTTTTGTGTATTTAGTCACATACAATTAATCATAAAGTGGCCAAAAATGTTAATAAGTGTGACCATATGGTGTTTAAAGTGAAGAAACGTATATTTTGTGTGACTATTGATCATCCAATGGCCATATGAATTTTAAGTTTGTGTGGCCTTTTCTAACATTTAGTCACACAAAGCATGTTTGTTTTAGGTATTTAGTCACATACAATTAACCATAAAGTGGCTAAAAGTGTTAATAAGTGTGGCCATATGGTGTTTTAAGTGAAAGAAATGTGTGTTTTGTGTGACTATTGCTCATCCAATGGCCACTTGAATTTTATGTTTGTGTGGCCTTTTCTAACATTTAGTCACACAAAGCATGTTTGTTTTGGGTATTTAGTCACATACAATTAACCATAAAGTGGCCAAAAGTGTTAATAAGTGTGACCATATGGTGTTTTAAGTGAAGAAATGTGTGTTTTGTGTGACTATTGATCATCCAATGGCCACATTAATTTTATGTTTGTGTGGCCTTTTCTAACATTTAGTCACACAAAGCATGTTTGTTTTGGGTATTTAGTCACATACAAATTAAGCATAAAGTGGCCAAAAGTGTTAATAAATGTGACCATATGGTGTTTAAAGTGAAGAAATGTGTGTTTTGAGTGAATAATGATCATCCAATGGCCACATGAATTTTATGTTTGTGTGGCATTTTCAAACATTTAGTCACACAAAGCATGTTTGTTTTGGGTATTTAGTCACATACAATTAAGCATAAAGTGGCCAAAAGTGTTAATAAGTGTGACCATATGGTGTTTTAAATGAAGAAATGTGTGTTTTGTGTGACTATTGATCATCCAATGGCCACATTAATTTTATGTTTGTGTGGCCTTTTCTAACATTTAGTCACACAAAGCATGTTTGTTTTGGGTATTTAGTCACATACAAATTAAGCATAAAGTGGCTAAAAGTGTTAATAAATGTGACCATATGGTGTTTAAAGTGAAGAAATGTGTGTTTTGAGTGACTATTGATCATCCAATGGCCACATGAATTTTATGTTTGTGTGGCCTTTTCAAACATTTAGTCACACAAAGCATGTTTGTTTTGGGTATTTAGTCACATACAATTAAGCATAAAGTGGCCAAAAGTGTTAATAAGTGTGACCATATGGTGTTTTAAGTGAAAGAAATGTGTGCTTTGTGTGACTATTGCTCATCCAATGGCCACATTAATTTTATGTTTGTGTGGCATTTTCTAACATTTAGTCACACAAAGCATGTTTGTTTTGTGTATTTAGTCACATACAATTAAGCATAAAGTGGCCAAAAGTGTTAATAAGTGTGACCATATGGTGTGTAAAGTGAAGAAATGTGTGTTTTGTATGACTATTGATCATCCAATGGCTACTTGAATTTTATGTTTGTGTGGCCTTTTCTAACATTTAGTCACACATCGAATTAAGCAAACCGTGACCAAAAAGTGTTTATAATTGTGACTATATGAATCTTTTAGTCAAATATAATAAATCAATATATATCAAAACAAATTCGATATATATATATATATATATATATATATATATATATATATATATATATATATATATTCAAAATATATTCAAATACAATAAAATTGGAATGTATATAAAATTGTAATGTCGTACATAATAAAATTCTCAATAATTTAACGACTTCTGACTCTTGATCTTCTTAGTTTTCTTTTGCATGGTATCACTAGAGACATAGCGCTTTGTTTGTAATTTAGGTGCAGTTCTGTTCTCACCAATCAATTTTATGGTACTTGGTGGTGTTACCTGTAGTAAACAAAAGCCGGGTATCAAACACTGAATTAAATATGAAGAATGATATATGTAGGTTTATAAAACACATGCATGTATGTACCTTTTCATCGAAAATCACTTGATCCTTTGGCCATGCATAAAACCACCTCTCGCATCCTTAAGCTGCTTTTGAGACCGTTACTTCCTACATCCGTATGCACGCCGCATCCACTAAAGATTTTTCAATAAACACTCTGTAGCAATCCTTTGGGAGTGGTTTGTTATGAAGCATTTGTTTTCCATCATTTTTGTACACGGTACTCTCATGATAATAGTTGATTTCTTTAAGTGCCACATCGCACTTAGTTACCTAAAAAGATAATTTGTTGCATGTATATATGTATGAGTAATTAATTAAACTAAAGAACATATGAAAATGTTTAAATACATACTTGTGGTAGTCTTGTTAATGGAGACTCTGCTCGGTGATCCGGAAAGTTGGCGTGAAGAATCCTTTCTTTTTGATCTAGTCGATTTCTTAGATGCGACAGTTTAAGATTTCCTATATGTATAATACGGTAAATAATACATGTATGTAGAATTCAAAAATCCTAGGGGGTGATTTATTACTTACACTTATTGCCATTTCCTTTTCCAAAGTTGCAAGTCCATTAGACTTCTCAATGCTCGCAATTTTCTCACGTCCGAAGAACACGTGTTCCAGCATCCTCATCAAGACCGCTATTTATAAGATTAATGTTCACCGAGACACCGAAATATAAATTGTTTAAGAAGACTGCACCAGTATTTAAAAGGGTAAAAAAGATGGAATGTTACTTTCTTATGTCTTACTTCCGTTTGTGTCAATGGAGTTGCGATTGATCGAATCGCCCCCTTGTGCACCAATTGTTTTATCAAATCAGACACGCCTCTTTTTCTTGACATTGGCGCCTCATTATGAAGTTCACTTTGAAGTGACACCACTCTTTCATCGGATGCTTGTCGATTCGAGGCATCAAAATACCTCTTGTAGGTTACTTCACCTCCCACCTCTCGCATATCCTCCCTTTTCCTTACCTAATACAAATGTCATGGCATCGGTGCCATGATCAAGCTTCAAGGTTCCTTGTTTGATCTTCTCCTCCGTCTTTCTGTACACACAATATGGAAAATAGGTTATTTAATTCTACCAAGATTAAATTATAAATAACAGTATTAACTTATAACTAACAGTATTAACTTATAACTAACAGTTTTAACTAATACACTATCGGTATTTACTTATAACTAAAAATAAACATAATCATAAAATGAGTCAAACTTACAATTTTTTGTCCAACCGTTCTGATATCATCATCGTGAAATTCTCCGTCTTTATTCAACCTTCCTTTCAACCACAGCGTACCACGCGGTGGTTCTTCATCTGGTTCAATTTATTTATTCTCGATCTTATAAACATCAAATACATACACTTGTAAGATAAACCAATATAAACGAAAGTATGATGCTATTAAATGCAAATGTTTAATGTTTAATGTTACCATTTTATCCATCACATGGGCGTATCCATGATGTGTTGGGTGTGTACAAGTTTTAAATTTATAAAAGGTGAATTACCAATATTACCAATAACACATACGAGCAAGTATACTCGTCCGTTATAGCAAGATTATGAAGGTAAGTCGGGATCGTTCGCATGGATTTGAGTGAATCTAAACACAAGTTTGAATTAACGGAGTCTATCCAAAACATATAATAAAGCAAATAGATATAATGAATTTCAGATGATTAAAAACTACACTTGCTTAAACTAGTTTCGTATCATAGATTAATGTGATTGTGTTAACCTCTCAACATGTTGGTTATGATAATTAGTTGGAAGACTAATCTATTGTTCTTACAAGTTAAACCATGATCAAGAGTTTAGTTTATAAAAACAAGCATTAAGTTTAACCAATCAATTCAAGATCAATTCAAGTTTCATAAGTCTACATACATAAACTTAAACACAAAAACATCCACTTGTTCATCAAATTGCTTAAGAAATGGTCAATACAAAAGGTAACCGATCATAGACAAAGGCTACAATTGATTCTCAACAACTAATATTACGACCATTTAGATGTTTCCAACCAATCCAATTTGATAATCAAAAGCGTTTCTATTACAACCACACCTTAGTTCCTTTGTATAATCAAGAATAATGGGTAAAACAATCATCCATAGACAAAATGATTATGACTAGTTGAATAACAATAAGTTCTTTCGACCCCAACGATTACTATCAATTAGCCAAACTTGATTAACAAATGTTACTATGAAACTTTAGCACAATTGGATCTTAGAATCAACTTGAAATTGAATTAAAACATGTTAACACAATCACTAACTAATCATATGATAGTCAACATCATTTAAGCAAGTGTATAAAGAAACTAGCCACTCATAGCAAACATGAACATAAACTCGAACTTTGAACATTAGAAAACATGAATAAAAGTCTTACAATGCTTGGAATAATATTGCAAATGGTGAAGTAATGATTCCCAAAGTATTGACGAGATTTCTTGGCGATTTGGCCTCAAATGTGGAACTTCGAACTCCAAACTTCTCCGGACTTCTAAGGACGAATTTTGAGAGCTTAAGGCTTTGTTTGATGAGTAGAGATTTGTATTTGAGGTGTGTCTCATATGCTCATAATAGGCCTCTATTTATACTAATTCCAAAGCCTATAGTATTAATTGTTGAACTTGGCCTCCAAGGAGTAAGGAAGGACTAGAATACACCAAGAGAAGGACCTAGAATCGTTTGGATGCAAAGGGAAACTTAGTGATGAAGATTGGCGGATCGACTTCTCCAACCGGATCAATATATGACCAACCGATCCGGTTGGTCTTCTACAAAAGTGGCCAACCGATCCGGTTGCGGGTTGCGACCAATCGGTTGGTGATGGTCATAATGTTGTTTCTGGTCCTTTTCCAACCGATCCGGTTACAGTTGTAACCGATCCGGTTGGATTCTCTGAGTTACGGAAACTTGATCTTTTCTTCACTTTGTCTTGTAGAACTTGGTTCTTCAATCACTATGGTCTTCAAAGGTCCTTGAGATACTGATTTAGGCTTACTGAAATGGGAATTTTCATTTTGCTGAACATTTTTTTATTTTCCATCCGTTTCCCTGCACTTGGTTATAAACTCTAAACAAACATCTTTTGATGCGTTTAAGTACTATAATCACGCAAATATAACCAAATAACAGATATAAAAGCATACATAACGCTACTAAAAACATGCACAATTTGAGCGTTATCAAATTCCCCCACACTTAACCTTTGCTTGCCCTCAAGCAAATCTAGGAAAAACATCCACTGGTACAAGATCGTGATTATGAAAAATGTGATGAAAATCAACCAAGTATAAATACGAGAGAGGATTCATCAAGTATGATTTATAAAGGTGAAACATCAAGACGTTTGACAATATCCAATGATTTTCTTGCATGATTAACATTTCAAAACACCTCACGAAAAAGGAACGAAATATAATTCACTCAATCACTCATTTTTAGTGGAGTAACATGATAAATCACACTCATTGCTTAGTCATGATTAGATTATTACCATAAGATTGTACAAGAAATATAACTCCACCGACGTGGCGTAAGCACCAAGTAAAAACATCTAAAGAGGGCTTTTATTCGGGTTATAATGATATGGCTAAGGGTTAAGGGTATGGATGAGGCATGGGAAATATATGAAATAGGTGTTAAAATAAAATGAAATCAAGTCTAATACCCGTGTTGCTAGCTACCAAACATTCCACGAACCAAATAAGCGATTAGAGCTTCAATTTCTTCTTTTCCACTTTCCACGACTTTTCGCATTTCCATGACAATTGTTCCTCGATCATAGCTCATTGGCTAATATTTTCTCATACTTTTTTTTTTTTTTTTTTTTTTTTTTTTTTTTTTTGAACTTTACATAACTTATGGCTCAATCAATCTCATAAGATGTGGTACTCATAATCATTTGAACAATCTTCACTTTCAGTGCGACTAGCAACCAACCGTTTAGACATTGATACGGGATAGGCTAAGGTTTAAAGTGTAAAATCTTTTGTATTTTCGGGTGACGCAAAAATGAAAAGGATGGCTCGAGAGGTGTAACTAGGGTATCTAGTGCTAAAATGAGCACTACAAATGGGTCCATGTGGGTGGTTAACTAACCAATGTGGCTAGCTAATATATCATTAAATGTAAAATGGAAGGCCATTTGGGTTAAATCCTAAGGTGCCTCTTTATCACACGAATTCACTTATATCGCACGAATGCAATCTCACCGCTGTGCGGTAATGATTTACAAGCACAAGTTCTAGAATAAATAAAATCACCAAGACACTCATAGCAAAAAGATCTAAGCATAAAAGATGTATGCTAATAAGAAATAGGCTCAAATCCTCACAATTTAGTGGAAAGGGTAAAATATGTGCTAGCAAATGTTTATCGATCCCGAATGGATTGCAATAGTAATCGGAACACATCTCAAGTTTCAAATATTACCAATTTTACCGGTGGTTTGATCTAGTTATTCTAATAGATAATCCTAAAAGTTTGAAAACAACTAGATCACAAGGGCAAACAAAATTTTAAATTTAAGCATGAAAACTCTAATTTTCCTATTCAACCCCCACACTTAAGTTAGACGTTGTCCTCAATGAAAGCGAACTTCAAAGTATAGAAATAGGAAAATAGAGATGAAACCAGATATGTCAACGAGTTTATCGACTTAAAATTCTTTCTTCATTCTCAAGCGCCCACCGGAGAAATCATCACCGCACACTCTCTTATAAACAAACAAAGGTTTTATTAAAGGATGGCACCCCACACTTAAGTTCAACGAAGGTTTAAACTTTGGGAGTGACCTCGGAAAATCAAATCAAACACACGGGTTTGCCTCCCGAGATGCGCTTGTTTTATTAATGAGTCATCACCGACTCGAATCTTCCCGGTTAGGATACTTTGACCATACGGTTCAAATTGGGAATTTCACTCTTAAACGTTGAGGTATGGAATCTTTGGTTTGTACTCCACAATGGATGGGAATACATTTGATTCTTTTGGTTTGACCATGGTACAGTCTCTTTTCGTTATTTGAATGTTTGGTCAATTTCATTAGAAATGAGGATGTGTGGCGGATCTTTTGATTTTTCGAGACGGTCATTGGATTTTCCACTCCCGGTGAATATGGCATCCACATTCTCAAGGTGAGATGTAGGAGGTGGCTTAGTCCTACCGTTTTGATTTAAAGAAACCGGATTTTGTGGTTCAGACCATTTGTCTATCTTTCTTTCCAGTTCTACATTCCAGTTGCCACTGATTTTGTTGAACTTTTTATCATCAACATGATTTGGAAACACAATGTGTTCAGAACCTTTTAATTGCATCATTGGGATATGCATGGTGCAATCCTCAAGAAAAGGTAACACGGTTGGTGAGTTAGACATGATTTGGTTCAGATTTGGCGTGGTTGGAATGTGCTCGGTCTCGTCCTCTTCGATAAATTCATCCTCACCCTTATCGTTCTTGTCTTGTATTGAGGGTGGTTTGTAGACAAATTCATGTCTCGAGTTGGAATATATGGTGCAAGGAAGAGATTCAGCGTGATGGACTTCCTGTTCCTTAATTAATCTTTCTATCCTCCTCTCCAAGTCTTGGCTTATCGCTTGTTGGTTCCTTCTTCCTTGATCGACTTTATGTTCCAATTCAACCAACAGTTCGTCATATTCTTATTGGCTTTTGTTTGACCGCCATCCATTCTCTCATCATCTCCTCCGGTGAGGTTTTGGTGTATTGAAATGTTGTGATGGATGTGGTAATGTATTCCATGGTGATATCGAGGATACGTTTGGGTTGGGTTGTGGTATGGAAAGGAGTAAGAATTTCTGGAATTTTGGTCATAATATCTGCCATGATATCCTGGATGATATTCTTCATGTTAGGCGTGGTTTGCTTCCATGGGATCACACATCGGCGTGTCATCCTCGGCATCGTGGTTTGAAGCGTAGTGATTATTTCGCAGTTCCATCATCTCCCTCCGTATGCTTATGAATTGGGTATCGATGTTTGTGGAGAGAGCTTCCAATTTCTCGATCAATGAGGCATGATTGGTATTGATGTTGCTTCTTGATGAGTGTCTAAATACTCATCATTTTTGTACTATCTAGATCAAAAACATCCGAAACACTCAAAATGCATCAAAATGATGAAAATATCACAAATCGTTGTTTTATGTGTTTTAAATGCAAAAATATCAAAATAAGATGAAAACGATCAAATTTGCAAAATGGCGCTTTAGTCCCCAAGTTTCAAAAGTTGTCAAAAGCAGTCCTGGTATATCTAAATAAAGAAAAATGTCATTTAAGGTCCATGGGATTCAAAAGTTGTTAAAACAAACCCTTCAAAGTTTAAAATTTTCAAAATTACAACTTTGGTCCCTCAAGTTTGAAAAATGTCAAAAATGGTCCTTGGAAATTGGAAATTGTCAAGTTTGGTCCTTATAATTTTGGAACTTGTCAATTTCAGCCCCTGAAACATCTTTGATGAATTGGCAGCTCAAGTCCTCAATTTCCGTGATTTTACACTAATGGTCCTTGATAATTAAAGCCCTTAAACCAATTGTGACCGCCATATTTGATTTGGACCCCTCCCAAACACTTTGGACCTCACCAATTTGACCACGCTTTGATATTTAGCTCGGTCAATCCATAGTCAAACAAACACACCCTTGGCGGCGTTTTTCTCCTCTTCCCAATCTGCTACCTCGCTATCACTCCACACAACCATCCCCACTCAACATATCACCATCCATGTTCCCCTCCTCCACAACATCCAAGATTCATTTAATGCATCCTACTCCCCCTTACTCAACCCCAACAGTTAAAAACCCTTTTGGCGCCAAATTCTATCAATGGCCAAAAATATCCTCAAATGATCCAATGGCCCTAAAGGCATGTGGGATTAGCTCAGAAGTTATGTGAGAGAGCTTTTGTTATAAAAAGGAGGAAAGAGAAGCAAGAAGGAAGCAAGTAGTGTAATTTTAATTTTGTAATGTCGTTTTAATATTTTTAAGATTTCCAGTATTTAATTAAGTTTCAAAGTACTCTCTTATGTAATTTCAGTGTTTTATAAACCTTTTTCAGTGTTAAATCTCAAGTACGAATTACTCTTATGCAATTTGCAATTTCAAAAATTCCAGTTCATGTGAATGTTGTTTGTATTTGATGTTATGCAATTATAAGCCTGTATAAGCTCACATTTAAGCTTTTATATGCTCACTTGTACTTATTGTTTACCCAGAAAAATCACTACTCAAATTTTACTCTTAAAATTTGCCTCAGTCAACAAAAGTCAACTGAAGAAGATCAAAATAGATTTGGTTATGATTTGGGTTGATGCAGAGCTGTTTTATGGGTGGATATGGGTTTAGAATAGGTTGGTTTGGTTCTGTGATAAGCTGCACATGAGCTTGATCATTTGTAAGTTAAAAATTTCTTTCTAATGTACTGTTTGGATTTACTTGTTAAGATGTGTTAGAAGTCAGTTAACTAGTTAAAAATAATTGGTTTAGGTTTGTTTAGCTATAATTAACTCATATCAGACCTTTGTTTGCACCTAAATACCATAAAAGTCAAAATAAGCTTTTGATCATAGCTTATCCTTTATCTGTTGATTTCTAGACTGCATGATCATACAAGCTGGTTTGAAAGTTGTTTATTTAGCTTAATCTCATCTCATTGTAGCTTATTTCAACATATTCAGTCTATAAAATCAATTAGAAGTTCATCTTAGTCAACATCTTGGTTTTTTATAAAAGTCAAATTTCACTTGGTCGTTTTTGAATAAAACTTAGAATTTTTCTGTGTATTTATTACTAATATTTAGCCTATAAGCCTTTGGGAAATTAAAGATTAGCTGCTTAACAAAATTAGAAAAATATTAGTTTACTTATTATCAGCTTATATAGTGCTTATTTTATAGCTTGTTGTGAGTACCTTGTCTGAAAAGCTCCCCTGTACATAGATTTGGTACCTTGTTTCATAAGCTCTTAGAGAGCTTATTTGTGATCATTAGCTTATGTAACTTAGCTTTTTGAGAAGCTCTCCTAGCTGTCTCAATATTCCAGTTTTCATTTTTCCAATTTTAGCTTATTTACCTAGCCTGCTAAGTGCTTTTTGTTTGTCCCATTCCATTCAGTAGTTCAAACCAATCAGTGATTTTCAAACATTTTCATAAGCTCATTAAAAGCTCAACAGTGGTCAAAACAGTGAGAACTTTAGCTTTTTGGAAAGCTCAATTGGTTAGCTTGTTAGTTCTTGCATTTGTTTTCATTTCATAGCTTATTCAAGTGCTTAAATAATAGCTAGAAGGTGCCTAGTGATTTAAAAGGGTGCACTGTGTAACAGTGGTGACTTGTGCTTATTTATAGCTTATTCAGTGTTTATTAGTAGTCCTTGTGCTTATTCAGCTGTAAAGCTAGCTTATTTACAGTTTCTTAACTCATTTCCAGTATACTTGTGCTTATTTACAGCTTATTCAGTGCTTAGTAGTAATCCTTGTGCTTATTTCTTATTATTGTCTACTGTTGGTAAAAATAAGCTCAACCTGAGCTTATCAGTTGTTTTTGTAAAGAGCCGTAGTTATAAAAAGTGCTTATCTAAGTGTGTTTAACAAGTTTGTAAAAGAAAAATCGAAAAAAAAAATAGTTAGCAAAAAGGCATTGCTGGGACTCGAACCCACGCCACTCAGCTCACACACACACGCTCTACCGTTTGCCCTTGGGACTTGTCTCAGTTTTGTTTTGCAAAATTAAACCTATAACTACCTTTTGTCTCTTTAAGCTTATACGATCAACTTAGCTTATTTCAAGCTTATTCTTTATAGCTTTTTCAGTTTTTGTATTTTTTATAAAATTGTATTAGTATTAAGTATTTTACAAAAAAGTTTCAGATTTTTCTCTTTAGTTTTAGTATTTTTAAACATTTAATTAGTGTAAAATCTTATTTAATTCATAATAAAAAATATAAAAGTCAAAAAAATATAAATCTTTTTTCTAAAATTTTCTTTTATCATATATTAAGTAAGAAAATTGATTTTACATTCATAGGCCTTTTATTTCATAAATTTTACGTTTTATCTTGCGCTCCAGCGTAATTTTCGTAAGTAACGCTCGTTTTCATTTTAAACAACGTTTTTAGATAATTTAAGTTTACGTTTTAGTTAAAATAGTTTATTTAAGTTATTTTGTTTTATAATATCACAAAAACATCATTGTAAAAATAGTGACAGCGTTTATTTAATATATTTTAACTTTTTAATTTTCGTAATTTGCATTTAAGTCGCTGTTATTGTATAAACTTTTTCAGTAGTGTAATTATGCATCCAAATCCTTTCTGATCACTATCCTTAGTGATCATTCTATCATCTGAGTTTGTTTTGACACACCATTGAGTCTCCGTGGGACTAAACGACCCGGGAATTCACTATATTCTCCAGGACTTCATTGTATTTGTGCTCAAGCTGTTTTAAGTCTGTTACGGTTGGTCATTCACAAGTGGCCAGCTTGTGTGATTAGACTTGACTAGTTTAGCACAGATCACTTCTACCGGCGGAAACAATGGCTTTCGGATTGGAATCGTTCAAGATACCACTTCTTGTGAAGATAGCATTGACATATTCATTTCTTGTTTGTGGTGGATGGTACGTCTTATCATTTGATGGTTTTGGGTTGGATTGGGTATTACTTGGCTATGAACCAGATGGTATAGAGGAATGTTGGTCAAGAAGTCCGCTAAACTTGTTTTCAAGATCTTGGATAGATGCTTGATGATTTTTCCGTCCTTGCTCGACTTTGGCTTTGAGATTGAAAAATTGATTTTGATAAAATCATTTGCGGATTTTTGAGCGACCACGAATTCTCTCATAGTTTTCTCGAATTCGGTTTCTTCCATCTTTTGTCGATTTTGTGGTGGTGGATCGTCGGTTCGTGGTTGAGAATCACGGTTATCATCCCTCGGTCGGCGATCTTGCCAATTTCCAGAATTTCGACTGTAATAATTACTACGATATCCTCCTCCACGGTATCCTCCTTCAGTGTAACTCGCTTCTCCTTCCTTTGTTCCACCCATAGGTTTATCGTCGCACTCGGACGATGGGTGATTTCCTCCACAATTGTTGCATCCGTCTCGCATTTCTTTCATTTCGTTTTGTTATCATTGTATTGCGAGTCGATTTTTGAGGTTAATGCTTCCATCTTCTCCATGAGTTTTGAGGTATCGGTGTTTTCGACAAAAGCAACGGTTTTTTGGAGAGGTTTGGTTTTGGAATCTTTGGACCAATCAAGTTTGAGAAGTACTCGATCTTCGAGCAATTTATGTGCATCGTTGGGAGTCTTATAGAGAAAAATTCCTCCGGCATCAAGGATGCCTTGAGAGATTTCATCTAGTCCATGGTAAAAGATTTGGATAATGGTTCCTTTTGATAATCCATGTCCATGACAACTACGGCAAATCTTTCATTCAAGCCAAGCTCACAAGTGATTCGTTTGGGTTTTGGTTGAAAGCACGAATTTCTCCCATTAATCGATCAAACATGGCGGTGGAAAGAATCGGCTCACAAAAGCTTGCCTCATCTCCTCCCAAGTATTGATGATTCTTGGGGTTAATTCATTGTACCATACTTTAGCATCTCCGTGAGTGATGATGGAAAAAGTTTGAGTTTGATGGCATTGACATCGGTGTCACCATAACGAAACATGCCGCAAATTTCGATGAATTCGACAATGTGCTTGTGCGGATCGGCCGCATGACGCCATTGAATTGACGGTCTTTGATCATAGAAAGGTGATGTCCCTTCACGGTGAAGTTGTCACCAAGATTGACAAAAACAATAACACTTTCGGGGTTGGTGCTCTTGTTCGCCGGTTCCCCACATGGGTTGATCGTCCGCCATGGGAAAAGGTAAATTGGTGAAAGGGTTGTAAACAACTTTGGCTTCTACGAGGTTATCAAATGGTGGGTTTGGTACTCTTGGTACACGATTTTCCAATGGTATGAAAAGAGTTCTTCTTCTTCTTCGAATCAGACGTTCGGGGTTGGTAAGAGGTGTAATTGGTTCAATTCCCGCTGCTCGAGTGTTCATACAATGTCCTAGAGAATCCAGGCAATATCTAAACACACGGACAAACAACAAAAACAGTTTTTTATGGGTCAGAATAGGTAACCGGATCGGTTGCGGGATGCGACCGATCGGTTAGACCAGTTGATTGATGAGCAAAATCGTAAACGATTCGGTTGAGGGACAATCGGATCCGGTTAAGGTTTCTGAGAAATTTTTTTGGGTTGAATCGACTTAGGGAAATTAAAAAATTGTTGAAACACAATCAAATCTCCGGCAACAGCGCCAAAAACTTGATGTGCTGGGTGTGTACAAGTTTTAAATTTATAAAAGGTGAATTACCAATATTACCAATAACACATACGAGCAAGTATACTCGTCCGTTATAGCAAGATTATGAAGCTAAGTCGGGATCGTTCGCAGGGATTTGAGTGAATCTAAACACAAGTTTAAATTAACGGAGTCTATCCAAAACATATAATAAATAAAATAGATATAATGAATTTCAGATGATTAAAAACTACACTTGCTTAAACTAGTTTCGTATCATAGATTAATGTGATTGTGTTAACCTCTTAACATGTTGGTTATGATAATTAGTTGGAAGACTAATCTATTGTTCTTACAAGTTAAACCATGATCAAGAGTTTAGTTTATAAAAACAAGCATTAAGTTTAACCAATCAATTAAAGATCAATTCAAGTTTCATAAGTCTACATACATAAACTTAAACACAAAAACATCCACTTGTTAATCAAATTGCTTAAGAAATGGTCAATACAAAAGGTAACCGATCATAGACAAAAGGCTACAATTGATTCTCAACAACTAATATTACGACCATTTAGATGTTTCCAACCAATCCAATTTGATAATCAAAAGCGCTTCTATTACAACCACACCTTAGTTCCTTTGTATAATCAAGAATAATGGGTAAAACAATCATCCATAGACAAAATGATTATGACTAGTTGAATAACAATAAGTTCTTTCGACCCCAACGATTACTATCAATTAGCCAAACTTGATTAACAAATGTCACTATGAAACTTTAGCACAATTCGATCTTAGAATCAACTTGAAATTGAATTAAAACATGTTAACACAATCACTAACTAATCATATGATAATCAACATCATTTAAGCAAGTGTATAAAGAAACTAGCCACTCATAGCAAACATGAACATAAACTCAAAACTTTGAACATTAGAAAACATGATTAAAAGTCTTACAATGCTTGGAATAAGATTACAAATGGTGAAGTAATGATTCCCAAAGTATTGAGGTAGATTTCGTGGCGATTTGGCCTCCAAATGTGGAACTTCTGGAACTCCAAACTTCTCTGGACTTCTAAGGACGAATTTTGAGAGCTTAAGGCTTTGTTTGATGAGTAGAGAGATTTGTATTTGAGGTGTGTCTCATATGCTCACAATAGGCCTCTATTTATACTAATTCCAAAGCCTACGGTATTAATTCTTGAACTTGGCCTCCAAGGAGTAAGGAAGGGACTAGAATACAACAAGAGAAGGACCTAGAATCGTTTGGATGCAAAGGGAAATTTAGTGATGAAGATTGGCGATCGACTTCTCCAACCGGATCGGTCATATGACCAACCGATCCGTTGGTCTTCTAAAGTGGCCAACCGATCCGGTTCGGGTTGCACCGATCGATTGGTGATGGTCATAATGTTGTTTCGGTCGTTTTCCAACCGATCCGATTCTGCTTGTAACCGATCCGGTTGGATTCTCTAAGTTATGGAAACTTGATCTTTTCTTCACTTGGTCTTGTAGAACTTGGTTCTTCAATCACTATGGTCTTCAAAGGTCCTTGAGATATTGATTTGAAGCTTCAAACGGGAATCTTCATTTCTTTGAACATTTCTTTATTTTCCATCCGCTTCCACGCACTTGGTTATAAACTCTAGACAAACATCTTTTGATGCGTTTAAGTACTATAATCACGCAAATATAACCAAATAATGGATATAAAAGCACACATAACGCTACTAAAAACATGCACAACTGAAAGCGTTATCAATCCACCTCATCCTATTCTATGCCGATAAATGCACTTGGAACGCCACTTTAGATGCAATGATTTCACCTTGCAACACAAAATAAAAAGGTGTTTATATGTAATGTAACGATAGTATACAACTAATATATATGGAAACATCAAATGTGATGATATTTGAACTTGAATAAAATGAATAATTAACACCTTGTATTCCTCGGTGGTAGTGTAGTTTACAAAATTTACCCAATCTTCGACTTTTATAATTGCACTATACTCACGGACTTCATTTAGTTTTGAAAGGGTGTTGGAATCACTCCTAAACCTTATTCAAGTGTTAGTGATTCATATGTAATAGTTAGCTTAATTATGGCCTTTATGTTTGTTATTAGCTTAGGCTTATGTAGCCCATAAGCCTAGGCCCAAGTCCACTAAAGAAAGGAAGGGACTAGGAGTGTTGCCCTAGCTCCCTCTCCTATAAATACCTTGTAATAACCCTCACTTGAGGGTTGGTTGTTCAATTCACTCTCTTTCACCTTGCATACACTTAACCTTTCTTTATGTTTCTACGCATAGTGTGTTTGTGTGTTGTTCAACCGATCTCTTTTCCTCTCTACTCTTTCTATTGATGCTTGTGTTGTAAACTTAGTGACCTAACAGTGGTATCAATCGCCAACTAGTTGGGTGAATCGTTTGTTGTTAAAGTGAGTTTTGGTCTTACGCGTAACAACGGTTCCAACTTGGTCACGCTTAAAAACCAAAATTTTTCACTTTTTAATCCAAGATTCTTGTCCTTTCAACGTTTTTAGGTGTTAAATTATCTGTTTTTGGCAAAAAGTTTCAACCTTTACGTGTGGATCATCGTTTTCTAGCTTGGTTTTGTTACGAGGGTATCATTCTACGCATAACTGTTTTATAAGCTTTGGATCATCAAGTTTCACACTTTTGTGTTATTTTGGTGATATTGAAGATACTTCATCACAAAAATCGGTTTAGAAACATCTTTGGGAAAAAATCATTTTAGGAGGAGTTCTACGCGTAACAAAACCCTAAAACTACGCGAAATCGCTCCTTGGTTTGATCTTCGGTTTAGTGGTTTACTCGTGTTTTCTTGCTTGGATAAGCCCGAAAACACATAAACTTTGGATATCTTTTGCACCGTGATAGTGTAAAAGATCACTGGGCAAACCCTAAACTTACGTGATAAGCTTAAGCTTATCGTAGAACCCATTACGCATAAGATTCATCTTACGCCTAAGCTTTGTCTTACGCATAAGGTAATCCTACGCCTAACTTACTGTTTACGCATAACTTTAGTGTTTTTCTCCTTACTTATGCGTAAGCTAAACCTACGCGTAACTTTGGTGTTTTTACGCATAAGTGTTACTTGGCTTTATTGTGATTTCTACGCCTAAGGATACTTCATCAACAAAGGTTCATTCGACTACAAAGATCCATTTTATAACACAAGTTTTCAACATGTCACAACCACCATACTCTAACTATTTCCCTTATACTTATAATCAACAACAACAACAACAATTAAGTTCACAACATCAACAATTTAATCAACAACAAGCAACTTATCAACAACAATTTAATCAACAACAATTTAATCAACAACATACTCCACAACTTGCAACAATTCCACAACCTCAAATGGTTCAACCACCACCAAGTCTTCAAGTACAACCTTACACAAACTTCTACAATCAACATCCATCTAGGAACACAATGAAGGAACCGTCATGGTTTGGCAAGATGTGTGAAGCCTTAAGTAGCCAACAATCAATTCATGAAGCTGGCTCACTTGATAGACCTCCAATGCTCACTCTGGAAAATTATGATCAATGGGTGATAAGGTTCTTTAGGTTTTGTGATCTAAAGAAGCCACATGGAAAGTTCTTAAAGAATGTCATTATTTAAGGTCCGTTTCAGATGCCTACTACTGTCACACCCGTTTCAGATGCCAATCCACCAAGACATGCTGTCACCAACATTGCAACTGTCTCCCAACTCACGGGTGATGAACTTCTACATTATGAAGCTCATGAACTAGCAATGTAATACATCCTTTTGGGACTACCTAATCCGATCCTTCGAAGTGTTGATGCTCAAAAGACAGCTAAAGCAATGTAGGAACATATTCATCTTCTAATGGAAGGCACATCACTCAATCAGGAAGACATGGAATCAAAATTTTACTTAGCTTATGAACACTTCATGATTGAACCAGGGGAGACATTAGAGTCATATCATCATCGCTTTTCAGACATCATTAATGATTTCGACAAACACAACATCATCATGCCCCGAATTGTCACAAAACAAAGTTCCTAAGTAGTCTTGGTCCGAATGGGAGAAGTATGTCATTTTCTCCGTCAAGCTAAGAATCTTCATCATGCTACATACGGATTGTTGTACGACTATTTGAAGCCTCATCAAAAGAAGTTGACAAGGAAAGGATTATCCGTGGCCAAACTGTTTCACCTTCACTTCGGATAATCAACAACTTGCTTTGTGGGCTCAAACCAATTATCCTCCTCAACCAAAGAACTCAACCAACTGCCACAATCACACCATATGATCCATCACAAAGAACAATCTCAACAAACTCAATTGGTTCCATACAACAACAACAATGATCAAGAATTTTTCAGTGAAGCTAATGAGGACTCCGATCCGTTCGATGCATTGAAACAAGGATTTCTTATGATTGCTAAAGCTTTTGGTCGTTATACAAACAAATCCAACAATCGCATTCGCTCCTCATCAAACACAAGGAATCGGGTTGTTGTGAACAATGGACGAGTTGAAGTTCGAAATCGTGGTTATGGTCGCCGGATGGGCGGTGGTCAAGGGTTTAATGCTATGGGTAGGAATAAAAAAGATCTCAAGTGGTTGAACAGGAAATGATCGAATGGGTTGAATGTTCTTGATGCTACAACCGCAATGAGAAGGGAGACACAGCTAATGCATGTCTAAAGCCGAGGACTAGGGGCGGTGCTTATCACAAGGAGGCTCTACTTACGCTCTTAAGGATGAAGTTGTTGGAACTCTCAGCATAAAGAACAGAGCTTTATGGCGTATGCACTCGAGATGATGATATGGAGGACTGCGGTGCCAATGCAGCAGCTTATGTTGATGGCTAATATGCATGAGCTACATATGAGTGACACAAGCCCAATGTATGACATCGATGGCTTGTCTCGTGCACCGAACAAACAATATTTATCTCGATCTAATATCTCCGCCAACATCTCGAATCCGGCAAGGCTCGAATGTTCAAAATGAGTCATCCACATCTCATTCGACGATTCTCAACTAGACCCGTAGTTACATTTGACGATCAAGATGACCTTATGGTTTCCTTTGATAATCAAATTGACTCCGTAGTTATACTGAGGATCCGAATAATGATCATGTTGTGACTCACGTTGAACACGCCGAACTTTGCCTAGTCCGGATGTTGATCTCGTTATTAAAGACCAACAATCACGAATGGAAGAATGTCGTGAATTAAATCAAGAATTAAAAAGTAAAAATGCACCGCTAACCGGGATATTGAATGCTTAAACGACAACTCGATTTTTCAAAACTCAAGAAAAAGCGTGAAAAAGGTTTTGAAGTCGCTTTTGCTAAATCTCATCAAACGAACAATTTTAGAACGACAGATGCGTGATCTATCCGCTCAAGAATGCTTTATTGTCCGACATAGAACAATCAAACATGAACATAAACAACAAATTAACGCTCTTACTTTGAAACTCAAAAGCCAAGGCTGAGTTGTTAACTTGTCAAAAAGTTCTCACAGTACAAAAGCATTCCACAAAATGAATAGATACCTATCTCGAAGAAATTGTCGACTTACAAAACAAAATCAAAGAGTTTCAAATGTTGTTTATAAACATGGTGAGTCAATCACAACTATTCAAAAGTTTACTTTTAAACCTAATCCAAATGGATATGGTCCGATTCTTGCGATTACAAACCTAAGTTTTCAAACAGAGCATTCAAACCAAATCAAGTTTACAAAGTCGCAGAACATAGAATTTATGATTCAATTATGACTGTTGTTGAATATAATCGCATGGACGAATTAGATGCAGATGATGACGAGTCGGTCAAAATGGAAAATGCCGCTTATAACAAACCATTTAACTATTCACAAGCCGTAACTTTTCTCACACAACAAGATACTTCTAACAAACCTTTGGTTATCACACCAGTTTCTGAAGTTAGTCCCCAACACAATGGTGCACAAATTAATGGTCCTTTACCTTCACTCAGTGAAGTTAAAACAAAAGCCGAAAGTTGTCGAGTTATAAAATACTTTGACATTTTCTCATCTGACCTTAAACTTTTGGAACGTGAGATTGAATTTCATTCTGAAATAAAAGTTGAACATTTTCATTCACCTCTGGCGTGAGAACAAAGAGACATTCTTCAGAAAAGAATTTTACCCCATGTCAAAAATTTGAAAAACTGTGCACAATATTGGGAAAGGGATTTTCACAAGGAACTTGGTCTCATGAAAACAGTTTTCGAGAAAACAGAAACATCGATTTCAAATAGTAAACGTAAAAAGAAATTATTAAGAAAAGATGTGGATCGACTCTTGGAAGATGTATCTCTGTGTTGATATCCATAATGTTGTGTTATTGCATTCTTTGCCGTGTGCATCTGATCATATCTCTGCTGATTCTGTTGATTCTGTTAATATTGTTGATAATACTGATAATGTGCATCTTATCGAGTCTTTAAAAGTGGAAAATGAACGATTGTTAAACGAGCTTTCAAATGCAAAACGTCGTCTTCAATGGTGTCAAAAGGATGGTCAAAATCGTGAACTTGCTTTGCAAAACAAAATCAACCAGTTGCAATCCAAAACGTTTAGTCCAAAATTTGAGCAACTGGATGATCAAAACGTGTCTTTGAAATGTCAAATCTCAAAATATGAACAAGAACTTGTAAAAGTTAAACATGAATATGGTGTCATATTTGATTGACTTAAAAGACTCGTGATGAAGCATCAAACGAACTTGATCATTTTCTTGCACACACTAAGGAAGTCATGAATTTTTAAAATCTTAGCTCGAAAATCAAGAATTGGTGCACACTATCTTTAAGTTAAGAGAAATGTTAGGAAAGTATGAACAACTTCCGCCACCGTTATTAAGAGAATAGCACCGTAACACTTAGTAATTGTGACCCTAGAATCCCTACTGCCAAATCACAAGATACTAATGTGCTTCCTCTCTTACAATAGGAATAATTGCCTCTTTTCCTAATGTCCGCACTTCAAAGCCTAGGCGCAATACAAGGAAGAATAGGAAGTTGCGACCTAAGAAAAGATCAATAAGGAATGCTGAAGTAGAAGAACACCCTAGGTTTTAAAAGGTACCATTTTGAGGGGTCGTTTTAACCCTTATTTGATCACTTTTGTATCCGTTATTGCTTAATATCGTTCCTTTTCACTTTTTAGGTCTCTTGAAGGCAAAATGCTGAAATGGCACTTATTTGGACGAAAAGGCGAATATAGGAAGAAAATGGCCAAAGTCGAAATCGAGACACTCAAAGTCTGCTGAAAGCGACGACGGCCATCATTAACTGCGACGCCGTCGGAGGAATTTGTGATGGCTCGGAAGAGAAAATGGCTTGTTTTGAAGGACGGCGTCGGGCTTTAAAGGAGTAGACCGTCGCAACTCGGGCGGCCTAGATGCGACCAAGACGGCGTCGAAGTTGAAGAGGACGGCTTCACGGACATAAGGTGACACCGTCGCAAGGTTAACGTGGCCAAGACAAAACCCTAATGACGGCGACGACGGCCACAAAACATAAGGTGACGCCGCATATGTAATATTATATATAGAATCCGAATTTTTAAGTTTTAGGAGAGTCTTTTGGAGTAAAACCTAAAACCAAACCAAGGGTGTCTTGTACAAGATTTTGGGGTTCCAAACCCTATCTTACATCAAGATAAGTATTTACTTCATCAATTCGATTATGTCTTTGATTATTTGTGTGTATGCTTGCATGTTCTCCATGTCCGGCTAATTTATTTGTGTGTTTGCTTACGGAGTATGAAACTTAATTATTGAATATTGATTGGTTGTTTCTTATCTTAGTTGATTAATGATTTAGTAATGTGATAGGTCATTCGTTGTGTACTGAATGCTTGATTCATCTTTGTGAACCTTAGAATATAATTACTTGAGTAGTTGTAAGCTAAACCATCCAAAGAGTGCCTTAGAGTAAGAGTTTATTATCCCTAGTGGGTTTTGTAGACGAGACCCTTTGGTAAGTTCAAAGAGTTAGGGAGAAACGCATACCCTACAACTTTAGACACACAACACAACTAAGAATAAGGACGTGACAACTCAACCATCAATAGGAGATAATTAAGGAGTAGTAAAACCTAAGTAAACACATCTTTAAACTATCATACGAGCACACATTAATTAGACATAGACTACCACCACCTTAGTTTAGATAATTAGATAATAGTAGAGTAATCGGTGAAATACCAACCCCCAAATCCAATACCCGAGATTCAGTATCTTCAATTTCCTAAAAACATAAAAAGATAAAAATAATCTTCCTCAACCTTAACCTTAGCGTAGTAACTTCTCACTAGCATTCCTATTCCCTAGAGAACGATATCAATACTGTGCTTACCCTAATACTACACTACAACGATTAGGTTCACTTGCCTAGGTGTTGAAAACTTGCTCGACGAAAAGGAAGTTCCTTTGACCCCGAACAGCAGCTGCGTAGCGTATCAAGTTTTTGGTGCATTGCTTGGGGAATAAAATAGCTAGTTAGTAGTCCACCTCGCTTAGGTTCTTTGCTTGATTCCTATCAAGTAAATTTTTCTCATTTTAGCTTCCTCTTAGTCTATCCCCTTCTTCGTGACCTTTGTTTGTAACACCCATCACTTTTCATCATGGAAGGTGATAACCAACCACCACTCATCAACCCACCACCAATGACCCGCCAAGAGCCTGCACTTTGGTGAATACTCAAGACCAAGCCACCTAGGCTAACGATCTCCATTGTGTGTTGGGTTTTAGGTTCCTTGGATGATGAATTACTCTAAGTAATGGAACCACGGACAAGCTTGAAGATAACCACGGATCAAGAAGTGTAACCACCGATGAAGTTAACCACGGCTAGTAGTATTAAGTAACCGCCGATAGTACATTGTAAATCTTTACTAGTTTTCTATAGTCGGTTAGTTATTTGTATCGATAAATATGGAAAAGATATTTATCTTGTAGGTTACGATTGTATATTGTATAGGACTCCTTAGTCTATAAAAGGAGGTCCTAGGCTAGGTTAGATATACGTATGTTTTATATCTAAGGTCAATACACTTCAAGGTTGCAAACCCTAATCTCGTAAGAGTATTCAGATTAAATAATATTGAGGTGTTGATTGTTAACTGCTCTTCTTCTTAAGATCAAGTGTTAAATTCCGCGTAATACTTGATAAGCTTTTGTTACAAGTCGGCTTTTTATTAGATCGTTTGCTCAACTGGGATCAACAAGTGGTATCGAGCTTGTGATCTAGAAACTGTTAACAAGAAGAAGTCTCTTAATTTGTACTTAAGAAAGTTAAGATGTCTGAAGAAACTCATATGGTGACTGCTTCTAAGGTTCCCATGCTCAAACATGGTGAATATCAAATCTGGAGGATGCGAATGAGGCAATACATTCGCATGATTGATTATGCTCTATGGGATGTTGTTGAAAAGGGAGACTCTCTTCCCAAGAAGGGTGATGATGGTAAGGAAATTACTATTGTCAGTGAACCTGATAAAGCTAAGAGGAAGATGGAGATAAAAGCTCATAGTATTCTCTCCATGGGAATACCTAATGAGTATGCATTAGACTTTGATCAGTATGATTCGGCTAAAGAACTATTGGATGCTCTTGAATTAAGGTTTGCTGGTAATGAAGCCACCAAGAAGTCAAGAATGAACATGCTTAAGCATCAGTTTGAAACCTTCACCGCTCAAAGTGGAGAAAAGATTGATGGTACATATAATAGGCTTCAAAACTCATCATCAATCAAGGCAGTGGGTTACAAGTTCCTTCAAGAAGACATTAATTTGAAGTTCATAAGGAGCTTATCATCCGATTGGGCTATTCATACCATTGTGTGGAGAAACATGATGACTTTCCTACAATGACTCTCGACAATCTCTTCAATAACACGAAGGTCTATGAGTCCGAGAATACCTTTTCTAATCCGCCTTCTTCTAATCAAAACATTGCTTTTGTCTCCACTAATAACAAAAGCCCACAAGATGCATCCATCTGCGCCTATGGTATAACCACGCTATTGCAAACAATACCACCGTTAGTGATAATGTCGGTGATGGTGCAACTGTGCTTTTCTCGGCCGATTTAACTACCGTTATCGTCTTGAATCAAGATCCGATGAAATTGATCCTCGATGATCTTGAAGAGATTAATCTCCAATGGCAAATGGCAATGTTGACTCTTCAAGCAAGGAAGTTTCGAGGAGGACCGAAGACAGTTAAATATGATGGACAAAGGAGAGTGGATTCGACAAAAGCAAGATGGAGTGCTTTAATTGCAAGAAGAAAGGTCATTTTGCTAGGAATGTCGAGCTCCTAAAAGACTTGAAGGCATTAAGAAGACAACCGAAGAGCCTACTATTACTTGACTTTGGTTGCTCGGGATGGACTTGGTGATTATGATTGGGTGATCGATTGAAGAAGGTCCAAATGCGACTTTTCTTGCTAGTGAAGCTTCAAAAGAGCATAACTTTGCTCTAATGGCCTATGCTTCATCTTCGGATCGATTCGAGGTATCCAATGATTCCAAAACATCTACTTGTTCTTTAAATCATGTGCTTGATAGCTTAGAGTCTCAAAAGGCTATCACCGAGTTTGAGAAAAGAAGTAGATAGATTGACTCTAGATAACTTAGGATATAAAGTTGGATTAGAGGGTGTGGAAGAGAGACTAAAATTACGTATTAAATGTGAATTTGAGTATGTAGAAAAGATTGATATACTAGGTGGTGAAATTGATCTTAAAAGCAGAGAGATTAAAATGCTTAAAGATAGACTAGCGTATGAAAAGTGTAAAAGATAAGGCCCTAGAGGAAAAGAAAACATGTTGTTAGGGTTGCTAAAATACAATATGCTTCGATCTTGTACTGAAACCAATTGGCCAAAAACTGCTAGAGATGGTACCGGTTTAGGATACAATGATATGCCACCACCCCTTTAATGAAACATGCACCACCATTAAAAGAACTCTCATTTAGTAGTGAATTCGGTTTAATAAACTTCTTGAAGAAGTTAATAAGACCGAAATACCTAAGATGAGTTCGATAAGTTATCTGGTGCTCCCATAATTGAAGATTGGGAATCGATTCGAGGATGTTAGTACCGAATCAACTAAGTCTCGAAAAGATAGCGCCTGTTAAGAAAGTTGATTCTAAACAAGTCAACTCGCACCTAGATTTGGAGCTAAAGTTACCAAGAAAGTTGTAGAGTACAGAGAAATTCCTAGGAACAGATGAAACAATTTAAACCTAGGGAAATCAAAGAAGCTTAAATGGTCTAATTTCTAACAGATTAGGTGATGAGTTTCAATGTGTTAATAAGGCTTGTTTTGTGTGTGGTAGTTTTGAACATTTACAGAGGAATTGTAATAAAACATACCACAAGTTTGGAATCATTGGAAGAGGGTAAATCATAAAACTTTTCAAGAAAAACAAACCCTCATCCTAACGGTAATATGATTCCAAGAGCAAGTCTTGATCGAAATGGGAATACAAAATCTATTGTCACCGCTTCACAAAATGGGTTCCAACCATCGCTAAGCTAAATGTAAACACGGCTAAGCAATGTCAAACCACCGATAAGCCAAAAATCACCACCGATTCAAAAGAAGTTTTAAAAATTCCAAAGGTGATAACTGATACAAAGGTTGGAAATCATTTTTATGTTTATAAGGCCTCAAAGAAGTTGGCAATGGAAGCCTAAGACAAAGGTTTTACCATATGTCAACTGCATCAATGGACCTAACGAAATTTGAATATTTTGATGCATGGGCAGACCCAAGTCAAGATCGACTGGGTCCACAAGAGAACTAATTTTGAAATCTTATGTGCGGGCAATCTTCAAACCGAGCTAAAAGATAAAGGAGTTTTTGATAGTGGTTGCTCTGGGCACATGACTTGGGATGGAAGAAATTTGGAAGATTTTGAAGCTTATGATGGAGGATATGTGGCATTTGGCAATGATCCAAAGGGAGGAAAGATACTTGGAAGAGGCACAATCAGAACAGGGAAGCTAGACTTTGAAAAGGCACTACAACAAAAGTGGCTTTTTAGGACCCTTTGTGTGGGACGGTATGATAATGGAGTCCTAAAAAACTGTTTAATAGGACATATGAGCGTTTAGGGTCCTTTTTAAATATTTGCTACTTAGGCGATGTCCTAAAAGGTATATAATAGGATGGTCGATGATTTGGGGTCCTATTATCATATAACTTAATATGACACTTAAAATATGGATCCTAATAAATTACCTTTATAAGACGTTTATTCATTATGGTTGTATTATAATAAACCATAATAGGACACTGAGTTTTGAGTCATAAGACATCGCTTAGTTAAAACGCTTATTCACAAAAAGTTTTATTATAGCATAATTTAATAGGACCTTTGACACGTGGGTATTATAACGTTAACCTTTATAGGACGCTTATGTACAATGGTTTTATAACATCATTTTTTAAACGATTATTTGCAAAAGTTTTATTATAACAAAACTTAATAGGACCCTTAAAGGATGCATATTAATTATGGTTTTATTACAATACACCATAATAGGACACTTGATATATAAGTCATAAAACATTAATTATTTAAAACGCTTATTCGCAAACGTATTATTAAAACATAACTTAATATGACAGTTGACACTTGGGTCCCATAGATTGATACACCATCATAAGACACTTGATATTTGAGTCATAAAACATCGGTTTTATGGAACACTTATTCGCAAACATTTTTTTTACAAGAAAAGTGAATAGGACCCTTGACAATAGCGTCTTATAACGTTAACCTTTATATAACGCTTATTCATAATGGTTTGTTTATGATACACCACAATATGACACATCTTTTTAGAGTCGTAAAACATCCGCTTTTTATAACGCTTATTCAGTTTTATAGAACGCTTAATTGCAAAAGTTTTATTTGAACAAAAATTAACAGGACCCTTGACAACTGTGTCTTTTAACATTAACCTTTATAGTACGCTTATTTGTTGTGGTTTTTTTATCCTTTGATTTTTTTTTTTAGCTTATTTTCTACTTAGCTAATGCTTATTCTATGTCCCCTTTAGTCCTTTTTAGGATTTAGCTTTTGATTAGTTTTATTTGTAGCTTTTTGTAGCATTTTATCCCTTTAGTTAGCCTTAATCCAAACAGCCCCTTTGTCAGCCCACTGTCCCAAACGCCCCCTAACAGCCCACAACAGCAGCTTGCTGTCTTTTTTTTGCTTTTTGATGTCCCATTGTTGCTAATTAGGCTCCTCTTGATGCTCATTTTAATGTCGTAGATTAATTTTAACTAATTTTAGCTTCTTCACTAGTTTTTTGAAAGCTTTTTTTTTCCTTTCATTGATTTTCTTTTTCTTCTAGCATTAATAAACATTGCGCCTTGGTTTAGCTTGTCCAAGGTCCGAAATTTGTGTTAAACAGTTAAGTTGTCCTTATTTCCGGTTGCCAAAAAAAGTAAAAGAAAAGGTGCGAGACACGGGATTCAACCCGGGACCTCATGACTTTCTTCACACGCACCCGCACACAACAAAGACAACCCATCCGAGCTTTGAGTCATTTTGGCTACTAAAACGCATAATTAATGTATTAAATGGTTTCGAGTTCCAAGTTTAAAACCCAACAATAGATTAAAGAAGAAAAAGTGGGAAGTGGGACTTGAACCCACGACCCCAACCTCACTGTCCCACAACACGCACACTCGACCACTTACCATCCGCTCTAGTCAACCTTTTGTTATAATCATTAACCATTAGTCTTTTAAATACGTTTTGTTTTCTTTTTTTAGTTAATAAGCTTAAAGCCCTTTTCTAATATTAATTGCTCATTAGGTTTAGCTAGCTTATTGTTTTTTTTTAATTTTCACTTATTCAAGAATTCAAAATGTACTTTTCATGAATTTTGGTATTTTCCATTTTCATTTACTATTTTTAATAATTGGTTTTCTAAAATTTAGTTTTAAATCGTAATAAATAATTTAAAAGTCGAAAAATTCCTGCTTTTTCCTAAAATTATTTTTTGTCATGTAGAATGTAGGAAAATTGGTTTCGCACTCGTAGGACTTAAATTGCATAATTATTCACTTTCGGGGCTTAGTGTGTTCCCGGTTTCTTACGTTTTTGTATTTTAGCACCCTAGAGTGTAGTTTAGCGTTATTTAATTATTTATTAGGCTTAGTAGTAGTTTATTTAGAGTTTACTTTGTTTTACTTTCTTCATTTTCACCCTCGTTCTTTATTTTGTAGAATAACGAAATCAAACCCAAATTTGTTTAACCAATTCAAGTCCATAATCACGAAACTCAACGACACCGTCAATTTCACACCTCGTTGGGACACGACCGGGAAATCACTTTCCGGTATCACTTTTATCACATTCGTGAGCTTTGGCGTTAACCCTTTTCTAAAAGGTTGATTTGTCAATTTCACGATTAATTTGATATTTTGATATTGTGTTTATTTTCACCACTCACAACGATCGAATCAAACACTCCTTTATTTGAGTCATAAAACATCAGTTTTTTAGAACGCTTATTTTCAAGGATGGTGATATCCTTGATGGTATTGTAATAAAGAGTAGATCTCCTTTGGGTTTAGGTGTTGTGAAATGTTGGGTAGTAGTTCCTCCATAGTAATGGAACTAGGTGCTTGGCCTATTACCTAATAAAGGGTAGGTGACGTTGTGATAGGTATGGTTCACCTTGGAGTGAAAGAACCCGGTGGTTAGCCTAGCACCGTATAAAGGGTATGCGATGTTGTGATAGGTGTGGTTCACCTGGAGTGAAAGAACCCGGTGGTTAGCCTAATACCGAAAAAGAGTAGGCGACGCCAGAAGGCTTCTCCGCCATAAGGAGTTGGTGTCGTAGTGTTTACGAACTCTAGAGTAGGTGACTTGGGGAGTGGAGTAGGCAAGGAAGGTGTCCTTGTAGACAAACCCGATAAATACTTGCGTGTGGTTATGTGTTTCTTACTCTTTATCTTTCATTACAAGTTTATATATCTATCTATCAACGTCCAACATAAACAATCAAATGGATTAACATAAGTTGACCTAAATGTTTTAAAACAAAATTTTAATTGGTAAAATTATTCACCCCTTCTAGTTTTCCACAAACTATATCCTAAAATTAAAATTAACCCAAATCAATTCCATCAATTACAAAACGTCTTAAAGATGATATTGACATACGGCCGCTCGATGTCAATGAGGCTCGACTAATTTCAAACTTCTACAAAACCGATCTCGATAGCTCACAAACAAATTCGACTCATTTCAAATTAAACATGTACCAAATTATATGATTTTTGCTAAGTAATACCTGTAAAGCAATTTGATTATGGTATGAAAAAATAAACAAACTAATGTCACTAACTCATTAATTATAATCATCAAAATAACGATCTTGACATCGACATGAATTATAATTATAAAAATCATAATCTCTTCGATTGTATCCCATATATAAGTTTTTGGTAAAGGAGCGACAATTTTCTGGTATTTGTTGTATATTTTATAAAGGGTATAGTTTTCAATAAAAAAACAATAAGGGGCCTAGTTTGTACATATCAATAAGTTGTTAAAAACCTTTTTAATACTCACTTTATTAGCTCCTCGAGAATCACAATCTCGCTTTCCCCATCTTTCCCCTTCGTTCATTTTTCCCGACCGTATATAACGAAACGCTATGTGTCGCCGGTTTGATTCACGACCATATTCAATAAGCGCCGAGGCACTCAGATTTTTATCCGAGGAACTTAAGCTATTTCTTCTGCTTTAATTCCTTTTTCTTATATAATTTGTGTGTCGGGGAGTTTCGTTGAGGCATCGCCCCCCATTAGTTATCACATGGCTCCGCCCTTGGTTGCGAAGCCTGTTGATTCGGATGATGAGAATGGTGGTGGTGATGGGGATGAGCCGGTGAATGATGATGAAGATGAGGTTTGTGGTTTTGGGTTTAATTAGGGTTTGGTTTGATTGGATTAGTTAATGATGTGGTTTTGATGCAATAGAGTGTGATTTGTTAGGGTTTACGTGTAAATTAGGGCTGTTTTAGTAATTTTAGGTCAAAAGATTGGTTTAGTGTGTTACGTTTTGATATCGTTAATGCAGGATTAGGTTAAAAATGGTTTTGATGTAATTTGTTTGGTTTAAATCGTTAAATAGTGTGATTTGTTGTTAGGGCTATTTTAGTGATTGTTACTTGGTTTAGTGTGTTACGGTTTTGATTTATTGATTTCGATATCGTTAGTGTATGATTAGGTTAAAAAAACTGGGCCTTTTAACATTTTGTATGTATATTTTGGTTAAATAGTTGTTATGATGCGAATTGAGTAAGCGGGTTAACTACTTTGTACAAGCTGTGTTATGTGATGTTCTTACGGTGAGATTTGAGTGAGCTAGTGATAATGTTGTATGTGTCGGTATAAGTCTAGATTTAAGGGAGATACATTGGTTAAAGTAGGGATTTTTTTGTTCAAATTAGTTGTTTCGGGTTTTGATTTACCGTGATGTTAGTGTTGGTTTTGATATTTTTGATGTAGCTGTTTCGGGTTTTGATTTACCCTTATGTATAAGGTAGGGGTTTTTGATGTTAAAAACCTGTTATTTATGTATTGCTGATGAAAGTTAGGTTCAAAAAGTATTAATTTGATGCATTTTGTGTAAGGTAGGGATGTGTGATGTAAAATAATGTTTTGTGATGATGTTTATGGCGAGATTTGAGTGAATAGTTGTTTTATTTACAACCGAGTAGTGAAATATTGAGTAACCATGAAGTTAATGACTACCATGAACGGTCTTATGGATCTAAAGGATTCGAGTCAGATAATTCAGGTGCCACACGAAAATTAGCGATTCTGCTGGAAATGACGCGTTTGACGGGAGTAGGAGTAGGTATGATGGTGATGATCTTGATGCTAATGAAGATGAGTCTCGTGCTACAAGATGGTAATCTTTTGTTTTGTATTATCAATGCCTTTTTAATTACTCTAACGATTTGCTAATGCTATGACACTATTTTGTAAGACGACGTTGGAAAATGAAGGGATATCGATGATTGGAAGAACGCAGCAATGAGAGAACCAAGGGTTGTCATTCAAACAAAAATGATATTGATATACTCGACGATGGTTATAGGTGGACAAAATACGGGCAAAAAGTGTTCTAAGGAAAATCCTAATCCAAGGTAAGGAAAGTTTCATTGCATTTTCACTTTGTTATATTCAAAGTGGTAAAATGTTCATTTCTAATTTGAAGTTTGTACTATTGGTTTAATGTATGCGGAGTTATTATACATCCACAAGTCTCGCCACTTCGTTAGAAAACACGTCGAACAAGCATCGCATTACAGGAGGTCAGTTATAACAATGTGGTTAAAAGTTAGGTAATATTATTATTTTTTCTTGTAGATATTGTTGTCTCCGACTACTTGGTCATTTCCGTTTCAACCTTTTAACTAAAAGAATTTTGGCAGAATGTTAAGAATCAACAATGTGGTGTTGAAGAAAGAGAGAAAACTTTTCGATTTCTCAATTCAACCACAATTGAATTATTCGATGTAAGTTTTCGCTTTATTCGATGTAATTTTTGATCATATTTCAACCAAAATAGAATCGGCTAAATGGATGAACTCCATATGACTCAAAAATACTTGTTTTTTATACAAGGTTTGAATTTTTTCATCCTTTTTCCCCATTTTGTCAAATCTGTTTGCGATGGATCCGGAAGGTTCAAGGAAATCACCGACCAACTAACAATCTTGAGAGGTTACATCAAGAGTATCAACCTCAACACGAGGGTAACGACAATTTTAAGAGTCTCACGTAAAAGTTATCGCAGCTCTTGTGAATGTTGGTGTTAAAGAAGTTTTGGTTAAGCAACATGCTAAAGTTGCGTAAGAAGTTGCAGGTATTAGCCGATAACCGGTCATAGCAGATGCTTTTAAGTTTGAGTAAACATTCTACATTTCGATTATACACGTGTCAAATGGCTAGTTACATATTAACTGTGAATCAAACTGTACGGTTAAAACTACTTATTTACCCCATTTTTTACCATGTCTCAAAGATTTTAGTCTCATTTCCCAAGACATCTCTTCTTTTTTCAAAACGATGTACATTTTGTTCAGTTTACATATACTAATTATTCAAATAATTAAAGTTCGTCAAAGGCTTAAAATGATGACTTTTTGGTAATTTGGTTTTTAAAAAACGACGAAGAGCTAGCAGAAAAGAGCATGCCAATAACTGAAAGCGTATCCACAAACGTTCGCAAGGAAATGTTTGCAGGTCCAAAAAAACATGAAAAGGAGGTAACATGCCGAGACGCCAAGAAGGTGAAACATGACTAGCATGGCACATGTATGCTTAAATGCTACTATGTATATACAGTTACTACTACTTACAATACTTTAGTCAGCCACTGTAATATGTATCATGACTATAGGAAATATGTATAAGGTTGTAAATCAGCGTGTCTCACACCACCAGTTGCGAAACATGCCATTCTCTATCGTGAGTCTAGCATCCATATGTAAAGTTGTAGATAAGTAAACATGCCAATAGAAGCAATAATGTAAGTAAATGCTTTATCCCCACCTCGGTATGTCTTTGTTAATCTTGTGATACCAATAATTTTACTAACATGGAGCTTAATGCTTATACATGGGTGTTTATTTGTAGGTGGTCCGTGAGGATTGAGAGAGATGATGCATGATGACCACGGCTAAGCTTCTTGTTGCGTTAATGTATTGTTTAATGTTAATGGACTTTATGTTAGATTCTGTCTACCTTATTTATGTTTAGTGATTTTGTTATGACAATTGCTAATTTGAAATACCATTTCGTTTTATTCATTTAATATTTAGTTGATGTTTTATTCATATCGTAATAATAGAGTGTGCATGGTGAAAATAGCGTCCTATCATATGACTTGTCCGGACTTTGAAATTGTCCTATTAAACTTATTAACCGTCCTAAAATTAACTTAACATTGTAAAAGTGTCCTAATATGTTGTTATTAGGGCGTTATTTAGGTTGTTAATAGACATTTTATACGACCAAAAAATTGGTTTCATAATCGTATTTGGGATATTAGGACCCTTTTCTTGGTGTTAAAGTAACTATAATGGTATATGATAACCGTCCTAAGAATTAACATTAAGGGCGCTTGTATGTATCAAAGATTAAAAGTAGGTTACCACATGTTAGAACATTGGAAAAGTGTCCTAATATGTTTTTATTAGGATGTTATTTGTGTTGTTTATAGACCTAAATGCGACCATAAAATTGGTATCATAATCTTATTTGAGTTATTAGTACCCTTTTCTTGGTTGCTAAAATAGCTATGATGTTACATCATAAGCGTCCTAACAATACTTTTAAGGGCGTTTTATGTGTCTCAAAAGATTAAAAGTAGATAATCACATGTTAAAACATTATAGAGTGTCCTAATATGGTTTTATTAGGACGCTATTTGTGTTGTTCATAGACATATAATACGACCATAAAATTGGTTTCATAAGGGTTAGGGCGCTTTGGACCTATTACAACCGCCTTACATGAAACGCTTTCATCCTTGGTCCTATTAAATGAAAGGTCTAAAAGTACCATTTTATGACGCTTATGGGGGTCCTAAAAGCCACTTTTCTTGTAGTGAGGTCTATTTGGTACAGGACTAAAGTACAACTTATTCAGTGTTTCTCAAATGTGTGATAAGAAAACTGGGTACTTTTTGGGAAACCGGTGTGTGGTGTTATCTCCACGAGTTTAAGATGCACGATGAGAAGTTTATCCAACTTAGGGTACCTAGGAAGGAAAATATATCTGTTTTGATCTTAAAAATGTTCTTCCTAATAGGTCCTTATGTTTGTTTGCTAAAGCATCTCGCTGATGAGTCAATATTGTGGCATAGAAGGCTAGTCATCTCAATTACAAAACAATCAATAAACCGGTAAAGGAAACTTAGTGAGAGGTTACCTTCAAAGGTTTTGAGTGTAAGGAACTGTGTGGCTCATCAAAAGGAAAACAACATAGAGCTTCTTGTAAGACCAAAGCAGAAACACCATAACACAACCAATGTTTATGCTTCATATGGACTTATTTGGACCAACCTTTGTTAGAAGCTTGAACCATAAGCAATATTGCCTAGTTATCACCGATGATTATAGTAGATTTTCTTGGGTATACTTTTTGGCTACTAAGAGTGAGACTAGTGAGATTCTTAAGAATTTCATTACTAAGATAGAAAATCTAGTAAGTCATAAGGTCAAAGTAATCGATGTGATAATGGAACCGAGTTTAAGAATGATGTGATGAATCGATTCATTTAGCTAAAGGTATTGAAAGGCAGTTTAGTGTTGCTAGAACACCACAAATGAATGGTGTAGCCGAGAGGAAAAATAGAACACTAATTGTTTGCTAGGACAATGTTGTCGAATCTAAGTTGCCAACTACCTTTTGGGTTTGAAGTCAGAGGAATTGCATGTTATGTGCAAAATGTAGTAAGGTAGTGAAGCCTCATAACAAGACCCCTATGAGTCGTTACATGGTAGGAAGCCAATGATTGCATTGCTAAAACCTTTGGGTGTCCTGTTACCATTTTGAATACCATAGACTACCTAGGCAAGTTTCAAGAAAAAGCGGATGATGGCTACCTTTAGGCTATTCTACTAATAGTAAACCCTTTAGAGTATACAATAGAGGACTAGAATTGTTGAAGAGAACCTACATGTTCAATTCGGTGAAAAGACTCTAGTGTTGAGACCAAAGGACCAGATCAATGCTTAACATTGATATGCTAACCAAATCTATGAATTATGAGCCTATCATTGCAGGGAACTTCCACTAATCTTGATGCAGTAAACAAAAGGATTACAAGTAGATAAATCTTCAAAGGAAGCGATTCTCCAACGAGTTCTATTTGGTTGAAAAGTGGAAAGGTGGTTCTGCTCCTCCCATCATTCACAAGCAAGGTCCCTCTGATAATGATATACATATTACTGGAGGCAAAGTTGATCATCATCATGATAAAGATGAGTTGGTGCAAGATAACTCGGTGTCGGTAGAAGAAATTGAAAAGAAGAAAAAGCGATCTGCAAGCAATCGCTAAGTTCATCAGAATCGCGACAAGCCATCTTCTACCACTGATAGTTCAAGTGCAATTCCGGCTACAAGCACTGATGATAGTACTTTCTTTGGACCTTATCCAAAGCCACTATTTGGCAATGAGGAGTATCCACATGATCTTGATATGCCTGAATTAATAGAGATGGATACTCCTACTGATGATGAAGACATGGATGAATTCTTCAATGCAAATTTGACTAATTTGGACACTGTTATTAATGAAAGTCCAATTACCTCTACCAGAATTCACAAGATTCATCCCAAGGAACAGATTCTTGGAAATTTGAATACTCCAGTTCAAACAAGAAGCAGGATAAAGAATTCAGAACCCTTTCCTGAACATGGGTTCTATGCAAGATCTCTTCACAAAAGAAACAGTCATAAAGATCTGCAAAATTGCTTGTTTGCTTGTTTTTGTCTCAAAATGAGCCCAAGAGAATGAAGAAGCTATAACGAAGAAGGTTGGGTAGAATCAATGCAAGAGGAGCTTCTTGGTTCAAACTTCAAGAAGTTTAGACATTGGTTAATCTTCCAAATGGGAAGAGGGCTATTGAACTAAATGGGTCTTGAAACAAAAGGGATGAAAGAGGAATTGTAGTGAGGAACAAGTCAAGGTTGGTTGCTCAAGGATACACACAAACCGAAGGTTTGGACTATGATGAAGTATTTGCACCGTTGCAAGGATAGAGGCTATTAGATTGTTTTGGCTTATGCTTCATTCAAGAATTTTGTTGTGTATCAAATGGATGTTAAAAGTGCATTTTATATGGCACTATTGATGAGGAGGTATATGTTTGTCAACCTCCTAGTTTTGAAGATCCCGATCATCCCGACAAGGTTTACAGGGGTGAGGAAGGCTATGTATGGATCGCATCGGGCTCCTAGGGCATGGTATGAATGCCTATCTACTTATTTGATGGACAATGGATTTAAGAGAGGACTGATTGACAAAACTTTGTTCATTAGAAAGCACAAAGATGATATTTTATTAGTTCGGGTTTATGTAGATGACATCATCTTTGGGTCTACTAACAAGGAGCTATGAGATTTTGAGAAACTTATGCATGATAAGTTTCAGATGAGTTCTATGGGAGAACTCACTTTCTTTTTGGGGCTACAGGTTCAACAAAGGACTGATGGTATTTTCATTAGTCAAGACAAGTATGTAGCAGATGTGTTGAAGAAATTTGGGTTTCAAGATGTAAAAAGTGCAAGTACCCCAATGGAGACTCAGAAACCTATGCTACCAGATGATGGGAGTCCCAAAGTTGATTTGAAGTTGTACAGATCCATGATTGGATCTTTGATGTATCTTACTGCATCTAGGCCAGACATTATGTTCTCTGTTTGTGTGTGTGCAAGATTTCAAGTCACACCCAATACCTCACACATGAATGCTGTTAAGAGGATCTTTAGGTATTTGAAAGGTCATCCTAAATTGGGCCTTTGGTACTCTAAGGATTCTCCTTTTGATTTGGTGGCCTACACTGACAGTGACTATCTTGGAGCTAGTCCGGATAGGAAGTCTACCACCGGAGGATGTCGGTTCTTGGGAAGCGGACTAATTTCTTGGCGGTGTAAGAAGCAAACTATTGTGGCAAATTCTACAACCGAGGCGAATATGTGGTCTTTGCTAGTTGTTTGTGGTCAAGTTCTATGGATTCGAGAATCAATTGTTTGGATTTGGGTACAATTTTATGCATACTAAGATTTACATTGATAATAACAATTACAATTTGCATTATCAAAATCATGTTTTACATTCTAGAACTAAACATATTGAGATAAGACATCACTTTATTAGAGATTGTAATGAGAAAAGGTTGATTCAAATGGTAAAAATCCATACCGATTTCAATGTTACGATCTTCTCACAAAAGCTTTTGATGTGGGGAGGTTTCAGATCTTGTTGTTAATATTGGAATGATTAATCTCTAAAATTCTCAAATTGTTTTGTACAAGCTTGTAAAAGTATTGGACTGTTATTATGTAATCTTAAGTATTGCTATCTCTTTTATATCCACTGATAGTGGTGTTTCTAACCACCGATAAGAGTTGCTTCTAACCACCGATAGAGTTGGTCTATCCACGCTAGTTGTTCGTGTTTTCTCTAACCATTGTGCGGGAAAATGCTAAATCATTATAGAGATGCAAGAAGCTTCGAATTTCATTGTTCATTCAACAAAAGCTTTTTCTGACTTACGACACAATGAAACTTCAAGTGCTAATTAATGACTACATCTATACATGGTTTCTACTACTACTATCCTTCTTGATATCGTTTGAATGTTGGATATGCATTTATCATATGCAAACAAAGCGACTAAGGATCAAAATGGAAAGGATGGATTGATGCAAACGAAGAAGTCAAGCGATTGTGGAAGATAGATGGCTACTATGATAATCTTCTTGTGCTCCATCTTCTTCCCACCATTCAAAGAACTTACTCCATCTTCCCTTTTCCTTCCTGGTTACGATATGTGATGAAGCACCATGACTTGGTGCCCTAAGCCCAAGAACCACCTCTCTGCACTAGGGGTGGTGGGTTTCTTGCTCGAGGTCTTGGTTGGGGGTTAGAAGATGAAGGTTTGGAGTTTGAAGGCCTCTTCTTAGAAGAGTCATCAGAATCTTCAGAAGTATCACTTGGATTCACCACACTATCATCTTCAGATGATGGGAGAAATGGAGATTTTCTTGGTCTTGGTTCTAGTGGAGGAAAATAGGTTAGCCATGGGTTTCCATCTTCACTTGATGATGAAGATGATGAAGAGGATGAGGAGGTGGTTAAATCAACCACTTCTGGTTTGTTCCAACTAGGGTTCCACATTTTGATTGATTGGGGATTTTGGAGCAATTAGGGTTTTTATCTCTTGATTGGTTTGGGCGTTCTATGATATTTGGGTGCTTTTTATAAGTGAGGATTAGGGTTACTCAAGTAACTAAAGGTGTTAGATGTGGTTGGGCGATTAATGAGGTTCTTGGAGATTGAGCCGAGATATATTCTAGAAGTTGACTATGTTGACTTTCTCGTTCTAACCTCGGATAGGTTGTTTGTAACCACTTCTGGCTATTACTAACCACTGACAACTATACTTTTTGTCTTTGTGTTTGTTTTGTGTTGTTTTGCAGGAAAGAAGGATGACTATGCATAAGGAGCTAGTGTGATTGCTACTTTTGTTTGTGTTAAAAAAAAAAAAAAAAAAAAAAAAAAATGTATATAAAGTTTTGTGTAATAGATGGTTTTTGTGTAATCCTTCTTATCTTGTGAGATACCATTTCAATTGGCATGGATTTGCTTGATTTAATGTTGATCAGTTGGGAGGACTGATTATCTGTATCCACGGATAGGGTGTTCCAACTGCGGACAGATGTTGTAGCAGCACGGATAGTATGTTGCTCTGTTTTGATACTTCAGGGGTTGTTTTGACACTTTGGCAAAAGTATAAATATCACTTCCCAAACTCACGGATGGATCACTTTCAATTGCAAATATTGGTATCATAAACCCTAATCACTTTGGTTGATTTCTTCACAAACCCACTTTCTTCTTATCAATCACAATGGCTGAGTTGTACTCCACTTCCCATAATCTTGTTGCTATTCTCACCAAAGATGCTCGCTCTGAAGGGTTTCATCAAATGATTGATTTCCTTGTTCATAGTCCCATTCACTTTGCTTTAACGGTTGAACCTACCATTTTTAAAGCCTACATACGTCAGTTTTGGAAGAATGCTAAACTTGAGGAGGTTAATGGGTTGGAGGTTTTTAGTACTAGGGTGGATGAGAATGCTATATTGGTTTCTGAGGAGCTTATTCGAGAAGTTTTGAGGCTTGATGATGCTGATGGTGTTGATAATCTTTCTGATGTTGAGATTGTGGCTGGTTTAGAGAGATTAGGATACACATACAGAGGTGAAAAGGTACAATTTTTTAAGAATCTGTTTTCTCCACAATGGAAATTTTTGATTCACACTTTATTGATGTGTATGAGCAATAAGACCACAGGCTTTAATGATTTTCCTTCAAAGATTGCTACCGCTATTATTTGTTTGTCGATGGAAGGAAATTTAATTGGTCTAGGATGATTTATGAGGGTTAAAAGAATATTAGGAAGAAGGAAAGTATTATTTGTATCCTCGATTTGTTCAATTGCTTGTGGAACATCAAATCCGTGATCCTATTGAACATGTTGTAGAGTATGAGGTAAATCGTGATGATTCCTCGAGTGTTTGCTTATATGAGGAATCCGCCACGTAACGTTGTTATTCCGTATGTTCCTTTGTTTCCTCATGTTAAATTTTCCCACCGATTCTGCGGTTAATGAGGCTAGGAGAACACAGGCACCGGCTTCCTCAAGCTAGTGTTAGTGGTATGGTTAATGAGGTCACCACACGGTGTGGAGGCGACATGATGGAAGGGCTTCCACCATCGATCCATGCTTAGATGGTCGTGATAGTGGAAACATCAATAAGACCCAACCTTTGGCAACTCCTAATGTGGAAAGTTCTTTAGAGCTTACCACGGTGGAGGTATCCCTAGCCAATCGCTACTACGAGGTACATAGATGATCGTGCTAGGTCCGGTGCTATGTTTTCTATATCCCGTGATTCACCGCTCGGGCAGCTTAACACGGCTCAAGTGATGAGGGTAGATTGGAACCTAATAATGAATTGACGGTTGATGACTATGTACCTTCCCGACTTTTCGATGATCCACCTCTCGGACCGATAACACAAAAAGTGGGGAGGATATTCTTGAATGAGTAAATGAATTGACGATTCAAGTTCTAAAATGGAGGATAAGATTTCTAGTCTCAGGAGGTCACCGTGCTTGTGGTAAAACTATTCGGAGATTAAAGCATCGGGTCTTGGTTTTGGAAAGAGTGAAAAGACACGGACTTGGTTGCTTTGAAAGCTTTGAGGCGATGAAAAGAAGGTGAACTCTTCTCCTACTCGAATGTGGATGATGTATCCAAACAGGGAGGAGTGATGGCATGACTTGTGGGAGGTGGAATGTATCATTGGTGTTTCTATGGAAGAAGATGTTGACAAGGAGATCAAGAATTTGTAGTTTCGATAAAGCGGGAATGTTGTTCTTGAAGAATTGAGGAATGTTGACATAGTACGAACACAAGCAATCGATGGCATATCTCGAAACCTTGGTTAGTACTTTTGTAACCACCGATGTTGTTTCGATTTGGCTATTGTTTCTACTCTTGTACCCATCGCTATTACAACTACTTCTACTATTGTTACAACTCTTTCAATTACAATCTAAGCCTAAAGAAGTAGAGAAAGAGGTGCAAGCACATTGATTAATTTGAGCAAAACATCATCAATACCTACATCAATAATTGCACCTTTATCTATTCACCATCGCTACTAAATCAAAAGGTAAACCAAAAGGTAAAAGTTTGGTTATTGGTGAACCTTTGAAGAAGAAATGATCAAATCCAATGTTGGAAAAGGCAAAGAAGTAGTAATCAAGTTCAAAAATAAAATAGAACAAGAGGCTTATGATAGAGAGTTTGCTAGAGGTTTAGAAGAGGAGGATAGAGCGACTTTGGAAAAGCGAAGAATGATGAAGAAGAAGCTAGTCAAGATATTAGCTATATGGTATGAATCTCAAGAATATCTTAAAGCTTGAATTGATCAATGATGAATATACAAGACAAGAATGGGCTTTGTTCGATGATGAAGAAAAGGCTAGACTTCGGGAATGTTGGCAAAGAAGGTTAGTAGAGGAAAGAAGAAAATTGTAAGAAAGAAACCTCCTTCTATTGCTCGGTTGAGGAATGTTTTGATGAGGATTATCAAAAATTCGTATATATGTTTCAAAATCTTACTACTGCTCATTTAAAAGAATTTTGAAATCTATGAGACATGTATGAGAATTAATAATGATGATTTCTGTCCATGAATTCTCAAAAGAGGAAGAGTGGATTAAAGAGCATGATGCATGGATGGAAAGTAAACGAAAAGAAAATCTAAGGTTCTGTGAGACATCCGATTCTAAGAAGTTGAAAGTTGTTGCGTATGAATCAAATCATTTCTTATGAGTTTAACCTTTTAGATGGCAAGTTGAAGGAGTTTGGAAAATTCAAAGACTCAATAATGATGTTTCTGAGTATAATAAATTTTCTCAAATGCTTCAATATTTTGATAGAGATGATTTGATGAATCTTTGGGTACTTTACAAGAATAATTTTGGTGAAGTACATCCAGATGATTATCATGAGAGGCTGATGTATCATAATTTGAAGATTCTATTTGAGCCTACTCATGATGAACCTGAATGGCAAGGACTCTACCATGGTCAAGTTACTCGTTGGTTTTATATCAAACCCGTGGAGTTCATGTTTTAAATCTGCTTCGACAGATTATTCATATGCTTGTAGAAGGTGAATATCCTAAATTGAATAATCATCCAGAATTATTGCTCGATGTTGAAGCCGGGTTGTTTCAAGATGTTATTGTCCTATGATAGTCAAGCTTATGACTTGTTGAAGAAGTATGAGAAGATACTTAAAAGTAAGTTTTGGTTACATCCTCCACATCGATGTTTTGAGCTTAAAAGAAACTTGAGAATTCTGTTAGAATTTATCAAGTTTAGGGAGGATTGTTGGGTTTTAGGTTCCTGGATGATGAATTACTCTAAGTAATGGAACCACGACAAGCTTGAAGATAACCACGGATCAAGAAGTGTAACCACCGATGAAGTAAACCACGGTTAGTAGTATTAAGTAACCACGATAGTACATTGTAAGCATCGCTAGTTTTCTATAGTCGGTTAGTTATTTGTATCGATAAATATGGAAAAGATATTTATCTTGTAGGTTACGATTGATATTGTATAGGACTCCTTAGTCTATAAAAGGAGGTCCTAGGCTAGGTTAGATATACGATGTTTTATATCTAAGGTCAATACACTTCAAGGTTGCAAAACCCTAATCTGTAAGAGTATTCAGATTAATAAATAATATTGAGGTGTTGATTGTTAACTGTCTTCTTAAGATCAAGTGTTAAATTCGCGTAATACTTGATAAGCTTTTGTTACAAGTCGCTTTATTAGATCGCTTGCTCAACCGGGATCAACACCGCACCTCAATTTTGTATATTCTGCTTTATCTAACCCTTTTCTTGCGATATGTTGTATATAGTTTATGGTTATTAAATCACCGGATATACCTTGTGTATATCAAAGAGTTAACTAGTCCAAAGGGTACAATTTTTAGTAAAGACACATCAAATCATTGATAGTCAGAATGATTTGCTCAAAATCATAGGGTTTGCAATCACCCATGCTTAATTGTCGAGGGTTGTATGGTCATCAATTCACCATGGCCTATTCCTGCTTGGAATCCAAGAATTGACTAGCCCACAAGTATATGGCTTGTGGTAAAGGCCTCTGCATCCATATTTGGTTATCAATTCACCAACCCAAGAATTGACTAGTCCCGAGCAAACGGCTAAAGGTAAAGACAAGTCAAACCGCTTATATAGTTGTCGGTTTGCTAATAAATCGATGGTTATCGATGTACCATGGTTTTCTAACTTAAACACTTGGCTACTCCAAGAGTGATGGCTATTGGTAAAGAGACATCAAATCCATTATTTTCAATGATTCACCTCTCACGGAGTTAACTCACCGGATGTGATGAGAATAGTATGCAACTAATGAGTTTTGATGTACACTATGTCATTTGTTGCCGCAAAGACCGGCGTTTCTAAGTTTGGTCATCATAGAGATGTAAATCGTTTTGGTTCTTCACGATATTCGAGTACAATCCTCCGGTTCAAGTGTTAAAGATTGTTGGGAAGGATTGTTGGAAGTTTTGTCATTTGTTGGTACAATCCTCTAGTTCGAAATTTTAAAGATTCGAACTGAACTTAAATGATACACCTCTTGGATTCTACAATCAAGATTATTTAAATTTCAGTTTAGGGAGGATTGTTGGGAATTCGTGAAAGAGATTCCTGGCGATCGAGAAACAATGGATTCTCACAAGAAGAGTTTCATCAAGTAATATAAACGTATAAAGTAGGAACTATGTTGAAGTTATTCTCTTGAAGTAGTGAAGCGGTGAAGCATCAAGCAATGGAATCCATCAAGTACTAAAGCCAAGGAATATATCAAGTAGTGAAGCAATAAAGTATTGAAGCGGTGGAATCACCAAGCATTGCCGTGGAATCTCTGAAGTAGTGGGCGGTGAAATCATCAAGCCGTGGATTCTGCTAAAGCACTGAAGCTGTGGAATCTACTAAAGTAGTGAAGATCGGATTCTGCTGAAGCAGTATTTGTATCTACTGAAGGATTCTTCTGAAGTAGTACGCATGAGTTATATTATTTATACGTTAGCCCATCTTTATTATTGTACTGCCCAAGGTTAGCATGGGATTGCTTAGAGATTTCCCATGTTTATTCTGTATGGGTAAAACAAATATTTAGTTGCATGCTTGCATGCTTAGTGATCTTTCCTAGAAATAGTTTAGAGTTTCTTGTCTATAAAAGGAGCATCATAGTTTGTATTAGATATAACTTTTCAGAAAAACATTCAAGAAAAACCTCTATAGAGAGGGTGTAAAGATCCATAGAGGATCATTAGTTTTATTTGAAAACCTTGTTGGTAAAAAAAAAAAAAAAAATTGTCGGAATTCAGAAATGTAGATTCTACGATTGAGAAACAATGGATTCTGCAAGAAGAGTTTCTACTAAAGTAATATAACGCATAAAGTAGAATTATGCCGGGTTATTCTACTTCAGCAGATTCCGAGCTTCGTGCTTTAGCGTAATCCACGACCAAGATTTCAACGCTTCACTACTTCAAGAGATTCCACGGCTTGAAGATTTCAACATTCCACCGCTTGAAGATTTCAACCGCTTCACTACTCAAGATATTCCACGGCTTCAAAGATTTCATGAGATTCCACCGCTTTAGTACTTCAACCGCTTCACTACTTCAAGAGAATAACTTCAAAGATAATTCCTACTTTGTACGCTTATATTACTTCAAAGAGAAACTCTTCTTCGCCAGTAATCCATTGTTTCTCGATCGCCAGTAATCTCTGTTTCACATAATTCCCAAAAATTGAGCTTCGAACAAGCCCAAACTACGGCCCCGCGATCCGACACCATCCGGTTGGTGCAAAACGGATGTGCATTCCATGGACTTCGTTCAAGATCCAAATCAAGATCCGAGGGATTTCCTCAAAATTGTCGATTCCAACGACCTTGATGCTACTACTCGGAGACCACGAGCTGCGGCTCTTCCAATTCTCTCTGGGGACCAAGCTAGTAATTGGCTTGAGCGACTTCCACGGCTCCATCTCAAGTTGGGATGATCTTACCTCTCGCTTCCTTGCTCAATTTTTCCCAACCGGGAGAACCACTAAGCTTAGGAATGACATCTTGATGTTCCAACAACGCCAAGGTGAATCTCTACAAGCATGGACCCGATTCAATGACTTACTTCATAAAGTCTCTCATCACGGCATTGATCTTTGGCTCCAAGTCCAAATCTTTTATGATCATGTCAACTTCCCCACTAAGCGATCCATTGACCAAGCGGCCGGTGGAAAACTTAGTGATCTCACCGCGGAAGAATCATGGGGTATAATAGAGGACCTTGCCCTTTACGACAACGAAAGTTGGGATGACCCCCGTGAGCTACCTAAAACCGTCAAGGCAATCTCCTTGCCTTCCATCAACTCACAACCTTCCGACCGTAGGATGATCGAACTTGAAGATCAAGTTAAATTCCTCATGAGTTCCTACGAAAATCCTAAGTCTTCACACAATGTGAACAAAGTTTCTTCCTCATGCGAGCCGCTTTGTGATCCTCATAACACGCCAAGACTAGCACCGATCCCCGAACACGCCTGCTGACTACGCATCCTCACAGACAATGGAGCGGGAGGAAGATTCCTACAACACCCGGACCTAGGAATTTCAATGAAACCCGTGAGGCATGGAAAACAAGTTCGACTTCTCACGGGGACAAACCAAAGAATTCACCTCTAATGATTTCTCATGTCCCCACCTAACGGTCCTAACCAATAAAACATCGAAGGGATGTTGCAAAACCTAGTTGCATCCCAAGAAACCCAAATGGCTAAGCTCTTGACCGCTTTAACCATCAACAAGCCGAGATGGATAGGAAGATAGACAACCTTTGAAAGCCATAACCAATAGTGATAGGAAGGTTAGTGCTATCTCAACTCCAACCTTCGTATAGAGATTAAGGATCCAAGCAAGCTAACTAAGCACGCTCAATTCGCAATACCATCGCCTTTAGTGAAACCCGATAGAATAGATGACGAAGAGGACCATACGCTTGTATAATGAAACACCCGAGGAAGTAGATGAAGTAGACATTGACTATTTCAACAAATTTCCTACTAAGAAGAACAATCTCGCCACCTTCACTTAGCGTGACCTCCGTCACATGTATGTTAGAAAAGCCCTTGAATCAAGTTTGGGAACCCTTGGAATCTTAACATACCATGTTGCATAGGACACCTTTTGTGGCAAAGGCCTACATTGATCGCAAATCCCCAATCAACATAATGACTAGCACCTACTACAATTGATAATGAAGAAGCCTATCCCAACTAGGCAAGACCCGATAATCCTAGGGATAAGTGCAATTTTCTTGGTAGAGTTAAGGATTGCCCGCCTATGTAGGTAGTTTCACGCCCCCTACGGACTTCATAATTGTGATGATATTAGCACCACCATAGACTCTAGCTTGTCCCACGTTATTCTAGGAAAACCTTCATAGAAAGCACCGGATGACCTATGACCCTCGTTAGAGAGTAGTGCGATTCAAGGATGAGACCGACGACATAGCTTACCAAATGCCGCTTAAGATTGAGAAGTTTTCATCACTCTAATGATGAAAAGGAACTTAAGTCACGGGTCTATTATAGGAATGATAAGGATAGGGAAAAGGGAGTAGATTATGTTATGGCTAAGATTTTCTGGTTCTATAAGGATTGTTTGAACTTAGGACCCAAATATAGAACCGAGTGGGAGAGGACGAACTCTTAGAGAGGTGCATCATAGGACACTTCTACAACATGGAATCCCGGTAGAGACCGCAAGAGGGCGGTAATGAGAAAACGAGAGTACGACTCACGAGTCTAGCTACAAGACTCTTAAATAAAGAAAAGCGCTTCAGGGGAGGCAACCCATGCTTAATTGTTTGCTTGTTAGTGTCATATATCTTTTATTAATTGTTTATCCTCATGTTTAAATTTGTAAAATGCTTTATTTTGTTTTTAACCTCGCCTTAATTGCATATAAAAGTATTTTACATAAGGGATAAGTGTAGGAGGATTACACACGCCAAAAGAAACGAAACATGAGAATAACAATTAACCAAAAGATATATATGTTTGTTTGTTCGAGTCAAATGCTTGTATCGAGTCATAATGGATGTTTTTGCGTAAATTTTTCCGATTCTAAAGATGTAAATTTTCCGTAATGTTTTTCGAAAATCGCAGTAATGCTTTTTGTCGGGATAACCGACGGCCAGATTGCAACTCGACCGCCGTGAAGGAGTAAAAATATCGATCACTTTTTCTCATTTTCGAGATACTTATAAATTTTGGAATTTTCCGTGTCTTAATTTTCTTAGAAATTGTAAACATCCATTCCACAAGCATTATATCCTAGTTTAAATCGAGTCTTATATATTTTATTACCGCCGATTTTACTAAAGGTTTCATTTGTTTTGTTCAAGTGTGCGTGTTTAGTTTGTCAAGAAGAAGTTACACAAGAATGGAAGGAGCTTTTCACGCAATAATTCTTCTTGAAAGGATTTAACCACCACTTTACACGGATCCTACCGAGCTAATCGGGGAGTATTAGTTTCTTTCGCTTTTGATTACCTTCTTTATCATTACTTTGATATTTCGGGGAACATTGGGGACAATGTTCGCTTTAAGTGTAGGAGGAAAATAAAACGGAACTTTGAAACTATGCTTATCCTTGATTATTTGCTTTGTTCAATTGTATTTGTGTAATAAACCATAAGAAAATGTCGGTTAGGGTAATTTTGGCACCAAATTTAAAATTTTTCATGACATATAGGAGTGGGCCATTAGTTTTAACAAAAGCGTCTCACGGATAGGAAGTTGCATGACTAGCACAAAAACCCTTTACCACCCAAATTCCGCCCAAAATGTGAGGATCACCCTTAGATTAGTAGAAATTAAAAGCATTCATCTTCAATGCTTAGAGTGTGAACCGGTAGTATATTAGATTCTAGAACTTGTTTTGTGATGCATTCCGAGATCGCAAGTGAGACTACACTTGTGTAGTTAGGAATAACTAAATGATAAGAGGCATTAGGATAACCCTTGTTTGATACCCGTAATATAATTACTTCTTTCACATCGTTGAGTAATTCCCCACACCCTTTATGCTTTACTCATCTTTAGTACACGATACCCTAGTTAACCCCTCGTAGCCTATCCTTTTCGCGGTTCTCGTGATGTTTCGGTTTTGTAGGAATATCAATGAAGAGCATTGTTTACACCCTACCCCCAAATATACACCCAAATCGCCTTAGCCTACCCCTTATGCACTCACTTTAGTGCAAATGTTTGTTATCACCCTAAACCCTTAGTTCAATTATCCGTTGCCCGCATGAGTTGCTAAGTCGAGTCATATCCTTTGTATACGCTTTGGGACGATTGGGATTCATGGGAAAAGTTAAAGTTTATGAAATGACTGGAAGGAACGTTAAATTCAAATTCCCTTTGTTCATGTAATAATGTACCCCAAGTGTTTTGATCTTTTCAATTCGGTCAAATTAGTGTTAGAGTAATAAAACTCAAGTGTAGGGATGTGCCTATAAATCCCTATCATTTTGATGTTACCGTAGGGGATGGTAGAGTAAAAGTGTATGAAAAAAAAATACGGGCTACCATCCTACATCTATCCTTTAAATTTATGTTTGTTTATTTCCGTTACCTAGAGTTTTAGAGTGTCGAGTCTTGGCTTAGCAACGCCATTCTTCGTATGCATTTAACATAGAGATTTTTGACTTGCCACCACTAAATAGCCTATCCCACCAAACCCTTGTTTCCCTACCGTAAGCCTAACATTACAACCCTTTAAAAGACCTCTTTGATAGTCTTTCCTAGGCTCTTACGCCTAAGCGATGAAGGTTTGATCTATTTTCAAGCCTATGGTAATCTATGTACTATGACCGGCTAATGAGTGTTTATTTCATTTCCTATTTGTTATATTTCATATATACACCCGAGAGATGCGAGTATCCAAACACCCCATGTGAGGTGCTAGTATGTAATTTTCGTGCTTGTTATGACTTTTATGGGCTTATATGTGTTGTGGACCGTTTTAAATCAATGCTTCATGACCCCTAACTTATAAATTAATTGGCTAAAAGCACATTTGCTTGAGGACAAGCAAATAACAAGTGTAGGGATATTTGATAAGGTTTTAAAAGGTACCATTTTGAGGGTCGCTTTAACCCTTATTTGATCACTTTTGTATCCGTTATTGCTTAATATCGCCCTTTTCACTTTTTAGGTCTCTTGAAGGCAAAATGCTGGAATGGCACTTATTTGGACGAAAAGGAGCGAATATACGAAGAAAATGGCCAAAGTCGAATCGAGACACTCAAAGTCGCTGAAAGCGTAGGCGACGCGCCATCGCTTAACCGCGACGCCCGTCGGAGGAATTTGTGACTACTCGTAAGAGAAAATGGCTTGTTTTGAAAGACGGCGCCGGCTTTAAAGGAGTAGACCGTCGCAACTCGACGGCCTAGATGCGACCAAGACGGTGTCGAAGTCAAGAGGACGGCGCACGTATATAAGGTGACGCAATGCAAGGTTAACGTGCCAAGACGAAACCCTAATGATGGCGACACGACGGCGCCACAAAACATAAGGTGACGCCGTCGCATATGTAATATTATATATAGAATCCAATTTTTCGCTTTTAGAGAGTCTTTTGGAGTAAAACCTAAAACCAACCAAGGGTGTCTTGTACAAGATTTTAGGTTCCAAACCCTATCTTACATCAAGATAAGTATTTACTTCATCAATTCAATTATGTCTTTGATTATTTGTGTGTGCTTGCATGTTCTCCATGTCCGCTAATTTATTTGTGTGTTTGCTTAGGAGTATGAAACTTAATTATTGAATATTGATTGGTTGTTTCTTATCTTAGTTGATTAATGATCTAGTAATGCGATAAGTCATTTGTTGTGTACTTAATGCTTGATTCATCTTTGTGAACCTTAGAATATAATTACTTGAGTAGTTGTAAGCTAAACCATCCAAAGAGTGCCTTAGAGTAAGAGTTTATTATCCCAGTGGTTTTGTAGACGAGACCCTTTGGTAAGTTCAAAGAGTTGGGGAGAAACGACACCTCACAACTTTAGACACACAACGCAACTAAGAATAAGGACGTGACAACTCAACCATCAATAGGAGATAATTAAGGAGTAGTAAAACCTAAGTAAACACATCTTTGAACTATCATAAGAGCACACATTAATTAGACATAGACTACCACCACCTTAGTTTAGATAATTAGATAATAGTAGAGTAATCGGTAGAAATACCAACCCCCAAATCCAATACCCGAGATTCAGATCTTCAATTTCCTAAAACCATAAAAAGATAAAAATAATCTTCCTCAACCTTAACCTTAGCGTAGTAACTTCTCACTAGCATTCCTATTCCCTTAGAGAACGATATCAATACCCGTGGCTTACCCTAATACTACACTACAACGATTAGGTTCAACGCCTAGGTGTTGAAAAACTTGCTCGACAAAAAGGAAGTTCCTTTGACCCGAACGCTACCATGTAAGCGTATCACAAATGTAATAGAAAAGTGATGTAATGAATGCTAAACCTTTAAGTACTTTTGATATTCAGTCTGATGCATCTTGTGTTATTTGTCGTAAAAGTATGAATTCTGATTTTCAGGACAAATGTGTTGCTAAAACTATCATCTCTCGTTTACGGAATCCTAAGAATCGGAGTACCTTTAGGCTCACTAATACGTCTAAGTCTGTGCTTGGTAAACCGCCTTCGTTAGGGTCTAAGAAACACATTGATGTCCCTGTAGTTCCAGTTTCACCTCCTAGGAATTTAGTACCACATAGTGCATTCACTAAGACTAAAGCAAATACTTGTTGGAGATGCCAGAAATGGATATATAACAAACTAGGATTTAAATGGATGCCTAAAGTTATCGATGTATGTATGTCCACTATAACTGCTTCGGAAACCTCTAAGACTTTGGGTTCCACATCTACTTCTATTCCATCTGTGTCGTGATATGTGTAATGCAGTGATATGATCATTCTCTGATTGTTGATAGCGGATGTTCCCGACACATGATAGGCAACCTTAAACTCGTTATCAAACTTTATTGCAAAGTTCATTGGCAATCGCTGATTCGGAATGATCACTGCAGCCTATCATGGGCTACTGAGATTATATCAATGGCAATATCGAAATTAAAGGTGGTTTATTATGTGGAAGGCCCTCGGTCACAATCTCTTTTCATCGGTCAATTTCGTGATGGAGATTTAGAAGTTGCTTTTGGAGAAAACTTGTTTCATTCTGTGATCTACAAGGAAACGATCTTATGTCCGCTCGCAATTTAGTCTCAGGCACTATCTCAATGCAAGACATGGTTTCTTCATCTCCCATCCGCTCACTCTCAAAGGCTTCATCAACAAAATCTCGCTATGGCACCGCTGCCTCACATCTAAACTTTCAAACCATCACCAACCTTGCTCGACAAAAACTTGTCAAGGTCTCCCACGATTCCTGTATTCTAAAGATCACCTTTGCTCAGCTTGTGAACAATGGAAAAGCACTCGTGTTCATTTTCCTTCAAAGGTGGAACACATCTCTCAACATGTGCTTCATCTTCTTCACATGGATTTGTGTGGCCCAATGCGTGTGCAAACGATTAATGACAAACGCTACATCTTGGTAATTATTGATGACTACTCACGATGGACTTGGGTCTATTTTCTTCGAAGCAAAGACCAAGCTCCATAGATGATCATAACCTTTCTCACAAAAATTCAAGTTCAGCTCCGAAACACCGTCCGCCAAATCAGAACTGACAAAGGAACTGAATTTGTAAACCAAACTCTTCGAGAATTTTATGAGAAAGTGGGAATAGAGCATCAAACATCTATTGCATGGACACTAGAACAAAACGGAGTTGTTGAAAGACTAAACCGAACGTTAGTGGAAGTCGCAAGAACACCGTTAATTAATGCTAAACTTCCAGACATTTGTGGGCGTAAGTCGTATCAACCGCATGCTACACTCAAAACCATTCAATGATTACAAATGCCACAACAAAACACCTTTGAGCTTATCCATAACAGTAAAACCGAATCTCAAACACTTTCATGTATTTGGTTCCTTTGCTACCCAAATAATGATCGTGATGACTTTGGAAAGCTTAAAGCCAAAGTCGACATTGAGTCTTTATTGATATCGTGAGAATTCTAAAGGTTACGGATCCGAATCGTTGTACAAAGCAAAGTTATGGAAACGATTCATGCTAATTTTGATGAGCTTACGTAAATGGCTTTTATGATAACACTGGAACCCCGTCACAACACTCAAACTTCCTCAAACCCCATCATCACCGAACAAAGCCCTCGCCTTACTCACAACAAATGGAAAGACTATTTGCTCCTCTCGCTCAATGGACGATATTGATGAACGTGCTCTGTGTGTATCCGATGTTTCACCGCTCAACCCGACACTACTCCTATACCGATACACCGCTACAACAACTACGGTTGAAGAAGCACCACCGCTTGACTCCACCACAACAGCTTGAACAAACCGCTTCTAACAATGATGAATCACCGATGATGATCTTAATGAAGTACCTCCACCCGCAGATTTTGATCCAAGTGTATTCTTTAACCCGCTTGCTAATGAGATCGATGCACTGATGTCGCGGAATCATCTACAAGCCATTTGAATCCTCGTAATCTGCACAATGTATACCAACATCAACCTCTACACATCGATGGACAAAAGACCATCCTCCGAAAATATTATTGGCAACCCGAATCAACTAGTCGTTACGAGACAACGCGTCTTCACACGTATGGTGAACATTGCATTTATGCACTCACCGTCCGCTAACTCGAGCCTAAAACATTAAAGACGCAATGACAAAGGACACCGGATTGAATCCATCCAAGAAGAACTCAACCAATTCAAACGCCTTGATGTATGGAACTGTTGAAAGACCTCTGAGGGTTTACGCCATTGGTCTCAAATGGATTTGGAAGAACAAATTGATGTCAAGGAACGAATCGTAAACAAGTCACGCCCGTGGCTAAGGGTTGTCGACAGTGAAGAGGGGATTGATTTTGAAGAATTATTTGCTCCGTTGTTCGCCTTGAGGTCGTTCGGATCTTTCTAGCGTCATGGCTCATATAAATATGACGGTCTTCGATGGACGCCAAAACCGCTCGAATGGGCAACTTAAAGAAATGGTTTATGTCACCAACCGTAAGGATTCATTGATCCCAGTTCCCGAACCATGTCTACAAACCGAACAAAGCTCAGATGGTCTCAAACAAGCTCCTCGGCATGGTACGATAAGCTATCATCTTCCTCATTGCCAATCATTTTCCAAAGGTTCGGTTGACCCAACTCTTTTCATACAATATCACGGGAACATATTTTAATTGTTCAAATTTACGTGGATGACATCATTTTGGGTCAACACATAAAAAGTACTCAATCGCTTTGCAAAACTAATGAAGAAACATTTTGAAATGTCCATGATGGGTGAACATACGTTCTTTCTAGGACTGCAAGTTCATCAATCACCCCGTGGTATTTTCTTGAGCCACCCAAATATGCCCTTGAATTGTTAAACAAATTTGAATGCAAACTGTGACACCTTTGCCACACCAATGGCTACTACCAAGAAGCTAGACGTGATTTACATGGGAAATTGGTGGACCCTACCAACATCAAGTATTATTGGGTCTTTCATGTATCTAACAACCAAGCAGTTCGACATTGTATTTGCCGATATCTTTGCTCCCATTATCGATCGAGACCAATCGAAACCCACCTCTCCGAGGCTAAAAGAATCCTCCGATACATCAAGGAACCATTAATTTGGGGATCCGTATCCGAAGATTCTGTTTTGAACTAATCGCTTTTAGACATGACCACGCAGGATGCTTAGATTCACGAAAAAGTACTTCAGAGCATTACAATTTCTTGGTGATAAATTGGTGTCATGGCAATCAAGAAGTTGGATTGTACATCGTTGTCCTCAACCAAGCATAATATGTAGCCATGTCGGCGTGTTGTGCTCAAGTCATTTGGATGAGAACACAACTCAAAGACTATGGTTACGATTTGATGTAATCCCGATGTATTGCGACAATAGAGTGCTATTGCGATCTCGCAACCCGCTTCAACACTCAAAGTCAAATCACATCGATCTTCGATATCATTTCATCAAGGACCACGTGGAACAGTGGTATCGTTGAATTATACTGGGATGCAGAATACCAACTCGCGGATCTACTCACCAAAGCCTTAGCTCCTCGCTAAGTTTAATGAGTTGGTCCACCGGATTGGTATGTGTTTGACTCAAGAAGAACTGGATGAACTCTTAAAACACCTTTAAAACCACCAAACACCAAAATCTTTTGTAAATATTTTTCAAAACAAAATACAAAATATAAAACCCGATAAAACATCAAAATAGTCTTCTATCTATATCTCTTTAAACATGGCAAGTACATTTCTTCCGTCAACACTCTAATCTTTCAAAATTCAGCATTTTTTCGATCAAGTGTTGAGGGGGAGAAATCAATCACTTAACAGTTTCATTAAAAACCTCGTACTTGCATGTTATCTTATCCCGGTTGTTTTCTTTATTAATGGTGCTCAATTTTTCAGGTTCACTGACACTCCTCGGACTGAAATTTATAAAACTTCATTTTTTCTTAAGCCGAGGGGGAGTGTCGTCAAAGTTATTTCCAAATATTCTTCGTTTGGTAACCAAAATGGAAGTTAAAGGCATTGGATGAAAATGGAAAAGGTGGAGGGACTAAAACTGTCAAAATCTTAAAGTTATTTTTAATAAAACTACCCACCAAACACATTTAATTCATCACATTTATTATTTCACCAAACAAATTCTACGCATAAAAATCGTTCTACAAATCCGTGTATTTGATCATCAAACTGTAAGTGGTTTTATGTTTTTAACATGATTACAAACATTGGTTTTGAATTTTAAACAAATCCAACGGTTAAATTTTTGTATATGGTTGATTCTGTGTTCTACGCATAGGCGTATGAACACATAATCAAGTTTGTGTGTTTGTGGTTGAAATGATTATGTCAAAACATTTTCCTAACATCAATGACTACATATTCATCACTTAAACACACCCAGATACACGAATTGATTGATTTTGGGAATTAGGGTTTATGCGTGAAATTGGGTGTTTTCAAATGTGAATGTTTTTGGTCAAAAAGATAGTTGTGTGATGTTGTTATTATGGTGAATTGATTATATCTAGGCTCTGAAACAACCCAGAAACACTAATTAATCTTTAATTAGAAATTAGGGTTTAAGTTCATACGTATTTGGGTACTTTTGATTCATCGAGAATTTGATGTTAAAACTTGGTCATTACACTCACATGACTTCTTAGAACTACCGTAAAACTTTGATTCATTTTCCATGGCTAAATCTCTTAGGCGTAATTCTTGAACTTTAGGGTTTGGTTTACGACAAAGTTTTTCCGCATAACTCGCTTTGAACGAGTTTTTGTGATTAAATCATATAGAATGAATGTATATGTTAATATTGATGCTATGATGAACTTATTTCGTGTTTGATACAAGTGAAAATTCAATCAAGGTTAATAGCAATCTACGCATAAGGATCACCTTACGCGTGAAGGTTATGCGTAGAGTAATCTTACGCCGAATCATACGCCGTAAGGTTCTACATATGGGACCACGCATATCCCGTGAAGGATATGCGTGAACAAAGGACATCTACGCATAAGGTCTTTTCTTCACGTAAGCCTTACGCGTAAGGTTTTATATACGCCACGCGTAAGCTCTACGCATAAGGTCCCTTTTCCCACGCTGTAATATTTCTTACGCCGTAAGTCGTGATCCCACGCATAAGCTTGCGTTCGCGATACCTCTTCTGCTTACGCATAAGCTTGCCATTTCTACGCCTAAGCCTTGTTTAACCTTAATCATGAATTGTTACGCATCCAAACTTGTATATAAATAAATCATAACGTCACGAACCCAATAATGTCACTAATAAGCATAAACGTTTGATATGTTGTGAAAAATAAGTGATAACATAAACTTTAAAACTTAAAGTTAACTAACTCACGAAACTTATCACGACGTCATTGGACTGTTGGACAAACAAGTGACATTGGACTCGTAACAATCATCAACACATCACATTCAATAATTAGACAATAAAACCATATGTTGACTAACATAATGTCTTTCGATATGTTGGTTCTTTTGGCTAAATGTCTTTCAGATCTAGACATGGACGCTCAAATGAATGTGGATGAACCAAATGTTCTCATTGTTGCTGATATCTTCCCTAATGGCTATCCGATGAAGATTGGAAAGAACAACCTTCGCGTTGACTTTGAAACTCTCACATGCTCAGAGTCTTCTTGCTTGATTGTCGTGGATATTCTAAAGAATCATCCTTATCGTAACATGTTCTCCCATTCTCCACCATCGCTCCAGATCTACATTCATCGCCTGAATACAATGCAAAAGATCAAAGGATGTAATGTTGTGATAGTGACTCTCAACCACAAACAAGTCACCATCACACCGCAGACTTAAGGATTGTTCTCCTCATTCCCGACATCGAGCCAACCGAATATGTTGTCTTTTTGTTCAAGAGACCGCCTTCAATTCATGATCGACATTGGTTATGATGAAGCTATAGGAGTAATCACTAAGCATTCATACATGGATTTTAAGAATATTCCTCAACCCCGAGAACACTCTACATCATCATCACCAAATCGGTTTCGGTCGTGACGGTGGCTATGAGCATCCCAAGCTCATGGAACTGCAGATTTTTGGGCCTTGATCAACATGAAGCACAACGAATTGAAGCTCGATATGGGACGACATGATGTCATTCCTCAAAAGCTTGGCTCAAAGATTCCTTATATCGATATACAAAACTGTTGATCTAAAGAGCTCTTGGACTCAACTCGATATCCCCAAGAGACTCAATGACCCCAACAATACGACATGTTGTCTCGAACTCACTCTAACCACGATTCAAGGAATCAACAATGAAGAAACAGGTCTTTGTGTTGCGGATCACCTTCGTCTCGATGAAATCAAAAGCTCTACACATACAAAAGGTATCTCGTAGCGATTGAAGAAAACAAAGTTGGTTTTCTCGATGACAAGCCTTCGTACACCTACCAGAAAACCAGATTTAGGAGTGCGGCAAAGTGCCACAAGCACCGAGAGTCAACAAAGTTCCCAAGAGGAAACCTCAACTCAAAAGGAAAGTTCCTTCTAAGGAAGCTGCTCCAATTCCGCATCTAAGCCTCGAACCGCCAAGAAAGCTAGTGGACAAAAGCTCAAGATGCGTAATCGACGAAGAGATTTTCTACTCAAACCGCAACCGATATTAATCCTTCAAGAGTCAAACCTCCCACCCTATAGTGAACACGCAAAGAGAAGACTCGATGAATGAGCACAAGAAGAAAGCTCGGATGAAGAGCCACTGGATACAACATACAGAAGAAGTTTAAAATCATTAGACTCCAACACAAAGCTAAAGAATTTGAACAGATCAAATGCGCGGCCCTGAGGGTCGAGTGGTGGTGTCCAATCTTCACCAATTCGATGCGGTTAATCAACCCGATAAGGAATCGGTGCCACCGCTCTTGTGCAACAACAAAAGCTTTGGAGGATTCTATTAATTATGACTTTGAGGAACCAAAGAAAAGAAAAGTTTGAGAAAGAAAAAGTCGAGAGTGAGGCTGCGACTCATTCTCGAAATGATGAAGAAACCGATTACGATAACCTTCTTCTAGATAGTCCATAACGTCTAAGGAGGAAACTTCGAGCCTCCTATGACCCCGAGTCTCCTCATGTCTCCTCCTCATCGATTCATCATCTCATTCTTTACCACCTCCATCAAAAGATCAACCGATCCACGTCCAAATCGGTGAAGAAGCCAACGCCTCTTGGATCTCTCAAGCTAAAACACGAATCGTTAAAGTCACAAACAAGTCGAAAGAAAGACGTGCTTTACAAGAAGTCAATTTTCTCACGATCGTGTACATGATTCACATGATGAGAATGACAAGATGCAAGTTGAAAGGAAATACATCCAAGTTCATGAACGTGATCTTCGAGGAAATGAACGAGATGATCAAAGGTTACACCATAAGTTCCTTCTGACATCGCTCGGAGTTACAAAGGAGATGTTTACCAAACAACTCTATCCGAATCTCTTACATCCGCCAAGCAAACTATGAAATCAACACCAATGCATGTAAACATCAATCCAGCTTGATCCCATAATCTTCTCAAATGTCGAATTGGTCAACCTACCGGTAGCTCAAATGTCTAAACGCCTCAAACATTTGCCTCCTACGAAGGTAAATTGTTTGAAGCATTGCCGAATACCAACTCAAATCAAGATGCGGAGGAGAAGTCGAAGGCCTAAACGCCCAAGAGACGATGTAGATAAAGATAAGGATAAGAATAACGAGCCTAAACGCCCAAAGAAGTCTGGTGAATCATCCTCGATGCAACCTCCACCCCAAAGGACTCCAGATAAACAAAGATCTCCTCCTCGCTCTTCTACTAAAAAACCTTAGGATTCTGAGTTACCACCCCAGACTCAGAAAACCGGTGATCACTTTGAGTATACGGGTGGTGACGATGAGGAAAACCATGAGCCCCAACAACAACCCGCCTCTCCCGACAAAGTTAAGAAACCAGAATCCTCATCTAGGCCTAAGAAAAAGAAGAAGAAGGCACCTAAGGCTGATGTCGTATCATGGCTAGACGAGGATGACACCGATGAATACGACTGGTTTTCTACACTTGTTAATTCTACTCCTTACCCACCTGAAGGTCAAGATCTGGAAGACGGTAGTACATTGGAGAATGCAAAGATACTGCAAGAAAAATTTCGAGTGAAGAAGATGACGAAATCAGAGTTGAAACGAATCAAGAATGAAGCTTTTTCAACTGCTAAAAGACAGCTCGGAAAGTGCCATCGAGGTTGAGTATCACCTTGAAAACATAGCACGAGCCATGTCTAACAACATTGATTGGCTCAACCCTGAAGCAAAAATTGACTTTACCAGAAGAGACAACGCTCCTTACTACACCGACTGGTCTAAACCTCTACCAATAATTGGCCAACCAGATCAGCCTAAGATTCCATTTCGCTACTTCTTCAACAACGACTTGGAATTTCTTCTACACGGCAGTGATGGTTCAATGAAATATGCTACATCACTGACACTTCCATTCCCGGCAGCCATATACTCTAATTTCATAGCCATCGAGGAAAAGCTTACCCACATGTTTTCCAACAATGTGGAATTGTATGACCGTGATGCAATGTATGGATTCATCATTAGCCGTAACGCCGACGAATCTACTACGTGTCGCCGTGTTCGAAAATCTCAACATGAAGTGTTTAGTACTAAAGGAATCATTGTCATTAAGCATGTCGATCTTTCGTCCAAATGGGACTACACTTTCCTCAAGAAAATTGTGGTCAAAAGACAAGACGAAAGAAACTATGAATTATGTGAAGCGGACTTTCGAACTTGTCTCTCAACGACATTGAAGATCCAGATCTTGCTAAAGTACGAGGACGCATGAGACAATTCTCGATCGAAATTCAACGTGAATACATCAAGTCCTTGCTCATATTCATCGAAGCATAGTGATACAGAACGTAGAAGATCTACAACTTGTCGTTGAGTCGATCGTACCCGTGTCAACTTCACCGCACCTCACCTACAACTTCCCAACATCAACCAACTTCCACAATACACCTCATTAGCAAACCATTCGGCATAGTTTATCGCAGTGAACTTCAACGAAATTACTTGATGGCGTATAGAGATCTTCACAAGTTTGGGGGTCACACATTGAAGAAGGTTAGGGACGGATTGGCTTATAGGTTGAAGGATATACATGAATACATTGGGAACCCAAAGCGATGGAACTCTCAGGACAGACGGGATTTGAAGAGGATCATCACTATGATTGATGAAAGGTTGTATCGAAGGGACCAGGTCAATACATTAGAGAGCTTTGTAGGTGGTCGTCCCAGGATTACTCTCACCGGCTATCAACGCCCTGTTCGCATTCCTGGCAACATTACTGGACTACCTGGTACCGCTTAAATTGCTTCTATTTCATATTCATTTGGATGTGTGATTTATAATGACGGTGGCTTGTGCACACATAACAGTGTACAACCCGTACTTGTCAAGAAAGGACCCTGTGGTATGCTTCAGTGCCACAATCCTTATAAAAGGAGCGAAAGCTTCTTACTTTTGAGTAAAACCTATCAAACCCTTCAATTTTCAAAGGTTTTACTCAAAAGAACAAGTACTTCCCCTTATGATTTTTCAAAACCTCAACCGTTTATATCACTTGTTGAGGGGGAGTATTTGACTTAAAAACCTTGTTCACAAAATGTTCTTTGTGCAATCTTCCCACAAAACTCAAAATGGTCATATTTATTCTCAACATTTCTTCAAAAATAAAATTTATATGCCATTTTTGAGGGGGAGAAAAATATGTGATAAGAAATATGTTGTGTTTTGCTAGTTGAATCCTCGTGTGAAAAGACTTCAACCCATGAATTGACGGAACCGAACAATCATACATTGAAAAGATTTGTCTTCCAAGACTTGTCCAAGTAAATTGTACCCATTCGAGAAGCTCTTGATAGACATGAACTTTGACGGGTTTGAAACCTTCGGGTTGTCCACATCTTCAAGGTAGTTATTATAGCTAGTTGTCACCTAAAAGTCGACAATGTATCTCTTTAACTATGCAACGTAATCGTGTCTCGCAGGGAATTGTCTATCTTGAGTCGATCAATTCAAAAGTGTGCGCTCTTCTCTCACCGTGCGCATTTCCTTCAAAACTCTTAAGCACATGTCGAGGGGAGTATTTCGAAAATCTAAAACTCTTGAAGTGTTCAAACATGTTTTCATTCACAAACACTTCGAGAGATTTTCATGAAAAATGGTTTTATGGCAATGGAGTTATAAGGTGATTAAGGTTAGAATAACTGTCCTATGATCCGCCAGAGTCGGGAGGGATCTACCAAGGACACTACCAATAGTTAGAATTAGAAGTCCTTAGGTATGATTATAAAAGGAGAAAATGAGAATCGGAGAAAGAAGGAGTTGAAGAATTAAAAGAAATGCAAAGAAAATGGTGAAAAGAAATAGCCTCCGATTATTCAACTTAGGGCGTATACCGGTTTAATTCATATGCTACTTGGTTGTCACTTGATGACGCCGGTATTGAAGATTAAAAGTCGTCATGGACCCAAAGGACGCATGCACTAAACCTTATTAGCCACTAAAGTTTCTCTCAATGTAAGCTTGTTTCATTCTCACAAGGAACCCTACATAATCTATTGGCTTTCTCTAGAGATTGCCGATATTGAAGAAGGAGACCTCTCCTAGTCTCCGCTCAGAAAACCAAAACGCATTATTAAGTCTAGAGCCACGAGATTCATCAAAAGATCTCATCAGACACTTGACATTTCACCACTTGTTGTTCAACAATAAGAACATCGATGGTAATGTTATCGAGTCCTTCAAAGATCTTAGCAACTGTCGAGAACATTTATTATAGGTTCACAACCGTGATCCTCGATGATTTAACGGAACTCCCGCCGGGTCAACATCAAACACCCACAAGAGGGTCACTTCGGTAACTCCCGTGGATTACGCTTGGTGTGTCTCAAACGATCTACAATCGTGAGGTGATGCTTCGTACCTCAATGACTCATCCGAACTATAGGTGTACTTCGGTACATCGCTTTATCTCACTTGTGGGACTCCGGTTCAGAACGGCCTTTGTGAGAATTAAAGTTGTGTTTTCACACTATGTCATAACACTCTCGAAGTTCAAACTTGTAAGTGCCGAAACCGCTTATTACTAACCGCTCTCATATTTTCTTCTTATGGAAGCTCGGAGCGGAATGATCGCGCACTCTTCACATGCTCATACCAACATCATCACTAATGGAAGTTCTCTCAAAAGGCAACACAAAAGTCATAATGATTCTACGTCAAATCAAAGAATCTACAAAGTTTAAAGACTTAAAGAACTTCATCAAGATCAAATCCAACGTCAAAGAGCATATGAGCATGTTGAAGAATGACGGAGACTCAAGCAACAAGGCACTGAAAGTGCACTTGATGCATAACAACAACATACTATCACTACCATCACAAAGAACAATGATCAAAGAACAAAGAACAAAGATAAAGATGACGCCAAAGCGTAATCAAGTAAAGAAAACAATTTCTCTACACCGAGGAGATTGTTCAAATCAAGGCAATTCTTCTCACAAGAAAGAAGAATGTCAGAAGACGTCAAAGCTACTATTACATCAGCACCTTCACCATTTGCATTCATTCATCACCAACACTTAGGGGGAGATTGTTGGAATCACTCCTAAACCTTATTCAAGTGTTAGTGATTCATATGAAATAGTTAGCTTAATTATGGCATTTATGTTTGTTATTAGCTTAGGCTTATGTAGAAGGCTCATAAGCCTAGGCCCAAGTCCACTAAGGAAAGGAAGGGACTAGGAGTGTTGCTCTAGCTCCCTCTCCTATAAATACCTTGTAATAACCCTCACTTGAGGGTTGGTTGTTCAATTCACTCTCTTTCACCTTGCATACACTTAACCTTTCTTTATGTTTCTACGCATAGTGTGTTTGTGTGTTGTTCAACCGATCTCTTCTCCTCTCTACTCTTTCTATTGATGCTTGTGTTGTAAACTTAGTGACCTAACAAAGGGTATTTTGGTTGGGCAATATGTAGTTTTCGGTCAATTTCCTTCGAAATTCCTTAGAAGTTGACCAAGACGATTCATTATCGCCTTTCGGATCTGTCAAGTCAACATCAAAATATCACGCAAAGATTAACACAATGTTGTTAATTAGTTGCACATAATGTAAATGCAGAGATAAACTTATTAACACCTTGTACCCACGACATCCAAGCCACTACTAGTTAAAAAGTATATGTGTACCGTGATTTCGTCCCCACATTTTATCTCTTGCGTGCGAATCAACCTTCCTCCGTGATAGAATCCACGACACCTATATGCTCACGAACCAAATCACCCAATAAACTCGAAACAATGCCCTATTTTTCCTCGATATCCTAATCGCATCGAAGGTTACATCGACCTTTATTCCGTCGGTTTTCCATAATCCTGCGAAACTTAGCTAACCTAGTTATGCCCTCTTAACAACATTCTCATTTGAATGGTTGTTTTCAAGATCCTCACCTCATCTCGAATACGCCTCGATTCATATCCAAATGAGTTATCATTTTCACGATCGTAATAAACCAAATCATCCCGACAATTGGTTTGAGTTGCCATTATTCGTCGAAGTAATGTGTTAAAGAAAATTAGTAAACTTAATTGGTAAATAATGGTGTAAAATTGAAGTTCGGTTGTTTTGCTTGAATCTCGTTTATTGGAGTAAAATTAGGGCTCATTATGGGGCGCCAATTAAGGAAACCATAATTTCCTAAGTACTTTTAAAAACTTTGGTCGAAATTTGGCTCCAAATTTGATAATTTTAAAATGTGGCTCCAAATTGATAATATAGAATTTAAATATTTCATTTTGGTGCATTTTGAAACCAACGCACCCATGATGTAAATGGTTCTTCCCCACAACACAAACACCCATATAACTTCAAACCACCAGATCAAAGACACATATAATCGCATAATACACTAAAAGCTCACCACATGGCGCATACAAATGAAGAAACAAAATCAAAAATGGAATTAAAGCAACTAATTAAGCAACTATAACTAATAAGGAGTCCCGATAAACAAGTTAGCACAAAATAATCAATCCAACCAAGGATCACGACACAACAAATGTACCGACACCTTACTTTAAGCCTATAAATAAGCTATTTATAAGCACTTAAATAAGCTCTAACATCCTCTAATAGTAAAAAAAAATCAAGAAATCATGTAAATGCAATTAACTTAAAGCAAAACAACAACAAAACACCCTAAAAATTGACAACAACCTAAAAATGAACCTAAGCAAAGCACTTATGAACCGCATATCCATGGCTCAACATTGAACACGACACATGGGATGCACCACCGTGATTGGATCTACCTCAAACCTACAATAATACATTCTACCGATATGAACTTAAACACCACAACCAATTCCTAAATGCAAAACAACATTAAAAAGATGAAACAAACTAGCGAGCGCATCCCATTCCATTCCATTGGATAAACCATCAAAAGATCCATACATGTTTCATTGTTAATATATCTACAAACCATAATATTAAACCAAGACATTAGACATTATAAACAGATGACACTAGAGCAAAAGAAACCATCCCTTTACATAGCGAGCAACCTTCAACCATTCATCGACTTAATTTGTTCTTCCTTGGTCTCGATATCCTCCTCGACTCGAGTAATGAGATCATTCAACCCCGCAGACTTAGTCCTCGCAGCCTCCGTGTCATGCCTAAGATCCATCAATGTGTCAAAATATTCATCCCCATCTCCAATAGCTACCATCTCAAAGAATTAAAGCATTAAACTGCGCAATCTCATTCATTACTCCGGTGGCCTCTTCGCATCCGGTTTATAAAGCCACGAGACCGGAAATTTGTCGAGCCTTGAAGAAACTCATGTAACCATCAACGGATGTCTCCCCGCTAAACTCAATTAGGTCATCAATAACACGCTTAGCCAAATGGTTTTGTAGTGATGGTGCGCCATTGATAATGAAATTGGGTAAAATATGATATTATTGAAAGATTGATAAGAAAGGTTGAAGAAGAGTTGTGGGGATAGTGTGATAGAGAAGATACTTGTAACTCCTTATGAATTCAAACTATAAAGACCTAAACTTTAAAACCGCAAAACAAGTCCTCCTTTTAAACTATCACTATAAGTTAGGGGTGTTTATCCGTTTGGTTATCGGGTTGTTTGGTTTCGTTAAATAGGTAATTTTTTATTTGGTTCAACACGAAAACCGAACCGAACCGAACTAGAATTTAACAGAAGCGAGCCGAAAACCGAATATGAATTCACTTCGCTTCTTGGGTTGACCCGAAAAGTCTTAAAACGGATAAAACGGAAAAAACGGACTAACGCAGACAAAAGCGTGTAAGAACGTAAGAAAACATATAGAACTTAAGAAAATGTACATTAATATGTAAAACATATGAAAGCGATGAAACGGACGAAGACGCTCTAAAATAGATGAAAACGGGTAGAAACGGACGAAAACGATCAAAACTCATACAAACGGACTAAAACATGAAAACCCAATGACAAAGTGTAAACACGGACGAAAACGTGTAAACAAAAGCGAAACGATAAAAACCGATCAAAAGGACAAAGTCATACAAACGGTGGAAAACGTGTGAAAACAGACGCAAACATGTAAAAACGTATGAAAATGATTAAAAGTGTAAGAAAGCGATGAAAACGGCGAAAAGTCTTCAAACATATGAAAATGGCTAAAATGGACAAAAACGAACTAAAGCGGACGAAACGATAAGAACGTAACAAAATGTACGTTAATATGTAAAAGCAGATGAAAACGGACGAAGACCGTTGGAATCACTCCTAAACCATAATCAAGTGTTAGTAATTAATATGTAATAGTTAGTTTTATTATGGCCTTTATGTTTGCAATTAGCCTTAGGCTTATGTAGAAGGCCCATAAGCCTAGGCCTTAGTCCATTAAGGAAAGGATGAAAACTAGGAGTGTTGCCCTAGCTTTCCTCCTATAAATACCTCATGTAAACCTTCATTTGAAGGTTGGTTGTTCAAGTTATTTTCTCTCATACACTCTACGCCTAAACCGTCTTTTATATCATGTGTGTGTGTGAATCTTGTTCAACCGCCTTAATCTCTTTCTAGTAAGCTTGTGTTGTAAAACTAGTGACCTATCAGTGGTATCAATCGCCTAATAGTTGAGTGAACGTATTGTTTGAAGTGAGTATTGGTCTCACGCTTAACTTGCGTATCCATAACTTTGGCTGGATCAAAACGTATTTTTACACTTTTTAATCCAAGATTCTTGTCCTTTCAACGTTATAAGGTGTTAAACTTACTATTTTGGCAAAAGTTTGGAACTTTATGTGTGGATCATTGTTTTCTACTAGTTTTTGAACGAGGGTTTCGTCCCACGATAACTGCTTTTAAGAGCTTTGGATCATCAAGTTTCACACTTTTGTGTCTTTTGGTGTTATTGAAGCTATTTCATCACACAAAAACTGGTTTAGAAACATCTTTGGGCATTATCAATTTTACGAGTAATCTTACGCGTAGCAAAACCCTAAAACTACGCGTAAGGTTATCCTTGGTTTGATCTTCATTTTCGTGGTTTACTCCGTGTTTTCTTACTTGGATAAGTCCGAAAATACGCCGACTTTGGATATCTTTTGCACCGTGATAGTGTAAAATATCATTTGGGATAAAACCCTAAAATTATGCATAAGCATAAGCTTCTGCGTGAAATCCTACGCATAAGATTCATCTTACGCCTAAGCCTAGTCTTACGACAAGATAATCCTACGCCTAACTTTCTACGCCTAACTTTTGTCTACGCATAACTTTAGAGTCTTTTCCATACTTACGCGTAAGCTAAATCTACGCGTAACTTCTTATTGTTACGCGTAACTTTGGTGTTTTCACGCATAAGTGCTACTTAGCTATTGTGATTTCTACGCCTAAGGATACTTCTTCAACAAAGGTTCATTCGACTACAAAGATCCATTTTTACCAACACAAGTTTTCAACATGTCTCAACCACCATTCTCTAACTATTTCCCTCACACTTATAATCATCAACAACAACAACAATTAACTCCACAACATCAACAATGGAATCAACAACAAGCAATTTATCAACAACAATTTAATCAACAACATACTCCACAACTTGGTGCAATTCCACCACCTCAAATGGTTCAACTACCACCTAGTCTTCAAGTACTACCTTACAGAGACTCATACAACCAACATCCATCCAGGAACACTATGAAAGAACCGACATGGTTTGGCAAAATGTGTGATGCTTTAAGTAGCCAACAATCAATTCATGAGGCTGGATCACTTGATAGACCTCCAATGCTCACTCCAGGAAATTACGACCAATGGATGCTTAGATTCTTTAGGTTTTGTGATATGAAGAAGCCACATGGCAAGTTCTTAAAGAAGGTTATCTTGGAAGGTTCATTTCAGATGTCTACTATCACTATACCCGGAGATCCTACTGCTACTCCACCAAGAGATGAACAAACAAACATTGCAATTGTTGCAGATCTGAATCCACAAGAACTTCTACACTATGAAGCTGATGAGCTTGCAATGCAATATATCCTTTTAGGATTACCTAACCCAATTCTTTGAAGTGTTGATGCTCAAAAGACTGCACAGAAAATGTGGGAACAAATTCATCTACTCATGGAAGGAACTGTACTCAATCAGGAGGATTTGGAATCTAAAATATACCTGGCTTATGAACACTTCATAATTGAACCTGGGGAGACACTTAAGTCTTATCATCATCAATTTTCAGATATCATTAATGATTTGGATAAACACAATATAATCATGCCTCGTATTGCTGTCAATACAAAGTTCCTAAGTAGTCTTGGTCCAGAATAGGAGAAGTATGTTATTTTCCTCCGTCAAGCGAAGGATATGCATCATGCGTCTTACGGATTGTTGTACGATTACTTGAAGCCTCATCAAAAGGAAGTTGAAATGAAAAGGATTCTCCGTGCACAAACTGCTCCACAGTCACATCCGGAAAATCAACAACTTGCCTTATATGCTCAACAAAATTATCCCTCTCAACCAGCAACTCAACCAACTGCTTCAATCACACCTTCACAACAACAACCTCAACAAAATCAATTGGTTCCATACAACAACAACAATGCTCAAGCACATGTCAGTGCAGCTAATGAGGAAATCGATCCGTTCGAAGCATTGCAACAAGGATTTGTTATGATTGCTTGTAGGATCATAATATTTATTGTGTTGATGATTCGGGTGGTCTTGGATGATCAAAATACATGTTTTCCATAGTTAGAGAGTTAGTAGAGAGAGAGAGAGGGTGTTCTTGCTAGAGGTTTACACAAAAGTATGGAATATTAGATTGAAAGCACCACCCCTTCCATCCATGGAAGGGTATTTATACTTACAAACATAACGACCTCCTATCGGCTGTGGATCGTGGGATACGGTGGGTAAAGACCGTCCTTCCTCCACGGTGTTGCACTAAACTATTTTACGCCATCGACTAACTAATTAACTACATAATAACGTAAATAACGACAAGTCTACGAGCTAACTTATGCTAGATAATATTTGGGGTGACCGACTCTTCACTATGGAATTTTCTAATTCCTAACAATCTCCCCCTAAGGGAGGTCACCCCATGTTTTATATTTCGAATCCTAGCATTCTATTCTTGTCTTTGTTCTTGAGCTCGTAGACTTCAATTCTTCATTTCAACAATCTTTATGCAATAACAGTGATTCTTCAAAGTCCACACTGATTTGTACTTTTAGTGGAGGTCTTTGTTCTGATCCACATCTTTGATGATCTTCGAGCTTTCATTGAGATCATCGACCACAAGAAATCTCGGATCACCCTTGATTGTGTTGCCATCATGTGAAGTTGTGACTTTTGGACCGACATGCTCACACTTTTGAATCATGACATCTTTCCATCGTAGCGGAAGCCTTACGGTGTTCATGATATTTGCGGTGAAGCGTAAGCATAGTATGAAATATCGAGCCGTGTTATGTAGATATGCACAAGTCATGATTACTTCAAATTAAGTGTGGATGTTGTGAGCATGCGGACTTTGGATTGACTCCTCAATTACGATCGGTTGCAACCGTCCAAATGTACCGCAAACAACGCTTAGCAATAAAGCACACGAAAGTGTCTTTGATCACTTCGTTGAATTGAGGTACACGCCCACGGTTCCCCGCTGATCGAGACAAGTATTGCTCGTGATAAGGTAGGATTCCTAAGAATCTCCTTGACAGGGTTTCGAATCGTTCTAGTTGTTCTCAAACCGAACGCCTCAAAGAAGACAACACGGAGCGAGTGAACCAAATAATCGAGATTCACCGATTGATGAAAATTGATTTGAAAACAATCGCGTATTGCTTAGAATAAAGATTTTTGCAATACGAAAGGTTTTATGAGAAAGATCAATTTTCAATCAAAACACTTTTGTATTTGAAAATAGTACACAATCGACGTGCTAGCGAAAAGAAGAGATTCGCACATCGAATCGGTTTTTCTAAAAGTATTTTTTCAATCGAGATACTTTTGTGTTTGAAAACATGAATACACATTCGACGTGCTAGAGAAAAGAAGGTTTGCACATCGAACGGTTTTTCCAAAAGTATTCACAATTCCAATCTCGACCAAGGTTGATTCAAGATTGAATCTCCCCATCGCTTTCTATCCGGTTGTCACAAGTTTGATTTTACGAGAAGATCTCACATGTCACCCACCAAGAGCTTGTTTGATGTTGGCTCTGAAGGATTTCCATCTTCATCGTGAATACTTTTACATACCACTCGGATGTTCGCAATACCACAAGGATAATGCGTGGGACTCTTAATATATACTTACTTTCCACATTGTGTGAAAAGCAAGTCTTCAAGAATTTAGTGTCCTAACGAGATATTGTGGATGATCTCTTGGCTCTAGACTCAATTGTGCATATTTGGTTCTGTGTCGGAGACTAGGAGAGGGTCTCCTTCTTCAATATCAACAATCTCTAAGAGAAAGTCGATATATTATGTCGGTTCCCGTGAGAATGAAACAAGCCCTTTTAAGAGGAACTTGAGTGGCTTGGGAAGTTGTAGTGCAAAGTGCGTCCATCGGGTCCATGACGCCTTGTCTTCAATACCAGTGTTACCTTCGTAACCACTTAGTAGCATATGTATTGAACCCGTTCTCGCCCTAAGGTTGAATTATCGAGGGCTATTTCTTTTCACCCTTTTCTCATTTATTTCTTTTCATTCTTCAACCCCTTCAAGCTTACGAGACTTCATAACTAAACCTTGTTGGGTTTATTCCGCTTCTAGCTCTATCTCGACCGGCACTCTTCCCATATCTCACTTTTTCTCCTTTTTCGATATACCTACGGACTCTACACTAACTAGTGGATTGTCCTCGGTAGATCCCTCCTGCTCGGTGGATCGTGGGAACAAATACCTAACCTAACCATCCTTATAACACCATGCATAAAGTAAATTTGGTCGGTCTTTTGGTATTGTTCATTCCTTCTCGAAACCAATTGAAAATCATTTGGAAAACCAATCAAGGTACTTGTGATACGAGATCAAAGCATTTTGTACCTTAATAGTTTTGATCATTTAGAAAACCTCCCTCAACATGTGCGTATGATTTAGAAATTGTTTAGCACAAGGAGGCAAGAGGACTTTGAAATATTTTCTTTGATCACAATTTTCATACGAAAAAGCCATTTGATTTTCATGGTAAAATTCTCCCCCTCAATATGTGCGTAAGATATTTTAAACACATTTTTATCACATAGAGGCAAGAGTTAATTTGAAGTACATCCACGATTACACAACCATTTAGAAACCATTTGAAAACTCAATCAAGGTACATTATGTTAAAACATAAAAGCTTTTGTACCTCGATAGTTTATTTTGTTATAAAATGCTCCCCCTCAATATATGCTTCGAGATTCGAAAGTGTTTAGCACATACGAGAGAGCAGCCTGCACAATTGAATCAAAACGATCACCTTTTATCAAATTTCATTATTAAATCACAAATTCTCCCCCGATCAAAATTAACAAACCCTTTGAGATTTTGGATCCCAAGTGATTTAATAAGGTTTAGAAAACATGGGAGAATATGTGGCCTGGTTTAAATACTCATCATGTTTTTGGATAAATCCTCCTCCTCAACATGTGCATTGTGTATGAAATCGTTTGGCACATGGAGGCAGGAGTGCCTTTGAAGGACTAAAACCAATTCCATTAAAACAGATTTGAGATTTAAATCACGATCTCTACCCCGATTAGAAATTTCAAACCATTTGAGATTTGTGATCCCAACCGATTTAAATAATTTAGAAAAATTTGGGAAAGACGTGGCAAGATTCAATTTTGAAAGATGATGATAAGGACCATATTTAGACATTAAAGATTGTTAGTGTCGTATGATTGTTTTAAGAGACCTTTAAGTAAAATAAAACAATTTCATAATCAAACAAGAATGAGAAAAAATTTCATTTTGATGATCTTTGAGTTTTAAAGAAAATCATATCATGACATAACATTAAATCTTTAGATCACCACATTTTAACGTACAAACCGGAACTTTTATGAAGAAATATTGTATGAAAATATTATATTTTAAATCACTCTCCCCCTCAATCAATGACAGAAGTCAATAATTGAGTGACTTAGATTTTGATAAAAAGAAGTCCGGTGATTTTCAAATTTTAGTCCAATTAATTTTCAAAACAATATTTACCATTTTCAAAACAATTTAATAAAATTTATAGAAAATGGTGTCCTGCACAAAGATACGTTAGGTGGTTGAGAAGCTTATGTTGCTGCTGTAGGGCTTGGAAGAAAAACCGTCTCAAAATGCAGTGAGACTTCTTACGTTGCATTTTAATGGCAATCGAGGTCAAATTAAGCTCGCTTTCTTCAATCACTTAGAAGAAAACCGTCACGATGCAAAGGACACCTCTTACGTTGCATTTATGCCAACTCTCCATTGAAGTCCAATTAAGCTCCGCTTCTTCATTTGTCAACCCAAGATATAGTTACCCTTTCCTAGCGGCATCCAATCATCTTCAATTGTGGGATCCGGATTGGGAACATTCTTATATACCAATATACCGCATCGTTAGTGAACACACATACGTATATATGGTGGTCGACATCACCAAACAACAATTGACTAATAAAAGTCAATTCAACATGTCAATCGATCATATAAAGCATGGGAATTATGTGTTCATCAAACTTTAATCATCTAAACCTAACAATCATATCCTAGAAACCTAGTCCTTCAACATAGGCAATTATATTTTTCGTATAAACACGTAGGATAATTAAGAAAGTTCGTTAGATGATGTAAATCGAAAAATATTCTTCCCTCAATCAATGACTCTTTTCTTGAAAAGTTTTAAAAGTGTTGAAGTCATCGATCGAGTTTTTGCAAATTAATACTGAAAACTCGATTCCGATTGATTTTTCAAGCAACTCATTTACCACCATTTTGGACACAACAAATATTTTTCTCAAGAATTTTAGACGGAAAAACATTTGTGTAGGAATGCAGATCCTTCGACATACTTTCCTCAATATATTTTAGGATAAGTGCACGAAATATTTGAAAACGGTTTAGCGCAAAGACTTTCCTTTCTTGAAGAGCGGGTTGCTATCTCAAATAATAGCAAACCATAGTTTTAAGCACGGGTTACATCAAGTAACTGCAAGCCATATTTAGAGACATGTTTAGAAAAAATATTTACACCTCCTGCCGAACTTCATCTATGGTCCCGTGCCATTATTGAATGACATTTCTAAGACCGTAGATGTTATCGATACCGTAAGACATGTCATGAGAAACATATTTTGGTATTTTGAATTTTTCTCGATTTTTATGGGTTTTGTTGATTTTATATTTTTCTATTTTGTTTTGTTTGGTTTTATATTTTTGTATTTGGTTTTAATAAATATATACAAAGATAGAGAAGATGATATAGTAAAAGAAGATGATGATACGAGTACCAAGATAAGAATATCGAGCAGCCTCGTTGTAGAAGATAGAAGTCATCATCTCTTAAACATTCACCACCAAAGCTTTCGAGGCTCTGAATTGAGAGAAATTGAACCATCCGAAAGTGAGACTGCAGCTTCCCCAAACCGAAAATCCTTTGGATGAGCGATTCAAGCTCTATTTCAAGCATTCCTTAGCCAGTGCACGAGAAGCACACCATTATCATAAATCCATTGCTCCTTTTAAGACCGATAATCGAGATTCTCCATTCGGGGTTATATCATCCAATAGAACATCAAGAACGCTTTCATCCCACACATAAATAATCTTCTCAAATTTCTTTTCCACCGAGGTCTCAAGCAATCCATTCCAAAAGGTGTCAAGAGAACAATTCCCCAAGTAGTTGAATTGAAGCGATCGGTTTTTGTATAATGCTCAAGAACTCTCCCAAATACACATCATGAGGGAATGAAAACACCTTCCCATGTTCACATTTTTCTTCCGGATGATCGTGTATGAAGCTCAAGAACTCAAGTACACCAATACCAAGAGCTCTCCCGAATACACATCATGAGGGAATGAAAAACCTCCCATGTTCACATTTTTCTTCCCCGATGATCGTGTATGAAGCTCAAGTATTCAAGTATACCAATACACAAGGAATGAATTATCGAAAACGTTGAAGAAGTCGCCAAGTCACCGATTATCTCTGCGGATGACAATCTACGTGGATGTCAACTCCGGAATAAGTGATTATATCTCGAATCACGATTAAGCACTCAAGTGAAACAAATGAGCATCCCCAATGTACACAATCTCTCCCCGATCATTGCGATACCATCGAAATCACCACACACTAGTGTACCTCTTTATCTTCGTAAATTTTCTAACATCACTTCCCCACGTAGAAGAAATACAAACACTAAACGCCTTGATGAGTAAAACCTTGAGTTTCTCTCGCGGTCATGACATTTGTTTTCCGGGATATCTTCAATCACTTAGAAGAATTAAGTTCATCAAGTTTACTCGTCATGAGTCAAACCTTGAGTTTCTCTCATGGTAATAACATTTGTCTTCCCGGTATCTTCAATTACTTAGAAGTATTAAGTTCATCAAGTTTACTCGCTTTAGGTGCTTATCTCCTTACTCCTTGTCGGTTTTTGACACTTCGTAATCAACAACTCTTTGAATGCCCAAATACTTGAAATTTGTTGAGAAGATCGCTTGAAGTCTTTGTGAGAATCAACATGTCAATAATGTGAGCAAGTCTAATTGGGGATTAAATTTGACATATCACATTCCCCAATTAGTGCTCTCCCTAGACCGACAATCTTTTGATAAATGCCCGACAAGAAGAAGTCTTTAGATCATTAAATGCAACTCGCCTTTGGTCTTCTAACGATAGCAAGAAATGTAGAATGGTCAGACTCGACCTTCTTCAAGATTGTCCATTGGGGAATAGATAATTAACATCTTCAACTCACACCAAAAGCATCACAATTAACTTACATCTTGCAAATCCCTTAACTAAAATCCTCCCAATCAAACAAGAACAGAAAGATGTTCATCAAGGAAATTAGCAATCGTGCCGCAACGAACACACAAGATGGTAACACCAAACTACCAATCACATCAAACAAGAACAGAGATCGCTCGAATCATCATGTTGATGTATACGTGAAGCATTAACCGGAAGCACTTTGTCGATAAACTCATCAACTGAGTGAAGATGTCAACCAACGGCTCTTCAAGAAACACCATGTAAAGATGATCCGATCGGTAGAAGCTCGGTTCTTACATGAGTTTGGAGCCGTTTGACCATTTATTCTCATATATCAATCAACCATGAAAAATTATCACACTTTTTCTCCCTCAAGAATTGCATACGGAGATGCCATTCTTGATTAAATAAGTGAAAATCATCCGAATGTTCTATTCACACTTCTCCCCGCAAAATCAGCACATGATGTCGCCATCTTCATTATAATCGAGCAAGTAGAATGAGAAAACAATCGGTGGTAGCCGGTTCACTTGATGACCAAGCGCATGGAAAAAGTATGAAGCATGTTGATGAGAATGGTCATAATAAGAAGATTTCTCTTCTTCGTAAGATAAAGCGCATCGACACGCACACTTTTCTTTTCTTTAGAGAACGAGGCTGAACCGATGTGAACAGGCGTCATAAGAAAATTTCTCTTCTTCATAAGATAATGCGCATCAAACGTATACATTTCTTTTCTTTAGAGTACGAGGCATGAGTGAAGTGTTCATACGTCATAATCTCTCTTTTCATCATCTCTTTGGCAAAACATGTAATCAACCTCATTATCATTCAAGAGGCTCTTTGTCGTAATAAATGATGGAGAAAACCCAATATGATGAATTTGACCTCAAGTAAACTAACCCGAACTCGTGACTTAAACTTGCACATATGTAACAAAGAGCGTGTCGAGACTTCATGCCCATTTGAATCTCTAAGTACTCTATACTCTTCAACCAACCAACCATCAAGTATAAGACGTACATCACCTCTTGAAAATCCACAATTAAATGTGACACTGAGCACTACAATGTAACTCCTTAAAGTGATAGTTATTTTTGTAGCAAAAAGAGCCCAATTTCCCCTCGTGGTAAAAGAAAAAAGACTCCCAAGAATAACTAGATTTCCAAGTCTTCGTTTTTAATAATAAGCTTGAACAAGGATCATGAAGAATCTTCATCCAACCATCCCCGATACCTTCAGATACTAAGTACACTCGCCCGTGATGTTTCACTTCAACCTCAAATAAATAATACTGAATTAACGCCGATGTCACATCTTCTCGAATCGCTCAAATCTAGCCTTCTTTGACATTTAAATGAACTCGATAATGGTTTCATCCCGACCATGGTTAAAAGCACATAACCCCATAAAACCTTGTAATAACCAAACGCCATGACGAATATCCAAACACACATCCAATTCATGAAGTACACCTTTAATCCTTCTTCAAGCGTAAACCGTAGCACCAAAGATCGTAAAAGATCCCAAATACACTTTCCTTTTCTCCGTGATGGTTCCATCAATACGGATTTTACAATTTTAATGGTTTAAACCGAGAAATAGTTTCTTCATGGGATTTTACAAAACCAATAATAAACCGTAAGTAGGTTCCTAAATGCACCTTACTATTATCGATGTTTCCATTGTTACGGATTTTACAAGTCTATGATTTAAACCGAGAAATAGGTTCTTTCAGGATTTTACAAAATCAAGACAAAACCGTAAACAATGTCAGCTTGAATGTGTTATAACGACTTTGGTTTTGGTGAATATCTGTTTTAGGGGAACATGCATTGGTTCTTCAACGATTCTTCTCCACCATGAACAATTCTATACCCAAATGTAGACAGCTTCACAAACCATACTAAGTCAAGTAGTATAAACTACTTCCCCCTGGAGGTTGATTGTAACACATCAAAGTACACGGTTCTCCCCCATGATGGTTTCAAACTTTCGGAAGCATCATAACGTGTACGACCATTTGCATGAGAAGTTCTTGTCATAAGTAAACATCTTGAAAAATCATAATCGACGTCAAGATTCTTGAAAGATTTTGCTTAGACGTGAAGTATCATTGACATTCGTGGCGCCGAATATTTCATGGGAATTGTCAAGTTGAACCTCCTTTGATTCACCGCTAATAGTAATGACCACATATGGAGAATATCCGTAAAAAAAAAAAAAAAAAAAAAAAAAAAAAATCCGTAGTCATTTTTCACTTTTTCGCTCAAGCCGTGGATTTATGTATCCTTCCGTGAAAATTATCATACCAAACTACCAATCAATTGTCCAATATGTAAAATATTGTAACCAAACTTTTGTAAAAAATTTGGTGAACAATATGTGCATATCCAAATACATCAAGAATAGCTTGTTTATGCCAAGTCCATCAAATTCGTGATCCATTGTCTCATAACAAATCTCAGCCCAAAGACCAACCACATATGCTAACCATATGTCAGAAGCCCACGATCCAAATTCAAAAAACAAACCCGATCCAACTACACTTCCTCAACACCGGATATAAGGCTTAACCCTAAACACGTCTCACATACCAAACCCTAAACACAGTTTCAATAAACATCCGCCCCCATCTTCCTCTCACTAAGAAATTTTAAAAACAATTGATCTCATCCCAACCTTGTACGCCTCCAATATTTATCAAGAATCAAAACGGATTATACCAAAACCCTAATCAACCTTGTAAGTGTAGAACACGGATGATCTTTTACTTATGTTTTTCAAATCGATCTCGCCACAGGGATGGCATGAGGAGGGACGAATAAGCCACAGGGATGGCTAGAGCTGTGATTATGGTTTCATTACAATCCTCTGACACGGTAAGGTTTTGATAATCATTTTGTTTGAGAGTCATAAACGAACCATGGAACCGATTTAACATATTTGTTAAAATCGTTTCTATAATTCGTATATTGTCAAGTCATTGGATCAATGATGATTACAAACTTAGTACAAGACCTTTGGTTATGATGAGCTTTTGAGTACCGTGAGTTTAGTGAGGTGAGATCTTGTTTTTATTTGAGTCGAGTCTTGGTTTGTGTTCATGGATTAGATAAGACCGAACCATAAAGAAAAAGAAATTAACCATCATGTTATTTTCTTATTTTAGTGTTCGAAAAGTATAGATTGAGATCATGAGATACGGATATTGAATGTAATATGGTTAGCTTAAGTTTAACCCCGAACCCAAGGTGAGATGAAATCGTCATGATTTTTTCTTCCCTTTAAATGGTTCAATATCAAGAGAAGCTTGTCTTCCAAAGGCTAGATCGATGATGTAGTAGTGGATATGGATCTAAAAGGATCTTTGAGATCTCATGAGATTCGATTCACCACAAGACTGAGATCATTAAGATTTCCATTTTCATTTTAGTTTAGAATCTGCTTGGACTTATGATGGTGGTAAACTGAGGTTCGAGTATTTTTGGTATTTGGTATAGTGGTCATGGTCTTAAAAGTTAACTCTTCTTCATCCTTTCTGTAAGTCGCTAGTCAAAATCATTGAGTCAAGTCGCTAGCCAAAATCATTGAGCCAACTCGCTAGCCAACTCGTTAGCCAAGTCGCTAGCCAAGTCGCTAGCCAAGTTGCTAAGCTAACTCGCTACGACTTGTTAAATAACAAGTCGCTAGGTCTTTTGATACTTAACTCGCTACACATTTTCAGAACAAGTCGCTAAATAGTGACAAGTCGCTACTCTTTTCAAAAACAAGTCGCTAGGTGACCCAACTCGCTAGGTAGATTCAATGTATTTGGACATCTTGTTCTGACAACTCGCTAGCATGAATATATGAGTTTTCCGACCACTTTCCGACGATATTCATATGAACCCAGAAAACCAATTTTGACCCAGAAGAATGCATAAAGAAAAACTGCTTTGTTTGACCCGTATTGACCACAATAAATCAGACCATATGACCAGTTTTGACATATATTGGTAACAACACAAAAATGTCACAAAAGTTAAACTAATATGTTTGGACAATAATGAACAAAATAACTTTGATGACCAAAAGAGGTTCTGAGAATAAATGACAAAGTCATAACCAATACCGTAATATAAAAAATGTTCCGACCATAAAAACAAGACACAAACAGCTTTTACACGAATCAAAACCATTAAAGAATCAACACCACACAATAAACCTTGGCTCGTACCAATTGTAGGATCATAATATTTATTGTGTTGATGATTCGGTGGTCTGGATGATCAAAATACAAGTTTGCCATAGTTAGAGAGTTAGTAGAGAGAGAGAGGTGTTCTTGCTAGAGGTTTACACAAAAGTATGGAATATTAGATTGAAAGCACCGCCCTTCCATCCATGGAAGGGGTATTTATACTTACAAACATAACGACCTCCTATCGGCCCGTGGATCGTGGATACAGCAGGGTAAAGACCCGTCCTTCCTCCACGGTGTTGCACTAAACTATTTTACGCTCTCGACTAACTAATTAACTACATAATAACGTAAATAACGACAAGTCTACGAGCTAACTTATGCTAGATAATATTTGGGGTGACCGACTCTTCACTATGGAATTTTCTAATTCCTAACATTGCTAATGCTTTTGGCCGTTATACCAACAAATCCAACAATCGATTCGTTCCTCCTCTAACACACGAACTCAAGTTGCTAGAACAATGGACGTGTTGAAGTTCGTAATCGTGATTATGGTCGCCGATGGGCGGTGGTCAAGGGTTTAATGTTGTGGTAGGAATAACAACAGAGCTCAAGTGGTGGAACAGGAAATGCTCATAATCGGTTAAATGGTCTTCGATGCTACAACCGCAATGAGAAGGACACATGGCTAATGCATGCCCAAAGCCAAGGACTAGGGGCAAGTGCTTATTTCAAAGAGGCTTTACTTTTGGCTCTCAAGGATGAAGTCATGGATCTCTCACGAGAAAGAACAGAGCTTTATGGCGTATGCGGACTCGGATGATGATATGGAGGACTTGCGAGCCAATGCAACAAGTATGTTGATGGCTAATATGCAAGAGTTACACATGAGTAAAAGCAGGCCTAGTGTATGACATCGATGGCTTGTCTCGGTGCAATTCGAACAAACCATCATCATATCTCGAACTAATATCTCCACCAATATTCGATCCGCACGGCTCATTGTTCAAAATGAGTCATCTACATCTCATTCTAACGATTTTCAAATAGACCCGTAGTTACATTTGACGATCAAGATGACCTTATGGTTTCCTTTGATAATCAAATTGATTCCGTGGTTATACTTGAGGATCTAAATAATGATCATGTTGTGACTCACGCTGAACACGCCGAACCTTTGCCTCATCCGATCTTGTTCGTTACTTAAAGACCAACAATCCCAAATTGAAGAATGTGTTGCATTAAATCGGACCTTAAAAGTAAAATGAACTGTTAACCAAGGATTTTGAATGCTTAAAATGCAACTCAACTTTTTCAAAACTCAAGAAAACTATGAAAAGGTTTTGAAGCCGCTTTGCAAAATCTCATCAAAACGAAAAATATCTAGAGAAGCAGATCGTGATCTAGCCGCTCAAGAATGCTTTGTTGTCTGAAATAGAACAACTGAAACATGAACATAAAAAGCAAATTAACGCTCTCACCTTGGAAAATCAAAAAGCTAAGGCTGAGTTGTTAACTTGTCAAAAACAGTTCTCCGCATACAAAAAGCATTCAACGAATCGAGTAGATGACCTTCTTGAAGAAATTATCGGCTTGCAAAACAAACTTAAAGAGTTTAAAACTGTTGTTTACAAACATGGTGAATCTGTAACAGCTATTGAAAAGTTTACTTTAAAACCCGATCCAAAAGGATATGGACCAAATCTTGCTGATTACAAACCTAAGCTTTCACCAAAAACATTCAAACCAAATCCTGAAGTTTCCAGTGCAGACTATAAAATTAATGATACTGTTATGACTGTTGTTGAATATCATCATCAAGAGGAATTAGATGCAGAAGACGAGAGTCGATCCAAATTAGCAAATGTTGTTTATAATAAACCTCATAACTATTCAAATGCGATCCCTTTCGTCACACCAACGGATTCTTCTAACACACCAAAGATTATGATAAAACCTTTTGAGTCTTCTAATGTTAATCCCAAAACAGATTATGCACAAACTTATGGTCCTTTACCTTCCATCAGTGAAGTAAATTCAAAACCTGAAAATCGCAAAATTCTTTGATATTTTGACATTTTCATGGCTGACCTCAAAACTTTAGAACATGAGATAGAATATCATTTTGAAATCAAAATTCAACATTTTCAATCGCCTCTAGCGCGTGAACAAAGAGACATTTTTCAGAAAAATCTTTTACCTAATGTTAAAAATTTGAAAAGTTGTGCATTAGCCTGGGAATGGGATTTTCATAAGGAACTTGGAACTATGAAGGTCATTTTCGAGAAAACAGAAACATCTATTTCTAATACTAAACGTAAAAGAAACTTTTGAGAAAAGATGTTGATCAACTCTTGGAAGATCTTATACGTACGATATCCATAATGTTGTGTTGTTTCATTCTTTGCCATATGCATCTGATTATATCTCTGCTGATATTGTTGATAATGTTGTAAATGTTGAGAATTTTGATAATGTGCATCAAATCGAATCTTTAAAAGCTGAAAATGAACGTTTGATTAACGAGATTTCAAATGCAAAACGACGTCTTCAATGGTGTCAAAAAGATTGTCAAAATCGTGAACTTGCTTTGCAAAAGAAAATCAACCAGTTGCAATCTAAATCGTTTAATCCAAAATTTGAGCAACTGGATGATCAAAACACGTCTTTGAAATGTCAAATCTCTAATTATGAACAAGAGCTTGTAAAAGTTAAACATGAATATGGTGTCATATTTGATTTACTTAAAAAGACTCGTGATGAAGCATCTAACGAGCTTGATCATTTTCTTGCACACACTAAGGAAGTCATGAATTTTTCGAAATCTTCGTTCGAAAATCAAGATTTGATTCACACTATCTTTAAGTTAAGAGAAATGTTAGGAAAGTATGAACAACTTCACCGCCGTGATTAAGATAATAGCACCACCACACTTAGTAATCGTGAACCTAGAATTCCCTTTGTCAAATCACAAGTTGCTAACGTGCTTCCTTCTAAAACACAGAATAGTTGCATCTTTTCCAACCGTCCGCACTTCACGACCTAGGAGCACTCAATCAAGAATAGGAAGTTGCGACCTAAGAAAAGATCAATAAGGATTGCTAAAGTGAAGAACACCCTAAGACTATGAATAAGACTCACGTTGCTTCCACTACGGATATTGCGTCTAGCAAATGTAATAGAAATAGTGATGTAACGAATGCTAAACCATTAAGTACTTTTGATATTCATCGATGCACCTTGTGATATTTGTCGTAAAAGTATGAATTCGATTGTCATGACAAATGTGTTGCTAAAGCTATAATCTCTCGTTACTAATCCTAAGAACCGGAATACCTCTAGGCCCACTAATCATTCTAAGTCTGTGCTTGGTAGACCGCCTTCTTTAGATTCTCAAGCATGCATTGTTGTCCCTGTAGCTCCAGTTTCACCTCCAAAGAATGTAGTACCACCTTGTCAATTCACTAAGACTAAAGCACATAGTAGTTATAGATGGCAGAAATGGATATATAACACACTAGGTTTTAAATGGATGCCTAAACTTATTGATGTGTGCATGTCTACTATATCTGCTTCGGAACCCTCTAACATTTTGGGTTCCACATATACTTCTATTCCATCCGTGTCGCCTATGTGTAATGCGGTGATATGATCATTCTCTAGATTGTTGATAGCGGATGTTCCCGACACATGACAGAAACCTTAAACTGTTATCAAACTTTATTGCAAAGTTCATTGGCACCGCTGTCGGTTCGGAATGATCACTTCATAGCTATCATGGGCTACGGATACTATATCAATGGGAACATCGAAATCGCCAGGGTTTACTATGTGGAAGGACTCGGTCACAACTGCTTTCGATGGGTCAATTTTGTGATGGATATTTGGAGGTCGCTTTCAGGAGAAAACTTTTTCATTCGTGATCTACAAGGAAACGACCTTATGTCCGGCTCGCGTAATTCTAGTCTCTACACTATCTCTATGCAGACATGGTTTCTTCCTCTCCCATCCGCTTACTTTCAAAGGCAACATCTACAAAATCTCGGCTATGGCACCGCCGCCTCACATCTAAGCTTTCAAACCATCAACAACCTTGCTTGACACAAACTAGTTGAAGGACTCCCACGATTTCGGTATTCAAAAGATCACCTATGTTCACCATGAACAAGGGAAAAGCACTCGTGCTCATTTTCCTTCAAAGGTGGAACACGCTCTCAAGATGTGCTTCATCTTCTTCACATGGACTTGTGTGGCCCGATGCATGTTCAAACGATCAATGGTAAACGCTACATTTTAGTAATTGTTGATGACTACTCACGTTGGACTTGGGTCTACTTTCTTCAAGCAAAGACCAAGCTCCACGATGATCATCACCTTTCTCACGAAAATACTGTGTTCGACTCAAACACCGTTAGACGCATCGTAACCCACAAAGGAACTGAATTTGTTAACAAAACTCTTCGTGACTTTTATAAGAAAGTGGGAATAGAGCATCAAACATCTATTGCACGGACACCTGAACAAAACGGAGTTGTTGAAAGATGAAATCGAACGTTAGTGGAAGCTGCAAGAACCATGTTAATTAATGCTAAACTCCCAGATTACTTGTGGGCAGAAGTTGTATCTACTGCATGCTATACTCAAAACCGCTCTATGATTACAAAACGCCACAACAAAACACCTTTCGAGCTTGTCCACAACAGAAAACCGAATCTAAAACACTATCATGTATTTGGATCTCTTTGCTATCCGAATAATGATTGTGATGACTTTGGAAAGCTCAAAGCCAAAGCTGACATTGGAGTCTTTATTGGGTATTGTGATAATTCTAAAGGTTTCCGTATCTGGAATCGTCAAACAAAGGAGGTTATGGAAACGATTCATGCTCATTTTGATGAACTCACGGAAATGGCTTCTGAGTATAACCGCTTAGAACCCGGTCACAACCGCTTAAACTTCCCTCAACCCCCATCATCAGCTGAACAAAGCCCCCATCTCACTCGTCAACAAATGGAAAGGTTATTTGCTCCTGCTTCGGTGATGAAATTGATGAACGTGCTCTAGGTGTATCCGTTGTTTCATTGCTCAACCCGATACTACTCTTATACATGATACACCGATACAACAACTATCGTTGAAGATGCACCTACACCGCTTGACTCCACCACAACAGTTGAACAAACCGCTTCCAACAATGATGAACCGGTGATGATATTCTAAATGAAGTACCCCACCGCGGATTTTGATCCAAATGCGTTCTTTAAACCGTTTGCTAATGAGACCGCCGCACTGATGTCGCGAATCTTCCACAAACCATTTGAATCCTCAAAATCGCACAATGTATACCAACATCAACCCTCGACACATAGATGGACAAAAACCATCCTCCGGAAAATATTATTGGCAACCCGAATCAACTAGTCGTTACGAGACAACGTCTTCACTCGAGACGGTGAACATTGCATTTATGCACTCACCGCCCCGCTAATCGAGCCTAAAAACATCAAAGACGCAATGACAAAAGACACCGGATAGAATCCATGCAAGAAGAACTTAACCAATTCAAACGTCTTGAAGTATGGGAACGGTTGAAAGACCATCGTGGGTTTATGTCATCGATCTAAAATGGATCCGAAAAACAAATTGGATCTTTGAAGGGAATGTTATCCAAACAAGTCACGCTAGTTGCTAAGGGTTATCGTCGAGAAGAGGAATAGACTTTGAAGAATCATTTGCTCCGGTTGCTCGTCTTGAGGTCGCTCGGATATTTCTAGCGCTCGCGGCTCATATGAATATGACGGTCTATCGATGGATGTCAAAACTGCGTTTCTCAATGGACAACTTAAAGAAACGGTTTATGTCGATAACCGATGGATTCGTTGATCCCGAGTTTCCGAACCACGTCTACAAACCGAACAAAGCTCTTTATGGTCTCAAACAAGCTCCTCGGGCATGGTACGATAAGCTATCATCTTTCCTCATTGCCAATAATTTCACCAAAGGTTCGGTCGACCTACTCTTTTATACAATATCACGGGCACATATCTTAATTGTTCAAATTTACGTGGATGACATCATTTTGGGTCTACACATAACAAGTACTCAATCGCTTTTGCAAAATTAATGAAGAAAAATTTTGAAATGTCCATGATGGGTGAACTTACATTCTTTCTAGGATTGCAAGTTCATCAATCACCCGTGGTATTTTCTTGAGTCACCCAAATATGCCCTTGAATTGTTAAACAAGTTTGGAATGAAAACCTCGTGACACTTATGCCACACCAATGACTCATACCAAGAAGCTAGATGTCGACTTAAATGGAAAATTAGTGGACCCTACAAAATACCGTAGTATTATTGGGTCTCTAATGTACCTAACGACTAGCAGACATGATATTGTCTTTGCAGTTTATCTATGCTCCGTTATCGATCGCGACCAACTGAAACCCACCTCTAAGGCTAAAAATCCTCCGATACATCAAGGGAACCATTAATTTGGGGATCCGTATCCGGGATTCGGTTTTGAACTAATCGCTTTTCGACATGTTGATCACGCAGATGTTTAGATTCACGGAAAAGTACTTCAGAGCACTACAATTTCTTGGTGATAAACCGTGTCTTGGCAATCAAAGAAGCAGATTGTACATCGCCCTCAACCAAAGCATAATATGTAGAATGTCCGCGTGTTGTGCTCAAGTCATATGGATGAGAACACAACTCAAAGACTATGGTTACATATTTGATGTAATCCCGATGTATCGCGACAATCGGAGTGCCATTGCGATCTTGTGCAACTCGGCCAAAGATTTGAAATCAAAGCACATCGATCTTCGCTATCATTTCATCAAGGATCACGTGGATGTGTACTGTTGAATTATACTGTGGGTACAGAATACCAATTGGCATATCTTCTCACCAAAGCCTTGCCTTCCGCTAGGTTTAATGAGTTGGTCCACGGATTGGTATGAGGTTTTTGACTCAAGAGGAATTGGATGACCTCCTAAAACAGATCTTAAAACCCGTCAAACACCAAAATATCTTTTGTAAATAAATTTTTCAAAACAAAATACAAAAATATAAAATCTTATAAAACAACAAAATATTCTTGTAATCTATTTTTTTTTAAACAAGGCAAGTACATTTCTTCTTTCAACACTTTAATCTTTCAAAATTCAATATTTTCTCCGATCAAGTGTTGAGGGGAGAAAATAAATACTTAACCGCTTCAAAATATTTGTGTGCTTGCATGTTTTCCTATCGGTTGTTTCTTTTATCAATGGTGGTAATATTTCTGGTTCAATGACACTCCTCGGACTAAAATTTATAACCTTTCATTATTTTCTTACGTCGAGGGGGAGTGTCGTCAAGTTTCTTTCTTAAAATCTTTGTTAGGTAACCAAAATGGAAGTTAAATGGCTTTGTATGAAAAAGTAAAAGGTGGAGGGACCAAAACTGTCAATATGTTAAAGTCATTTTAATAAAATACACCTCCACCTAACTTACAACTCACATTTATTATCATCAAACTAATCCTACGCCTAAAATTCGTTCATCAAATCCGTGTTTCAAATCTTCAATTTGTAAGTATTTTTGTGTTCCTAACAAGATTACAAACAATGGTTTTAAATTGTTTTAAATGTTAACGGTTAGATATTAACCTATGGTTGATTTTGTGTTCTACGCGTATGCGTATGAACACATAATCTTGTTTATGTGTTTGTGGCTAAAAAGATAGTGTCAAAATGTCTTAATAACATCAATGATACTTTTTCTATCCTCAAAACGAACCCAGATTCACGAATTGAATGAGTTTGAAAATTAGGGTTTATGCGTGGTTTTTGGTATCTTCAAATGTGAATGTTTTTGGTCAAAAATATTGTTGTGTGATGTTGTTATCATAATGAACTAATGATATCTAGGCTTTAAAACAACCCAGAAACACTAATTGATTGAGAATTAGAAATTAGGGTTTAATGTTCTTGAGTTTGGGTACTTTTGATTCACTGCAAACTAGGTGTTAAAACTTGGTCAATACACTCTCATAACATCTTAGATATACCAGAAAACGTTTGGTGCAAATCCTATGGTTAGAAATCATACGCGTAATTCTTAAACTCTAGGGTTTTGACCTACGCGTATGACTTTCTACGCATAAATGTTTAACAAGCTTTCATGCCATGATTTGTTTTAGAATGAATATGTGTGTTAATATTGATGTTATGATGATTTTATTTCAGGCTTGCAACTCGTAAAACTCAGAATCAAGGTCATTGAATCTCACGCATAAGGATCACCTTACGCGTGAAGGTTATCGCGAAGAGTAATTTTACGCGTAGCATCTACGCGTAAGGTTCTACAATGGGACTACGCGTATCCCGTGAAGGATATGCGTAAACAATGACCTCACGCATAAGGTCTACTCTTGAGTAAGCCTTACGCGTAAGGTTTATATACGCCACGCCGTAAGCTCTATGCATAAGGTCCCTTTTCCTACGCATAACATTTCTTGCGTAACTTAGGATCCCACGATACTTCTCGCTTATGTCATTTTTGTTTACGCTAACTTTGCCATATCTCGCCTAAGTCTTGATCAACCTTCGTTATGAATTGTTACGCGTTCAATCTTGTTAATAAATGAATCATAACGTCACTAATCTAATAATGTCACTAATAAACTTAAATGTTTGATATGTTGTGTTAAATAAGTGATAAAATAAACTTTAAAACTTAAAGTTAACTAACTCATGAAACATTTCACGACGACATTGGACTATTGAACAAACAAGTGACTTTGGACTCGTAATAATCATTGACATCAGATATTCAATAATTAGTCAATAAAACCTTCGTTGACTAACATTATGTCTTCGATATGTTGGTTCTTTTGGCTAATGTTATTTCGATCACGACATGGTCGCTCAAATCAATGTGGATGCACCGTGTTCTCACTATTGTCGACATCTTCCTAATGGCTATCCGAGAAAGATTGGAAAGAACAACCTTAGGGTTGACTTTGACACCCTCACATGCTCGTAATCTTCTTGTCTCATTGTCGTGGATATTCTTAAGTAATCATCCCTACCAAAACATGCTCTCACACTGCTACAAGATGCTGAGATCTACATTCAACAATTCGGAATTCAATGCAAAGGATCAAGGGTCAAAGTGTAGTGAATGTGACTATCAATCACAAACAAGTCACCATCACTCCGCGGACTTACGGGTCGTTCTCATCATTCCGCACATCGCCAACCGACTTCTATGCCACACCCATCGAGAGACAGTTCTACAATTCTTGATTGACATTGGCTATGATGAAGCTTCAGAATTATTACTAAGCATTCTCATGTGGAGCTTAAGAACATTCCTCAACCGTGGAGAACCCTCTACATCATCATCACCAAGTCGGTCTTTGTTCGTGACGGTGGTTATAAGCATCCCAAGCTTATGGAACCGCAAATCTTCTCGTCATTAATCAACAAGAAGGACATCGAAATCAAGCTCGATATGGGAAGACATGATGCTATTTCACAAAAGCTTGGCTCAAATATTCCCTATGTCGATATACAAAGCTTTTGATCCGAGAGAGCACTTGGACTTCACCACGATATTCCCAATAGGCTCAATGACCCGTATAATCACGACTTGTTGACCGAACTATCCTATCTGCCGAATCAAAGAATCGCCAACAAAGAAACAGTGCGGTGTTTTGATCACCTTCTATCTAAAGAAATCAAAAAGCTTGAAACGTACAAAAGGTATCAAGTTGCGATGCGAGAAGGTAAAGTTGGTCATCTCGATGAGAAGTCTTCGGGACACCCACTCGGAGAACCGTAAGAGGAATTCTTGGCAAGCAAGAAGCATAGAAGTCAAAGGAAGTTCCCAAGAGGAACCCTTCAAGAAAGAGGATTGTTCCCTCTCGGAAGCTACTCCCATCTCAATCCCTAAGCCCAAACCACCAAGAAAGCTATTGGATGAAAGCTCAAGATACACAATCGGATGAAGAGGTTACTACTCGAATCGCAAAGGATGACAATCCTTCAAGAGCAAAACATCCTAGTCCTCCAAATGATAAAGGAAAAGGAAGACTCTATACTTGTGCCATATGCAAGCTCAAGCTCGAATGTGATGAAGAGCAACCGGATAAATCATACAGGAAGAAGTATAAAATCGTCAGACACCTTCAAAAGGCTAAAGAATTTGAACAAGATCAAATGCGTGGCCCCGGAGGGTTGAGTGGTGGTGTCCACTCTTCTTCAACTCCAGATGCGGTTAATCAACCCGATAAGGGAGATGGTGCCACCACTCTTGTGCAACAGCAAAAGCCAGAAGAGGATACGATTGTATATGATTTTGAGGAACCAGAAACTGAAAAGTTTGAGAAAGATAAAGATGCTGATTATGACAATTTGCTTCTGGATAGTCCTATGATGATTATCTTCTCAAGGAAACTTCCAAGGAGGATAAGGACCTCCAAAGGACTATGAGTCTCCTCATGTCTCATCATCATCGATTCATCTTCTCATTCATCACCACCACCATCACGTAAATCAACCAAATCATCATCCAAATCAAGAAGGAAGCAAACTCCATCTTGGATGTCTCAAGCTCAAAAAGAATTGGGAACCAAAGTCAAACAAGTCGAAAAGAAAGATATGCTATATCGAAAGATGAATTTCATTGTCGATCGATAACTTACCTTCATGATGAGACGGACAAGATGCAAGTTGAAAGGAAATACATACAAAAGCTCATGAAAGATGACCTACAAGGAGAATGGACGAAATGATCAAAGGCTACACTCACAAGTACCTTCTTGATATCGTTCCTAAAGTCACAAAGGAGATGTTTATCGACAACTTTATCCAAATCTTATGCATCGGCCAAGCAAACTATGAAATCAACACCAATGACCATGAACATCAATCCGATTGATCCCACGGTTTTTTAGATAATGAATTGGTGAACAAGCTTGTCACTCAAATGTCTATATGATCTGCAATGTTTACTCCCAGGAAGGAAAATTGTTTCAAGCATTGTTGGACTACCAACTCAAAGAATCATGTAGATTCAAAGCAGAAAGGCCTAAACGTCCTAGAGACGATGAAGATAAGGATCAGGATAAGAATGATAAAGCTAAACGACAGAAGAAGTCTGGTGAATCATCTTCTATGCCACCACCTCCCTAACGGCCTCCTTCTCAACAAAGGTCGCCTCCTCGTTCTTCTACATATAAACCTCGTGATTCTTCCGAATTACCACCCGAGACTCGTAAAACCGGTGATCACTTTAAGTATTCGGTGGTGATGATGAGGAAGTCCGTGAGCCCTTCAACAACCCACCTCTCCCAAACAAGTTCGAAACCGTAATCATCATCTAGGTCTAAACAAAAGAAGAAGAAGCGCCTCATGGTTGGCGTCGTATCATGGCTAGATGACGATAAAATGAAGAATTTGAATGGTTCTCTACACTTAACAACACTCAACTCCCTACCCCGTGAAGGTCAAGATTTGGTAGATGGTAATACATTGGAGCATGCAAAATCTCGCAAGAAAAGTTCCATGTAAAGAAGATGACGAACCGAGTTGAGGCGAATCAAGAATGAAGCATTTCAACTGTTAAAAGACAACTCCGAAAGTGCCATCGAGGTCGAATATCACCTTGAAAACATTGCTCGAGCCATGTCTAACAACATGGATTGGCTCAACCCAGAAGCAAACATCGACTTCACTAAACGGGACAACCCTCCATATTACACCGACTGGTCAAAACCTCTACCAACAATTGGCCAACCAGCTGAACCTAGGATTCCATTCAGATATTTCTTCAACAAAGACCTGGAATTTCTTTTACACGGTGGCGATTGATCAAGGAAATACGCTACATCTTTGACACTTCCATTTCCTGCAGCCATATACTCAAACTGCATAGCTATCGAGGAAAGAGCTAATCACTTGTTTTCCGAAAAAGTGGAAGCATCGACCGAGATGCAATGTCTGAGGATTCATCATTGGCGGAACGTCAAGAATCTACTATGACGTGCGCCAGTTCGAAGTCTCAACATTCGGTGTTCAAGACTAAGGATATCGTTGCCATCAAACATGTTGATCTTTCGACCAAATGGGACTACACCTTCCTCAAGAATATTGTGGTCAAAAGACAAGATGAAAGGGATTATGCATTCTCTGGTCGACTTTGAGAACTTGTCTATCAAAGACATTGAAGACATGTACCTTGCCAAAGCATGTGGTCGCATGAGACAATTCTCAATCGAAGTACAACGCGAATTTATCAAGTCACTGCTCATCTTCATCAGACGCATAGTCATCAAAGAACGTGTAGAAGATCTCCAGCTCGCGGTTGAATCATATCAAACCCGTGTCAACTTCACTCCACCACAGCTTGATCTTCCCGACATCAACCAGCTTCCACAATATATGCTCATCGGCAAACCATTCGGTGTCGTTTATCGCAGTGAACTTCAACGCAATTGCTTGATGGCGTGTAATGAACTTCATAAGTTTGGAGATCACACCTTGAAGATGGTTAGGGACGGATTAGCTTACCGATTGAAGGATATACGTGAAAACATTGGGAATCCTAAGCGATGGAATTCTCACGATCGAAGGGACGTGAAGATAATCATCAAGATGATTGATGAAATGTTGTTTCGAAGGGATCAATTCAGAAGATTGGAGAGCTTTGTTAGTGGTCGTCCCAGGATGAACATCACCGGCTATCAACGCCCGATTCGCATTCTTGGGAACATCATTGGACTTCCTAGTACCCTTGAACTGCTTCTTTCATAAATTTTGGATGTGTGATTAAATATTTCAATGGCTTGTGCACACATATCGATTGTACAACCCGTTCTTGTCAAGAAAGGACCCAGTGGTGCGCTTGATGCCACAATCCTTATAAAAGGAGCGAAAGCTTCTTACTTTTGAGTAAAACCTATCAAACCTTTCATTATTCAAGGTTTTGCTCAAAAGAACAAGTACTTCCCGTATGATTTTCAAAACCTCAACCATTTATATCATTTGTTGAGGGAAGTATTTAAAACTTTGTTCACCTAAATGTTCTTAGTTGTCACTCTTCCCGCAACACTCAAAATGGTCATATTTATTCTCAAACATTTAAAATATAACATTTTATATGCCATTTTGAGGGGAGAAAATATGTGATAAGAAATATGTTGTGTAGTTGAATTCTCGCAAGGAGGCAATGACTTTGTGTAAAAGACTTAACCAACGAATTGACGATGCTTAATTGTTAGTAACTCGAAAAGACTTGTCCCGGACGGGTAATAATTTCAAGCTAGTTCGCTAGTGATGTAAACGTGTCTCGAAAGGACTTGTCCAAGTAGAATGTACCATTCGAGAAACTCTTGGTAGACATGAACTCGACGGGTTTGACAACCTTCGAGGCTTGTCTACACCTTCAAGGTAGTTATTAGAGCTAGTTGTCACCTAAAAGGCGACAATGTAACTCTTTAACTATGCAACGTAACCGTGTCTCATGGGGATTTTCTATCGGGTTGATCAATTCATAAAGTGCGCTCTTTCCTCACTTGTGCATTTAACGTTAAAACTATCTAAGCACATGTGGAGGGGAGTATTTATGCAAAATTCTAAAACTCTTGAAGGTTCAAAAATGTTTTCATTAATAAACACTTTGAGATTTTATTTTCATGGTAAAAATGGCTTTATGGCAATAGGTTAGTCATGGAGTTATAAGGTGACTAAGGTTAGGAATAACTGTCCTATGATCCGCCAGAGTCGGAGGATCTACCCAAGGACATCACAAATAGTTAGTATTTAGAAGTCCTTAGGTATGATTATTAAAAGGAGAAAATGAGAATCGGAGAAAGAAGTAATTGAAGAATTAAAAGAAATGCTAAGTAAAGGGTGAAAACAAATAGCCCTCCAATTATTCAACTTAGGCGCATAACGGGTTCAATTCATATACTCTTGGTTGTCACTTGATGACACCGGTATCGAAGATTAAAAGTCGTCATGGACCCGGGACGCATGCACTAAACCTTCTTAGCCACTCAAGTTTCTCTCAAAGAAGCTTGTTTCATTCTCACAGGAACCCTACATAATCTATCGGCTTTCTCTTGAGATCGGCGGTATTGAAGAGGAGACCCTCTCCTAGTCTCCGCTCAGAAAACCAAAACGCACTATTGAGTCTAGAGCTACGAGATTCATCAAAAGATCTCTAGGAACACTTGACATTTCATCACTTGTTGATCAAAAATAAGATCATCGGTGGTCCATTATCGAGTCCTTCACGGATCTTAGCAACTGTCGAGAACATTTATGAGAGGTTCACATTTGTGATCCTCGGTGATTGAATGGAAACTCTGCCAGGTCAACATCAAATAGCCCCGACAGCAGTCACTTGGTAACTCCCGTGGATTACGCTTAGCGTATCTCAAACGGTCTCTGATCGTGAGGTGATGCTTGATGTACCTCAACGACTCATCTGAATCAGTAGATGTACTTGGTACATCGCGTTATCTCACTTGTGGGACTCCGGTTCAGAACGACCTTTGTGAGAATTAGAGTCGTGTTTTCACACTATCTCATTAACACTCTCGAAGTTCAAACTTGTAAGTGCGGAATCCGCTTATTACTAACCGCTTTAATGTTTTCTTCTTATGGAAGCTCGGGAGCGGAATGATCGTGCGATTCTTCTCATGCTCACGCCAACATCATCACTAATGGAAGTTCTATCTTAAAGCAACACAACAATCGAATGATTCTTCATCATACCAAAGAATCTACAAAGTTAAAGACTTAAAGAACTTCATCGATTGTTATCCAACGTTAAAGAGCGTGTGAGCATGTTGAAGAATGACGTGGAGACACCGGCGAAATGGGGCGACTGAGGCGAACTTGATCGACAACATCAACATACTATCACTTTCATCACAAAGAACAATGATCAAAGAACAAAGATTTAAGATGACGTCAAAGCATAACTGCTTAAAGAAAACAATTTCTCTACACTGGGGAGATTGTTCGAATCAAGGCATTTCTTCTCACAAGAAAGAAGAATGTCTGAAGACATCAACGCTACTATTACATCAACGCCTTCACCGTTCATCACCAACACTTGAGAGGGATATTGTTGAAATCACTCCTAAACCATAATCAAGTGTTAGTAATTAATATGTAATAGTTAGTTTTATTATGGCCTTTATGTTTGTTTTAGCCTCAAGCTTATGTAGAAGGCCCATAAGCCTAGGCCTTAGTCCATTAAGGAAAGGATGGAAGTAGGAGTGTTGCCTAGCTTTCCTCCTATAAATAGTCTTATGTAAACCTTCATTTGAAGGTTGGTTGTTCAAGTTATTTTCTCTCATACACTCTACGCCTAAACCGTCATTTATATCGTGTGTGTGTGTGTGAATCTTGTTCAATCGCCTTAATCTCTTTCTAATAAGCTTGTGTTGTAAAACTAGTGACCTATCAAAGACGAAAATAGATGAAAAGGACAAAGTCGGTCAAAACTTATACAAACGGACTAAAACATGAAAACCCAATGTGTAAACACGGACGAAAACGTGCAAAAAACGTATAAAAATGATTAAAAGGACAAAGTGTAAAAAAGCGATGTAAATGCACGCAAACGTGTAAAACGTATGAAAATGTGTAAAAGTGTAAAAAGCGTATGAAAATGGCGAAAAGTCTTCAAAACATATGAAAATGGCTAAAACGGACAAAAAAGAACTAAAGCGGAAAAACCTATAAGAACGTAATAAAATGTACGTTAATATGTAAAAGCAGATGAAAGCGGACGAAGACGTCTAATATAGATGAAAGCGGCTCAAACGGACGAAAACGGTCAAAAACTTATACAAACGGACTAAAACATGAAAACCAAATACAAAGTGTAAACACGGACGAAAACGTAAAAAAACTGTATAAAAACTTATTGAAAGGACAAAGTCGACACAAATGGTGGAAAACGTGTGAAAGCAGGCCGCAAACGTGTAAAACGTATGAAAATGTGTAAAAGTGTAAAACGTATAAAACGGACGAAAACATATGAAAAGAGACGCAAACGTGTAAAACGTACAAAATCGGAAGAAACATGTACAAAACTAAGAAAACATATGAACACGGAAGAAAACGATAGGACCGACTAAAGCACGAAACGCGCAAGGGTTGTGTTACCGTGCCCAACGATCTAACGCAACCCTAAACACGCCAAACAGCAGTGTTTTGAGTAAGACACGTGAGTTAATGATTTTATGTCATCACGAAATGTCAAAATTAACGTGCCCTTAATAACTTTAATACTTTAATAAATTTAATACGTGCAACCCATTCATGATATAACCTTCATACTATAATATGGGTCAAAAGCATTGGGTTATAGTTGCTTAGAGTGTCATGTTACGACTTGATTCAATCAATAGTATGTATAAAATTATATTATAAAAACCCGACCAAATGGTCAATTTGCTGGCTACCCGAGAATGAAAATCCCAATTTGGTAAAAGAAAGTCAAAACACCAATTTTTCCAGAAATATGAGATATTCCCAGGTCGTTTTAAGTCCCAACGGAGTGTGAATGGAAATTCGCGTTCGGTTCGTGATCGGGTGATAAAGAATAATGAAAGATATTTGGATTTTGTGAATAAATTTATGAAACATAAACTAAAAACAAAAAGAGCAAGGTTAGATCAAGTGGTTAACACTCTTGCCTCGGAGAAAGAGGTCAAGGTTCGATCCTTACCCCTTGCAAGGTCGGAGGTCCTTTTCTACCTTTGGTAGAACCGGAAGCGACCTCTCGAGGGTTCGATCCTCACCCCTTGCAAGGTCGGAGGTCCTTTTCAACCTTTGGTAGAACCGAAGCGGCCTCTCCACCTTAGGTAGGGGTAAGGTTGTTTCGTCTCAACCTCCCCATACACCGTGGAAGGCGGTATTGGGACCCATAACCCGTGAAAGGCAGTGCTGGGAGTTACTTTACTTTTTTTAAACTAAAACAACTAAATAAGCAAATAAATCAACTAACAAAAGTCGAAATAACATAAAATGCACTTAATCCTAAAAATTCCAAATATTGTAAATTTAAGCATAAAATTTAAAATTATTTTTAAAAGTCCTAAATAAATATATATATATATATATATATATATATATATATATATATATATATATATATATATATATATATATATATATATATATATATATATATTTTAAAATTGTATTTTTATTTTATTTTATTTATTATGAATAAATAACCTTTTAAACTAATTAAATGAAAAAAAATCATTAAATCATAAGAGAAAAACATTTTTAAACTAATATGAAAACTTTTCAAAATTTAAGCAAATTTAAAATTCCTCTCACAAATTAAATTTATTCCCCAAAGTTTGCATCAAGGTCATTCCAAACTAATTGCAAAATTAACTCCTACTCCTCCTCTGTACCACCACACCTCCTCTCATCTCACCACAAATCCCGTCACCACCACAACTCTCCCGTCATAGACCCACCATCCAGTCACCACCGGTAAGTATTGTTGTCTTCCTTTTGTACACATCGTTCTAACACATAAAATAACCCTTAAGCCTATTAACTAATTGAACATTTGTTTAGAGATATCCTCTTGTAAATTATGTCATTTTCTTGTTAAATTTAGATAGTTAATTGGTTAAAAATTTAAGAAACCATGTTAAGCCTATTACCACATGAACATGGAACCATAATTTAGCTAGTTAATTTCTTATTTTCCTTGACCCAAACATCCCTTTAGGAACTGTTTCATTAGACTTTATTCAATTCTTAGCATAATTCAATACCACATTCAATCTTTGAGCTATCCTCATTACTTGGAATGTCTTTTTAACTTTTAGATCATCAATTGAAGTTTGATGTTGTCTTGTATAATCTTCAATAACTTGGGTTGTCTTTTAACATGCTCGTAGGGACTACATTTATAAACATTGTTGCTCGGATAAGTGGGACACATTTATAAACATGGAAAAGTCTTGGATAGGAACTAATAGGACCAACAAATCTTATGTTGATGGAGTAGCGGTGTTTATTGATTATACGAGACACAACTTGCGGAAGATGGGGAACATCGACCCACAAGTTAAGAAAATGATCTTTCAATGCCATGTCCATGTATGCATTGTTTAAACCACATAGAGCATAAAGTGGAGAAAGTGCGGTTCCATTTATTCAACAATGGGTTTGATCTAAGCTACCTAAACTGGACTAAAATGGAGAGAATGATGAGTCATCAATAAGTACCAAAACACACATTAACGCTTACAACAGAGTTTGTTGACGACACGGATTTTGCTTCATATATTCCAACAGATGACCCGACAACAATAGAAATGGTTAATGCTACAAAAGATAATTTTGATGAGGATGATCTTGTCAAGTTTCAACAATTGTTATTAGACGCAGAAGCCTCTTTACGCAGGATGTCCCGACTTCACAAAGATGTCCGCAATAGTTAAACTTCTCAACTTGAAGGGTAAGTACGGATGCTTTGATAAGTTCTTTCTTGAATTACTAGGATTGTTAAAGAAGATGTTTCCGATGGTAACGAAATGGTGGAAAAACTTATCAAGCCAAAAAATTTTGAAATTGATGGGATCGGATACAAAAGATACATGTATGTATCAACAACGCCTTCTTTCTTGGAAGGATGACAAGGATTTGATTGCGTGTCGAACTTGTGGGATATCAAGATGGAAGGTGGATAATAAGACACATAAAGTGTACGAAAACATTCCAAAGAAAGGTAATGTGGTACTTTCCAATTATACCAAGACTACAACGACTATTTAAGCTAGAAAGTATTTGAGAAGATTTAAGATGGCACGCGACACGGAGGATAACAGATGGTGTGTTCGTCACCCCGTAGATTCAAAGTCATGGCGTACCATAGATGAAAAATTCCCGAAATTGTCAAGATCCAAGAAATCTACGGCTAGGAATATCGGTGATGGGGTTGACGTCAACTCGTGAAATAGGCATCACGATGTATGGCGGTTTAAGCATCATATACAACCTTCCTCCATGGTTGTGTATGAAAAGAAAGTTTATCTTGCTTTTGGTATTAATATCGGGATACCGGGAAATGATATCGATGTTTTTATAGAACCGTTTGTTGATGATCCGAAAACCTTATTCGATCATGGGGTTGATACATATGATGCATCCACAAAAGATAACTTTAATCTACGTGTCATTGTGTTATGGACAATAAATGATTACCCCGCACTTGGTACATTATGTGGTTGCCCGTACGGTGGATTCAAAGGTTGTGTAGTATGGGGAAAGATACAAACGTGTTAGACTTTACGCCTCATCCAAGCAAAGTTATGTTGGTCACGACGATATCTACCATATGACCATCCGTTCGTAAGGCAAAGGAAGGCATTTAATGGACAACAAGAATTTCTCTCGGCCCCAAATCTAATGACCGGGAACAAATATACAACGAGGTACAACATATTGAAAATAAGTGGGGAAAAGGAAAGCGAACAAACAATAATGCATCGAAAACCAAGAAGATACGAGAGGAAGAGGTGGGAAGATTCAAAAGCGAAAAGAAACATAACAGTAGAGGGTAGTTCAAGCCAAGTGAGCGGACAAAGCGGTGCGTATTGGAAGAAATTCAACATTTGGTATCGAAAACTTAGGTATTGGAGGAATAATTATGTTCCACATTGTATTGATTTTATGCATGTAGAAAAGAATGTTCTTTGAGAGTCTCGTCGAAACTTTGGTACATGTTCCGGAAAGACGAAAGATGGATGAATGCTCGATTGGATCTGGTGAGTTGGGGTAAAACAAGAGTTGTTTGCTATGCAAGAACAAGACAAAACAACACTACCTCCAAGAAAGTTACACATTAACGAATTTGAAAAGATATTTTTGTGAAACTTTACACAACATCGTGGTACCACAAGGCTATTGTTCAAATTTCTCTTGATTGGTGAGCCTAAAGGATAGGAAGCTCATTGGCCTAAAATCGCATGACTATCACATGCTAATGCAAGAGTTTACGCCCATTGCAATACGTTCAATCATGCACCCACCCACACGATATGCTATTATCGGGTTTTGCTTTTCTTCAAATCAATATGTTGCAAAGAAATAATATTGCAAGAACTAGATAATATGCAAGCGAATTAGTAGTGACATTGTGCCTACTCGAGAAGTTCTTTCCTCCATCATTCTTTGATATTATGATACAATTGATTGTGCACCTAACTAGGGAGGTAAAATTATGCGGTCCCATGTGCTTTCGGTGGATGTATCCATTCGAAAGATGTATGAAGGTTATTAAAGGACATGTGCGGAATGAAATAGACCGAAGGATGCATTCTTGAGGAGACTATTTCGGAAGAAACAATAGAGTTTTTAGCGAGTATCATAAATCCATGAAAATTGTTGGTATCCCACCTAATAAACATGAAACAGATGAAAATGAGAAAGGAAAGCCATTGTCGGCGGCAAATCAAGTGAAGTTTCGGAACTCTTTCGAAAGCACATTTGTATGTAATAAATAATACAGATGAAATTGCATCAGATATCGAGTAAGTCTTACTAACACATGTCTATTTAGATTCTTGAAAATGATGTATCAAATATAATAATCAAACACATTGTTTCAGTGACACAAGCAAGATTTGAAAGCGAAAAACCGGGTAAGCGAATAGCATTTACGGAGAATGAGCACAACATATCTTTTGCCAAGTGGTTACGCAAAGAAGTAATTAATCTTATGTTACTCAACATACCCTTTCTAAACCTTATTTCTCAACTCATTTTGATCTAAAATTGGTGTACTTATTCTTTTAGCTAATATATACTTGTAATGAAATTCGGGTTGAGAGAGAGTTAGAAATCGACAAATAAAGTGTATCGAAACCGTAAGGTGGATATCCTATGGACCACGCACCACCGTAGTGAAATACGATGCATATCACATCAATGGGTATACTTTTTTACGAAAGATCATGAAGGCAAAGTTTACGAGTAATAGTGGGGTTAGTGTTGAGGCATTAGATATGCACATATCTAAAGAAGTTGCAACCACAAGAAAAGCATATTATTATGGGGTTTTAGAGATATGGGAACTAGATTACCGTTACATGAAAATTCCTCTTTTCAAATGTGACTTGGTTAATCACAAAGTGGTGGTGTGAAGCGATACTACTCTTGGGTATACATTGGTTGACTGAATAGTTTAGGCCACAAGGTTGATCCGTTCATATTAGCCGCACAAGCATGACAAGTGTTTTATGTGAAAGACCGGGTAGATAAAAATTGTCTATTGTGTTTAAGACACCTCCCAAGAATTACAAAGATAAGTATGACGGCCGATGAGGAATTTAGTACCGCATTCACCAAGACAATGATAACATATTGCCACGTGTGGATCGATGTGACTTGGGTAACTAATCATGAACCGACTACTATCGAACCGATTGTGGAGGTGTTGTTATATGAAAATCCAAGTGAACCATGTTATGGTCAAGTTGTCACACTCTACCTCTATCATATTTCACTCTTTTAAAGCATATAGACATTCGATTTTTGTACTTTTTAAGGATTTATGTTTATAATACAAGACTTAATATTAGTTAAATCATTAGGTATATTTTTTGTTTAAGGATATGTTGAAAAGCAAGAATTCTCATAGATTGGAGATGTATGGAAGTTGTGCTAGTTGATGTGCTATAGTACAAAGTTAATTACGGTGATGTCAATGTTAAGTCTGTTTGACCATTCTTTAGTGCGGTAGTGCAAAAATTAAAAACAATTTTCTTGTTTAAATAGTACGCTTACCTAATTTTAGGTGGTCAAGTATTTATATGGATAAGTTTTATTTTTAAAATTCATATTTATCCTTTAATTACTTTATCCTAATCTTTAAAAGTTTAATTCTTTTATTTCGATTAAGTCTCCTTACCAACACTAAACCCTAATTGCCTGCACTACCAAGACTTCAATTAACATAAAAGATGGCACAATTAAAGTTTGTAGACAAGCACAATCAAGTGGGATTTCTCAAAAGCTGCTTTGAAAGCACATGCTTCGGCGAGATAGTGGACTTTCTAAAGGGTAGTCATATCGTATGCCCTTACTCATAATCCAACTATCTATGATTCCCTAGTCAAACAGTTACGGCGGGCACTCTGCTAGAACTATTGGCGATGGGACACTAGAGTTAAATGCAACTATTGATACGTTAGAGTATTCAATCACTGAGGAATCAATCAGAAGTAAGCTTCAATTGGTTGATGCCTCAGGGATTTCAATGTTGGCGAATAATGACCTCTTTCAGGGATTGGAAAATCTTGGATATCCAACTGATGGAACATTCACTTTTTGGAAGAGTCATTTTATGCCACAATGGCATTTCCTTGTGCATCATATTTTACATTGTATGAGCTCCAAAAGTGGTGGATGGGATCAATTTGGAAGCAATATTGCCTCGCATTGGTCTGTCTCTCCACCGGCGACTCTTCAATTTTTCAAAATGATTTTTGATGCCATGGTTGCTAATTCCAAGAATAAGAAAAAGTTTTGATGTACCCAAGATTTTTGTAAATGATCTTAAATGTTGAAACAACAAGCCAACATCCTTACATTTCTCTCCTTTCACTAAAAATATTTGGTAATATGAAAAGGGGTTTTGAAGGGCACACAAGCCATTTTTGTTTGCTATGTTGCATCTTTGCTTCTCTTGACCACGATGGTACATCTACATCTGCTCCATCTCCTCTTGCTACATCGAAGCTCGGGCTCAACCTACATCCGAACCCGAAAAAACGAGTTTGAGCAGAGGACACCAACACCCCACCACCTTCACCTTCACCCATGAGGAAGAACCACCATTGATTCCTTAACCACAACCTCAACACCCACTACTACAACATAACCCGGTTCCTTATCTATGGAAGATCTACTTCAACCGGTTCCACAACGATTTCAAGGGTTGATGAGTTGGAGAAAAATTGAAGACCAAGAAGTCACTAGGGACTACTCGCAAAAGAGTTAAGAAATTGGAGGAAATTCAAGCAGACGGGGATAGACATTATAGACTCGGAAGGTGAGGAATCCTCGAGGAAACTCAAATTAGTCCTCGAATTGGAAGCTTCTTGGTTAAGAATTTCACCACAAGAAATCCTTTAAGAAGAGATCGGATAAAGAAGCGCAAGTTCAAGTGGAGTGGATAAGTCCGGTGACTTTACTAAAGATAAGTCGGTGGTGCTAAAATTAAATCTGCTTTTGATGAAGATTTTAATACTTGCTTTGATGTGAAGTTAATACTAATCTTGAACATATTACTCTGGTAGTGATCCGTAGTCTTGGTGAGGAGTTTGTGCATAGGGAAGGCAAAGGAATAGTGCAAGAATCTTACGAGCCGGTGAATACCAAAAAGCAACTCACACAAGAGGAAGCTAGCTTAGCGAGAATGCTAGGATTCAAGCGAGAGGATGAGGTGAAGAAGCTAAACGTGCAGAACAAACAAGGGATGATGAGTGATTGCCAAAAGTCCGCAGAGGAACCACAATTAATCAAGAACAAATGAAAAGGAAAGCTAAAATTGAGGAATCTACCAAATTCTAAACCGATGAAGAATGGGATACTATAAAGGCGATATTAGTAAACGAGTTATCCTTCCCGATATTGGCGGAGAAGACTATGCAACTAAAATGGTTGAGCTAATTAATGAGAAGAAGAGGCTTCTCGAGAGAGCGAGACAAAGAGAAAGGATGAAACGGACCCTTGACCAAAGCGAGCAAAGGGATTATATGATCCACTACGTCAAAAGTCAAGGGAATCCTAACCGGAAGTTGAGCCGATTAAGGAAATTGAATAATGATGATCTAAAAGCATAATTTGAAAAAGTAGTGTACCAAAATAAAAATTTATTTCAATGGATTCGAGTTGGAAGCTTCAAAGCTTAAAAGTAAGGGTTACAATCTTCAACCAAAGGATGCTAAGAAGCGAAGATTGCGAGATCGAAAAGGTTGCTAAAGTGAAAAACTTGGTGATAAGCCAAAACCGTAAAGAAAGAGGAGGAAGGCGAGGTTAAGCAACCAATTTTGAATATGACAAGGAAGAAATCCATTGGAAAGAAAGGAGTGAAAAGGATAAGACAAATGTTAAGAAGGAAGTGGAAGAGTACATGAAGGATAAGGTTGATGAACCGTCATCGGAAGAGTTTACCATGGCTCCATTCCTACTGTGTTCACACTTCCTACTAATATTGCAAAGGTTTAGATCATCAAAATGGGAAAATGGTAGTTTACACGATAGTAAGGGAAAATCACACGAGACACTATATATGTGAACTTTCCGGTTTATTGAGTGATTTATCCAGGATGATTTGAAGACCATGTACCGGTGATGATGGAGAAGCATGGTGACGAGAGACCAAGAGGAATATGAAAAGTCCTCTAGGGTGACTTGAAGACCATGTTTGAGACACCGATGTTGATGATGAAATGTGGGCGGCTGTCAAGAACAAGTGATCGATGGAGATATTTCCACACTTGTCGGTGCACTCGCTTGGAATTAGAAACGTAATTCTTTATATGCTTACTGTATGGAGTATCCACTTCCAAACAGTATATTTGCGGGGCTATGCTTGAGAAGAAGTCATTAGGTGAAAGAAAGGATGATGCATGCTATCGACTTTTGAGGTTAATAAAATCAAAAGCTCAACAAAGAATAATATCTTGGCGATATAACGATTAAGTCCGGTAGTATTCGTAGTTAGTTTTGTTTATGAAAAGCAGAATAGTTTATTAGAGTTTAGGGAAGGCATATGTACGCGTAGAGATATCTTAGGAAGAGATATCTATATCCTTCTACACGTTTTGTATACTATGTTTTCCTAAGTGTATAAAGGAACCCTAAAGTATAGTGAAATGAACTTGTACTTAGACGAATAAAAATATTAATAAAATAAGTTTATTAGTGAAATAGTATTTGTGTTCTTCTTGTTTGTTGTTAAGATTCGGCATTAACAATCAAGTACTCGTCGTTAAAGAGTTCTTCATATATATAATTAGTTTGGATTTATCCAAGTTTAGTAGATTGTGGTGTTGCACAAGTGTTAATGTGTGTGTTTGTGTGTGCATATCAATGTGACTATAAAAGCCATCACCTACAAACCCACATTTTCATTAACAGCACAATAAATGCAACAAACTTGACCAAATGGGGTTTAAAGTGAAGAAACGTGTATTTTGTGTGACTATTGATCATCCAATGGCCACATCAAATTTATGTTTGTGTGGCCTTTTCTAACATTTAGTCACACAAAGAATGTTTGTTTTGGGTATTTAGTCACATACAATTAATCATAAAGTGACCAAAAGTGTTAATAAGTGTGACCATATGGTGTTTCAAGTGAAGAAATGTGTGTTTTGTGTGACTATTGATCATCCAATGGCCACATTAAATTTATGTTTGTGTGGCCTTTTCTAACATTCAGTCACACAAAGAATGTTTGTTTTGGGTATTTAGTCACATACAATTAATCATAAAGTGGCTAAAAGTGTTAATAAGTGTGACCATATGGTGTTTCAAGTGAAGAAACGTGTATTTTGTGTGACTATTGATCATCCAATGGCCACATATTAAGTTATGTGATCATATGTACTGTATTTTGGCTACACTTAAATAATATGTGTGACAAAACGTTTAGCGTGACCATATATGGCATTTTGTCACGGTGTTAGTAGCAAATGTGACTTTATAGATTAGCTTTTGGCAAGCTAACACAAACTAAACGTTAAACACACATATTAACTTACGTGAACATATGTACTGGATTTTGGCTACACTTAACGAATGGGTGACAAAACATTTAGTGTGACCATATATGGCTTTTGGTTACAAGTGTTCAAGTGTGTGACATATATTTGTCACTTGTTTATATGTATATCGTGACTAATGTTGCAACCTCACTTTTCATTTGTCACTGCTCCAATTTCGGATGTGGCTAAAGAGTTGGCAAAACATATCACCACCCTTAAATAATATGTGACAAAACTTGACTCTATGATTTAGACACACAAAAATTACTTCATGTGACTAACGATCAAGGTTACTTGTATTTGTCACGCGTCCAAATTCATATGTGGCTAAATGATCCGAAACAAAATCACCAGATACCTTTAGCCACACAACGCTCAATTATGTGGCGATATAGTTCTAATGGTCACACAATCAAAATTTTCATGTGTGACTAATTAGTAAATGTTGTCAATTTTCGTACCTTCACCACACAAATATGCGAATGTGTGGCCGTTCCATTTCGACCATGCGTGACCAAACTCGTTTTGTACTAGTGATATATATATATATATATATATATATATATATATATATATATATATATATATATATATATATATATATATATATATATATATATATATATATATATATATATATGGATATTATGATAAGGGTTCTTATAATGAAAATTCTAGGAAGGATTGTGGTGGTGACATGTGTCACCTCCCGCCACATCAACATGCCACATCACCACCCCACCCCACCCACCCGTAAAAAAAAATTGGGCAAAATAATATTTTTCCGCCAAAATTTTCTTCTTGCATCACGAGTTATAAAGTTACCGCATCACAATAATAATTGTGATGCGGTAACTTTGTGCATTTGTCGCTAGTACACTTGAAACTATTGTCGATCTGCCACTAGTTATAAAGTTATCGCATCACAATAATAATAGTGATGCAAGAACTTTATAATCGCCGATGGTGCATCCGCACTAGTACACTTGAAACTATTGCTAGTTATAAAGTACCGCATCACAATTATTATTGTGATCTAGTAACTTTATAACCGCCTTTCAGTGCATCTCGCCGCTAGTACACTTGAAACTCATCGTTGATTGCGCTGGTTATAAAGTTACCGCATCACAATAATAATAGTGATGCAAGAATTTTATAACTCTGCTAGTTATAAAGTTACCGCATCACAATTATTATTGGGATGCAAAACTTTATAACGTGACGCAAAAAAATTTGGCGGAAAAGAAATTTTGCCCAAAATTTTTTTTTCGGGAAAACTTTTTTTCTAGGGGGACGGGGGTGGTGACACGTGTCATATGACGTGGCATGAGGATGTGGCAAAGTGACACAGTCACCTCCACATTCCTTCCTACCCTTCTCATTATAAAAACTTTTCATTGTATTATTATATATATATATATATATATATATATATATATATATATATATATATATATATATATATATATATATATATATATACACACACACACACACACACACTAAACAGTATGCGTGCATAGCAACGACATTTTATTGCGAAAAATTTTTAGTGATAAAAAAAGTTTATTGAGTTATAAACAAAAATAATAAAAGTTTGAAAATTTGAGGATTAAACATAATGTTTTAAAACCCAGTTCGACCCGGGTGGTTCAACCGGTTAAACTGTTCCCGTCGAAAAATGGGTCGATTTAAACCGAGTCAACCCGATGGATTGGGTCGAAAACCGGTCAATTTAAACCGGGTCAACCCGCCGGTTTTGAAGCGTCCCGGGTCAACCCGGTTTCCGATGTGTATTAATAGTTTCCTTTTGAAATATATGTTTTCAACATTTCTTTTTTTAGTTTCAACTTTTCACTTTTTACTTTTTGGTACCCTGTGACGATTAACCAGATAAATAGATCTCGATGAGACCTAATTCCATCAGTTTGTATCAGTTTCAACGGGTCCTTTCTGTTTCGTTTTCGGATGGCTTTTATTGGTTAGCCGAACCGGTGGCGACAACGGTTCCTGGTTGAACCCTTTGTCCAGTCCGGTTTTCAAAACTATATATACCATCAACTTGTTAACTTGGTATGGAGCTTTGTGTGTTTTATTAATTTATATAATGTGTATAATAACATGTACTTTTCATTTTAGGGTGTTTTAAAAATAACATTAATTAGTGTGTTTAATTATTTTATTTATTGGATTATGTTGTAGCTTGTTTAAATTGTACGTTGTGATAAATTTATTGTGCTTTTTAATAAGGGATGTTTTAATTGGTTGTTTTTAATTTGGTATATATGTTTTTGATTGGTTGTTTTTAATTTGGTATATATGCTTTTTAATTAGTTGTACAATGTGAATAAATTATTGTACTTTTAAGTAATGGGGTTTTGAATAAGAGGTCTAATTACACTATGCATTTCTCTCACCTTTGACTTTCAAGATTTCACTTTTCAAAGTTTGACCACACACTCTTTATATGTAGTATAGATTAACTCAGTAATTTAAACAACATCCGACCAAAAGTTTTAAACAAGAAGTCACCAATCTCACAAATCTTCAATTTAATTCAGTCGCTCCTAGACATATGTAGAACAACTTGTGGCAACTGATGGAAGCTTCCAAGACATGTGTGCCAATCAATTTCAGACTCAATCACAAAATACTCTCCTGGGATTTCTTGCACCTAGTATTTGAGCTTGTATGAACCTGCTTGATACTGATAAGCTTGATGAATGATGTGATTGACATCATCCCATGGGTACAAACCAATAAGTCGGATATTCCAGTTGTTGTTGTTTGATGCTTGCCTAACCGATATGTTCATAAACTCCAAAGGTGGGAAAATGCGTCACCGACCCCATTCTAGACAATTATGTTGTAGAGCTCATACACATCGAGAAACTGTTGGTAGGTCGCATCGAATAGAGCCTCCGCATTAACGGAACTCATTCTCCCGTCGTTAATATTTTCTACGTTCTCTCTTGACAGGTTCATGTTCAACGCCATACTTTTTCAAACATGCTTTGCTAGGTTTGAATAAGTGAGTTTGAGCGGCGCAATTGAACTCTCTTTTGAAATGTATATATTTCGTGATCATGAGTGTTCTAACCTAGAGTTTGTTGCCAGATGTTCCCTGTTGGTTCTAACCGAGAGTATGTTTGGCAAAACTAGTTGTAATGTAAGTCAGAAATCGTAAGTTGTAAACCCAAAGTCATTAACATGAACTACAAGCTCAAACTCGCCATTTATATTTGTACTTATATTTTACGACACACAAGCAATAAACCTTTCAATCATTATTGGAATAGGTGGTCTTGGAAGTGTAACAAGCTACAGGTAAATCTTATTCCTTACTATATTTTCTCATATTATTGCTCGGTTTTTCAAAAATTAAGCTAGGGTATGTTTAATATTTTTTGTTTAATATGCACTCTCATTTAAAATGTATTTGGAGTTTATGAGTGTCCTTAATGAGAGTTTGTTGCCAGCGATTCGCTGTGGGTTGCAACATTACACTTTTCTAATTTCTCTATACATCTTGGTTTATAAATAATTTACATATAGTTGTTTTAAACTCAAACAATTAATATACTTTATTTCAGAATTTTATATTAAATAACTTAATCCAAATCATGCTGCTAATACAGGTCAAATTATGTAAGTTATTACGCTTCTATTGGGTAAAAATAATGTTTCGCATGTATATTTATTTTATTTGAAGAGATTAAAGTAAAAATTGCTAAAAAAAAGGACCATGTATACAGTGAACAATAAGTTCCTCCAGCAAGAAACTTCATTACTTGGTTAAAGAAACTCCAAGACAAAACATACTCTAAAATTTGATAAATTGCTACACATGTAACAAAATATAATTTTAACATTTGATTGATTGCTACGTAGGTGGTATGCATACACATGATTCATTGGACGGACATTGTATCCATGCGCATGAATTTCCCTCGTTGTAATGATACTGGGCATAAACACGATTGACCTTGCCCCCAATGGGAGTACGTCTGTGTAGCTCGACTTCATTAAGATTAACCGACCAAGAACTTGAATCATGTCACATAATCTTGTGAGCAAGCATCAACCCACCATTGTACGACTCAACCTTCTTATCGAGAAAATCAGGATCCTCACCAGATGACTTCATCTGGAATCGATAGTCTCTTGTAAAAAGGGGTGTCAACCCCTTTAACATCCTTAAAGTGGATGGTAGTTTTGCATATCATAAAATCAAATTAGAAACACCTAAAATTAAATGAAGAAAATGTTTGGTTGTTGTGCATGGGCTCCAATTTTAGGTGTTCATTAAAGATACATATGTGGTGTTGTTGTGTATATTGATGACTTCTTACATGTAAAAGTAAGATCAATTTATATAAGAGTAAATTACATCGTTCGTTCTTGTGGTTTGCGTTGACCGCAATCTTTCATCATTTGACAAAAAAATGCGTCGTTCGTCCTTAAATGCAAAACGTTATCTGCCATTCGTCCTTCCCTCTAACGACCAGCTGTAACGCTCGTTATGTGTCCAAGTACGAGGGTATATTCGTCTTTTTCCCTTCACTTTAACTTCTTCCTCTATACATCTTCATCCTCACCAACCACCACCCACCACTAACTTCTTTCATTGCAAAAATTTTAAAACTATAAAACACTTTAACTTAAATCCAACATTAAAATTAAATTTTGATACCACCATCACCAATTACTACCCTTCTTCTTTATATCTCCATCTTCAACTTCATTTTCATCCACCGCCAACATCCACCACTCCCACCACCTCCGGCCACCTTCACAAGCCCCAACATCAACACCCTAAAATACTAGTTCAAAACCCACAAACACCAATACCCCATTTTAGGAAACTCAACCATGAAATAAAAACTCACAACCACTGTCCATTTTAGTAAGCAGATAATCACCTACAACCGTCGTACCACAAGCCATCACTTACAGTCTTTGATATACACTATATTGTTGGTACCACAAGCCAACCCCACCACAAAATTTACCAGATAACACCACTGGTATACACTTACAGTCTTTGATATACACTTACAGTCTTTGATATACATTATGGATATTATTTGGGGAGAAAGATGAGATAATTTTTTAGAAGGGACACCGCTGGTAGTTTGTAGTCTGTTAAGTTTGATTTAAAAGATGAAAATCATGTTATTTGGCTTGAGACTAATTGTGGTTTTTCTAGGTAGAATCTTTAATACCTTGAATCTATAATTTCATGTTTTCCTGATTTTGGTCATATGAAGACAGTAGATGAATTTGGTAAAAGAAGAAGAGAAGTAAAAAGACTAAAGTACCCTCACATGGGTATTACATGTTGAAACTAAACGAGCGTTACAGATGGTCGTTAGAGGGAGGGACGAACGACAGATAACGTTTCGCATTTAAGGACGAACGGCGCATTTTTTGGGTCAAAGGACGAAAGGCTGCGGTCAACGCAAATCACAAGGACGAACGGTGTAATTTGCTCTGTATATAATGTTGAATTTCAGTTAAGGTTCTAAACATATCATCATAAATGCTCGTCCATTTGTTTCTAACGAATGTTCTTTCTTTTTCTTTTGCCGAAGTAGATATTGATTAAAATGAAATGTCACATAGTTTATAGCAACTTAATCAAAGGTGTTGGACTTATGTATCATATGGAAGAAAAGTAACTCAATACAAAAGGTAAACCATGATATTAAAAAATGTTAATGGCATGTAGTAGCAACATACTTTCTTATTTGTGCTATTATCAGATACGAACTCAATAAAACAATAATACACATCCAACTTTCAAATTTTGTTTTATTATCAACGTTTAAGACTCATCTCTTTGCGTATGATAATGATTTTTTTTTAAAGTTGGATGGGTATTGTGGCATTTTTTTAAGTTCGTATCTGATATTTGAACAAATGAGAAAGTACGTATCTGATAATGAAACAAAATTTGAAAGTTGGATGGGTATTGTAGTATTTTTTTGAGTTTGTATCCGATAATAGCACAAATGAGAAAATGCGTTGTTATTACATGCCATTAACCCTATTAAAAAACGAATGTTATTCCTATCCCATATAAACTTAAAGAAAGTAACGTCTAACGGGTCAAATTAATACCGTTGCACATTCAAACAACATTAATTTATGGTTATTGAAAGATAAAAATAATATTTCCTTAAAAAAAAGAAGATTAAAATAGTATTTAACTATTCAAAAATTCAAAAATGTAAAACATATTTCAAAATAGACACATTTGACCGCCAATTAACTATCTTACTTTAGCTGGTAAAATTATAGTTACGTCATCCTTATACAATTCATATGCCACAAATAATTAATTGCGTTATCCGTAGACTGTGTAAGTCACTATCACAATCACCGTCAACTTAGCATTACATCAACTTCACCATTAAACACACATTAAGATAACACCACGGCCTTCTAATAAGTTAGTCGTGCACACCACCTTCTTACAGTCGGTGGCACCACCAACTTCTCCACAAAACCATTGTATCAAGCGTGGTGGTGGTGAGGTAATATTGACATTGAGTTAGCTCAGTTGAGGGGTGTGGGTAGGGGTGGGGTTGTGGCGAGTGTCTCGGACGCCTCGCTTAGTCTAATGTCACGAATCATCATTCATATGTGATCCATCAAATATATAAATCAACGAGCCACACCGGTTATAAATCTTAAACCGAATCTTAGTCTCCCTCTCTATCACAAACTCGTTTCTATTTCTATTAAAACTTGATAGGTGTTCGTGTAAGATTATTTTAAGGCTTATTAATTTATTGAAACTTCAATAAGCTCGTAAACTCATTTTTGAACTTATCGACTTTATAAGCTCGAGTGTATAACCTTATAAACCCAAAATAGAATAAGTTTATACACTCTTCTCGTAAAACCGTCAAATACGACAAACAACCTTCTTCTTTTTGGGTAAAAGGGGACAAACAACCATCTTCTTGTTCTTTATTTGACATAACGTATATTCCGCCCACCGCTCTTCTTCAATAACCACCGCCCAACTCAAAAACGTGACCAATACAAATCCGAAGTGGAGCACTTGCTCAAACTTCTTAACCCTTTTGGTTAATATTTAATGACATAACCATGTTTTATTAAAGAGATTTTTTAAAGGACCATTTAAGATACCAAAATATGAAAAGGAACGGAGCACAAATAAATTGCCAAAATGAACTTTGGTTCAACTAACTTGCATATCAATATCATCCGTTTAACATAACTTGTATGTCAATATCTATCTTTAGTAATCAAGAATAAACTCTTAGGACCTCTTTTGTGAATCAAGAAGCAAATCTTAGGACATCTTATTTCACTAAAGAAACTTATGTGCTTCTTGTAGTTATTACTTGTGTTTCTAGTAGTTGTAATATTTTTGATCTCATGTTATGATCACACTTTATGTGTGATAATCTTTTACTTATGAATAAATGAGCTTGTTTCATTATTTTCTTTATTATTAGTTTTATATGGTTGGTTGATATATTATTTTGGCTACATAGCCTCTCATTTACACTTTTTTATAGTGGATATTTTTCACCTAAAATAAGTTTATATTTTACCATCATCAAAATGAGGGAGATTGTTACTAGAAATAATATCCAAAAACGTTATTTCGATTTTTCGACATCCCTAGGTTTTGAAGATAACAATATATATAAACGTTTTACGACAAAATTAGCATAAACAAGTTTGTAGTCGAAATATCTCGTTTCAACGTAAATCACTCTAGGTAAGAACAAAAAAAATTTATAACTTGACAAATGATCAAAAGATTAAATTGGTGTTCTAAACTTCACATTTTTAATGTGATAAAATATTTTACAACTTGACAACTGATCAAAAGATTCAATTTGTGTTCTAAACTTCACATTATTGAAATATGTGGTCTTGGAATTGTAACAAGGTAAATATATGTGGAAATCAAAACATTCAGTTTCTCATTTTCTTTGTTTCATATTGTTCATATCATGTATCTTTTATATAATAAAGGAATTACATCATTTCGGAGTGATTTTATCAATTCATTTTTATTGAAAAAACAATTGGGCCAATAGGAGAGTTTGATTTCGCCACATAAGCAAAATCGTGTGATGTGATTGGTTAATAAAAGTCAAAATTAAATTGATTTTGGTCAAACTTTAATAAATTTAGTGAAAGATTTTGGTTGATAAAAAATACACATAAAAATATAGGTGTCAAATTTGTGAAAACAAAAACTTAAAAAAAGAGAAGATAATTAATAAAACTTTAGTGGTTGAATTTTTAAAAGTTATATAGAGTTAAGTGTAATATTATAAGCCTCCATATTTTCTAATAACTTTGGATTATAAACAAATACCTCCTTATACTTTATACCCTTTATACTTTATATCTTAAAAAATGCAATGTTTATGTTGTTTTAAAATAACAATATATAAATTTGCATAAGATTACAAGTATCAATTTTTTTTACTATATACGTTCAATAAGGACTCATTTATTTCATTTTAAAAAGTTTAACTTATGTGGCCACGAGTTTACATTTTAAATACGACTAAATTACTAAAAACGGGAATATAATTATCAAATTGTAAGCACGGGTTACTTTAATATAAAAATAAATATACGCGATTATACTTATAACAATGACTCATGTAATTCTTATTTATTTATATAAGAATATCTAGAAAAATATTTTTAAAAAACTTTAAGGAGTATAAATTAACTATATCAACGCTCATTATGTGCTATTAAACTTTTATTATGTGTACAACATAACATCAGTAGTGAAATTTAAATAACAACATCAACTTCTTTGTTATCTAAATAAAATTTTATCTTGAGTTACCTAATGAAATTTTTACAAATATTTTACCAAATTCTAATGGATATTAATGTATAATGAAAACTCGTGCAAAAGTATTAGTTGTACTTATATCATAATTTTCATGAGTAAATTCTTATATGTGTATATACTGAAGTAACATGTTAAAAAAAAATTAATTTATGAGTAAACTTCGTGCTTGCATGAAACTTATAACTATATAATTATATGCAATTACTTTTAAAAACATATTATTCAGTATTAATACAGAATAATTTTTTTTAAAACCCCGTACGTGCACGGATATTATAGCTAGTACAATAATATGTGAGTTTATTTCTTATCTTTACGGCTCATGAAATTTACATTAAATATTTTAACAACCTAATATTACAACCCGTGATTTTTACACTGTTTTCTTAACCTCTAAGAAGCAAAAAAGGAAGAATTCTTTCCACTTTTTAAATATAAATGAATGCTGAAACAAACTAGAAATGGCAACCAATTAAAGTTAAAGTTGTCCATAAGCATATTGAACTACACTTCACGCTGACGATGAAGTAATTATGAAATACAGTAAAGGTTTAAAAGTTATTTCTAGAACAAAAGGATGTGTAAGTAAGAAAATGGTAGTAGATGTGGGAGAAAAGAACAATGGAGTGAATAAATGATGAATGGTGTGGGTGGTTTGTCTCATTAATGTTGGGAAGCCAGGCTAGTAAAATGGTTGTTGAATTGATATTAAATATATTTACTTACAAGCATCTAATTCACTTTTGCCGGGTATTTACTTTTGAGAAAAAAGTGTTTATCAAAGGGTCTAGTTACACAAAACATGCATTTGTCTGACACAAAATTTCTAAACAATGTTCATTTCTGAGAAATAAAGAATTTTAACAAAAATTAACACTAAGCGAAAAACATGAATTGGGTTCCGTAAACCACTGTCCGCCCCTGGCTACAACCAAGTTCAAATTCATTTAATCCAGATAATGCTACAACCATGACTTCTTGTATTTGATCATTATTTTCGTTTGTTTAAATCATATACGAGAGTTATTTTACATACCAAACTTTTTTTACATACCAAACTTTTTTTACATACCAAGGGACTCATCTCCACCATCCATCTAAAAAGAAATCAATGGCTGAGATTAAAAGCATTTTCTTATTTCACCTATTTTTTATAATTTAAATATCTCTTAAACCGTTAATCGTTAAGAAAAAATAATTACACCATCGCGACGAGCATTTAATTATCTTTCTATAGACGGGCACTTTGATATACTTTCGAAAAAAGAAAAAAAATCGTTTTTTTCACGTTTTTTCGTCTTTTTTTCATTTTTCTTCAAAACTGGAAGTTGCATGAAATATCATATATGACTTAACACTAATTTGAATATCACATTTGATATTAGTGTTAAATCACATATGATATGTAATATCATATGTGATACTAGTGTTAAATCATATATGATAAATCACATATGATATACATATCATATATGATTTAACACTAATATCACATGCGGTATTCAAATTAGTGTTAAATCATATATGATTTTTTCATGCAAATTTCAGTAATGTAAAAAAACGAAAAAAACTTTAAAAAAACGTGAAAAACACGAAAAAAAAAATTTGTCGAAAGTATATCAAAGTGCCTATCTATAGAAAGATAACTAAATACTCGTCGTAATGGTATATTTTTTTTTTGTTTGACGATTAACGGTTTGAAAGATATTTATATTTGAAAAAAAATGATGAAAGTGGGTTTTTTTAATTGTTAGGATTAATCTCATCCATTAGATCTTATAAAAATGAAGGGTGGAGATTGATCCTTTATGTAAAAGATCTTTTGTCCTCAAATGATCTTAAATCTAAATCATAATGCTATTGGTTCTAAATTTACTTAGAGTTATTGTGCTTTCAGTTACTCGTAGAGAGTTTAGAACACGCGAATCAACACCAACTCCTCCTTCAAGGTTTACATCACATCAGCCACCACCATCGTCACGGTCGTCATTCCTACCATAAACCTAGTTTGTGTTTCTTATTTAGGATTTCAAAAGCATAATAAGTTATAATAAAACGAGTAGTAGAAAGTAATGTTTAGATTTTCTTTTCTTAAAACGAGTTAACCCAATGTATCATTTACTACAAAAAAGCCTTTCCAGACCTGTTACAAACGAAAACAAGACCGGTTTTTGATATGGTCTCTATGTGGGGGGCTCTCCATGTGAAAATCAAATACAGACCGGTTAGCAAACCGGTCTCCATTAGGCTTTTGAGACCTGTTTATTGATTAAAACACGCCTCTAAAATATAATAGAGACCCGTTTAACTCTTGAGAACAGGCCTTAAAAATGCTATGCAGACCTTGTTTGCGACTAAAACATGTCTCTATGCTACTGTAGATTCTAATAAAAAAATGGGGGTGCTTGTGATTGTCTATTAAATCTGCATATTCAATAACCAATCCCAAACAGCCCAATAATTATATTGAATACAAAATCCCAAACACCTCCTACAAATCATGCATTTCAAGTAGCCAGCCAAAAAACTTAATTAAATAATGTATACATATCAAATTTGTCACCGCTCATTGAAATCAATCGTATAAATGTGTTCGGTTTAGCTAAAACATTAACAAAAACAAATTATAGCTAAGAACCTATAGAAAGTGGTAAACACTCAGTTAACTAGTTGTAGCCAATCTCTCCAAATTAGCATAGTATGGCGTAGTAAGAGCAGCTCTAGCCATATTCTCAGTTGATGATCTTTATTGACTTGCTTCAACAGAGAAGTGCATCGACAACAGAATGTTTTCATGGCTTTATAGTCAATAAGCACAAATTTGTGTCCATATGTTCACCTCCACCTTAAGAAAACAAAATACAATTCATTGTCAACAAGATATACATATCATTACTTTCTAAATAATTAACCTTAGTTTAGAGTAAAAAGTTGTACGATTATACTAAAAGAACACAAACTATACCAACAATAAATGAAAGAACACAAAGCCACTATGATTGCAACCCTGCATACAAACAGAGAAATTGTCATTTAAGAGCCACACAACAAACTACCGATGTACAAATGGACACACAAACAAATTTACGCAAGAAGGCAAAATAAGACTAATATAATCAGTGTTGTGGAATATGCTTTGCCACTTAAATAAACAATTTCGAGTGTGCAATTCAAAGTTGCTCGTTTCAGATTAATTTTTAGAAGCAATCTCGAACACTAAAAAATTTAAACCACATAAATAAGCATTTTGAGTAACTGATTTTATTCACAAAGCGCTTTAAATCTTATGAAACAAACATTAGTTAAGTAATACTCCATATAACTTTAACCTCAAACTCCAAATCAAACAATCAAGTCAACTCGTTTTATTTCAGTCCATGTGTTAGTTTGATTTTGAAGATCAATATAAATGTGAATACATTTTTTGGTTAAATAAAACAATCAAGTGGCAGATTGTGATGTGTTTTTTGCTTCTTTTTCTACTAATAATGCATAACATATTCAACTTTTTCTTAAATCTAAACAATGGAAACCTCTTTACTTAGTAAGTATCAGGCTATTTTGCGGGCCGTTTGACCCGAACCGGATTAGCATAGTTTCAATACCTAGGATCTTACTTCTTTGATTATCCCAATTTACAACTTAAACAACCTACAACTTATTTACTAAAAAATAACACCTTGTCATCTACGATTTTGCGCAACACAATACAAAATAGTGTATAAATTGGTTATTTCAAATAAGCTAGTCCGCAACAACTTATTATTCGTAAGTAAAGCCTTACAAATCAACACATCAATTTTGCCGTTCAAAAAAAAAATCAACACATCAACTGATCCTAAGCAAGAAACAGAAAATAAACATATCAAATTTCATATAAAGATAACCTAATTACAACACATTACAGATTTAATTCTTCTTTATACGCACCTTTGGTGGAAACACGTGGTAGCATGAACGGCGGCAGTCACAGGTGCAGAGGCGTTTTTATTGGTGTCTCACGCTGGTATGATTGGAGTGTGGGTGTGTGACGGTGCGAATAGTACTGGTATCGAGGAGTGTTAGGAGAAGAAGATGATTTGTTTTTCTGTCTATTTTTTCAAAGGTTGAATTGATAATAGATCTGAAATTTGAATAGAGGTTTCAATTAGTGAAAAAGAAAAAAGGGGGAAGAATCCCGCTCAATATTTTGGGGAATAAAACCGGGTTGTAATTTGTATCTATAAACCGGTCCACAATAGGCCCAAACTAGTCCGGTTATAAAACTGGAACCCGGTCTCAATTTGTTGTTCTTATCAAAACCGGGTTTCATCTTTAAAACAGGTCTTGATAGTTTTGGGTGGGCTTCAATCCTTTTTTAAGACCAGTTTTTATTGGAAAGGGTCTTGATGAAGGGGTCTTGAAACACCATTGTAAAGTAGTAATTTGGAAATTGAATTAGTAGAATACATCTAATCTTTTCACAACACCCAGATCGATCGAAGGTTTGAGTAGTTGGAATTGCTCTGGTTTGTAATTACCAACTCTACAAAAGTATAGGTGATCGATCTAAGGTTTAAATAACAATTTTATATCATTATAGGTTATAATTCTTTGTTTAGCTTTTTTTGGGTAAAAGGTCAAAGACCCGGTAAATATATTACTCCAAAAAACGTTTAAATGCAAAGGGTATATGTGAATTCTATATCTCAGCCCGTTACATAGGCGAAAAGCTTACATAACAAGATACTTCATATTCTCTATATAAGAAAATAAACCACTACTCAAAATATAACATTAGACTCCTATGGAGATAAAATTACTTTCTACCAAGGCCTTGGAGATTGATATCATACGTGTCATAATAGGCATCCAAATTTCATGAAAGATCGTAAACCTGATTCTCATAGTTATCATAATCATAGTCATCTTCGCGATCATGACCACCACCAAATAGATTACTCGCCGCATCAAAGGTGTTCACAACCTCCTCATCATCACTATCAGAATCCACAATCTCTCCCACCTTAGTGAATGGATTAACCCTCTAAGTAAAAGAAGTAGCCGGGAAATCCTTATTATAACCCTGATAATCAACCTTTTTAATAGGATTACCATTATCATCAACAAAAGTAGTTTTTCCATCAATAAGAAGCCTTTCAAATTCCCCAATTTTCTCAACAATAGGGGTAGGACCAACCGCGTTAGCTACCATTGAATCACTCACAAGCGTATCTTGTAATACATTACCTGTCTTGAGAGACCCAACCTCCTTTGCCTCCATTGTATTACCAGAAACCTCTACATCAGTAGGATTGCCACATTCATCATAATCGATCGTATTTAGTGCATCAAAAGGATTAGATGTAGCAATATTCGTCTCACTCGTACTAGCCACATAAGTGGTTGTCTTCTTCACACTATCCACCTTCTTGGGTTCAGGAGGAGGCGCTTTAGGTTGATACCTAAATTTAGGACCCAATTTAGTAAAACCTCCCTTACCTGGAACATTTGGACCACCATTCCTACCCTTATTCTTGTTAGTGACAGTTTGATAACCATCATTAACAGTCTGTTTAGGCTGACTAGGAAGTGGAACATATTTAGGACAATCAATCAGCGTATGACCAAACAATTTACACCTATCACACCGAGGCGGTTTCCATTCGTATTCCACAGAATATTTTCAATAGTAGATCATGTCCCATCAAGTAATGGTATCTCAACAGTGATGCTCTCCCTAAGAGCCTGATCTGCCTTAACTTCAATCAAGCATCTAGCAAAACTACTTCGACCCCATGATTCCAAGCACATTTGACTAGTATAAGAATCTAACATTTTTGGCGTACCAATCATAATTCTTTGTTAGCTTTCATGAAACTTACAGTGAAAAACAAAGTGTGTATTAATTTTGAGTACTCAGGTACCTTGTTATACGTGTGTTATACCCCTGTTTTTATCGATAAGATTCATATAACACACAACTAAAAGAACACCATATCTCATAACATTCCTATAACACAAAAAAAAAAAAAAAAAAAAAAAAAAAAAAAAACTTCACTTTTACATAATTAAATAAAAATGATAACACTCAATATGGTGTTGACGGCGCCGTTATAGCCACCAAATTTTCCCATTAACAAGTCATTAAAAAATATCACTCTTGTAAGGATATAGAAGACATAAAGATAATACTGATTTTGTACAAGCACTTTTCAGATCTTTGATCCAGTCGATCCAACATGGGTTGATTTGACTATTCCTATAAAAGATCCATGAGTGAGAAAAGACTTTTATTTTATTCTCATCGCGTTATTTATCCTTCTATGGAGCTTTTAAGTTAAAACATACACCATTACTATGCTTCCAAATGGACCAGGTGGTTGTCTGAACAACAACATTGAAGCATTCCATGATAGAAGTATCGAGATTAGTTGATTATGCCCTGGTTAGAAGATTTCCTATGCACTTTGGGTAACCCTCCCACACAAAGCACTCTAATGCAATACATGTAGAAGTGTGGGTTTACCAGTCGGGGCAAATATGAAGCTCACCTCAAGTTGGATCATATCCCTGTTATAAATAAATTTCAAAGTAAGCTTTGTTCATGGATGGAACGACTGCTATCATTTAGGGGGCATTTAACTCTTTTAAAATCAGTCTTAGCAAGCCTTACTCTTCACTATTTTTCCTTGTACAAAGCTCCTTATTCAGTTTTGAATATCATAGAGAGCATTCGGCATCAATTTTTCTAGGGTAGCATTGGTGATGAAAAAAAGATGTCGTGGATTAAATGGTTAAATGTGATAGCTCCTAAATTAAATGGTGGGTTGGATATTAATATTCATGGTTTCTTAGGTGGTACTCTGCCCCATGATTACTAATATTCATGGTTTCTTAGGTGGTACTAATCCCCATGATTATGTGTCAGCTAATACTGGTTGCTGGAAATCTATCATCAAAGCTGGGATGGAGGTATATAATATGGGCTTTCATTTCTTTGAAGCTTTGAGTCGTAAGGCCGTTAGGGGAATTCAATTTATTTCTGGAAAGAACCTTGGTTGGATAATCACATTCTCTCAAACAAATTTTCGAGACTGCTTGTACTTGAAACGTCACAGGAATGTTGTCGTGGTGATCGATGTGAAAGTGATGATGATAACCTTCAATAGAGATGGGCTTGGCTTCGACCCATCATAAGTGGCATGGAGTTGGAAGAATTCAATGAGCTAATGGATCTACTTTGTAACTTTCGTCATGGTACAGGGGAAGACAGTTGAAATTTCTTGTTAAAACTCGAACTTGTTTTCTGTTAAATCAGTGCGGGTTGCTAATGATAAATGTGGGATTGTTTCGCCTAGTCATCCAACTAGATGGTCATCTCGCATTCCCTCGAAAGTCTTAATTATTGTTTGGCATGCCGAGAGAAACCGTATCCCAAGTAGTGGAGTTGGACCTCAAAGGTATTGACATACCTTCGATCGTATGTCCCATTTGTGACAATGATCCTGAAACAGTTGATCATATTTTGGCGAAATGTGATTGGGTATCTCACCTTTGGATATTTCTTGTGGTGGGGTTTTGAATAAAAGACAGGCTCTTCCTTTTTGGAGATTATTAGTTTCATCAAAAAACTTATCTTGGAAAAGAAGAAGTTGTTTCAAGCACATCAACTTTCACGTTTTGAATCCGTCATATTCTCTTCATCTTGGTTGATTTGGATTGCAAGAAATGAGAAGATCTTTTTGGCTAAAAGGTGCTTTGTAGAAGATATCTTCATCAAACTAAAACATATTTGTTTTTGTTGGTTAAATAATAGGTGTAAAATAAGCTCTCTTTATTGGACTTTATGGCTTTCTTGTCTCATGGACGCATGTTATGTTTCTAGTTCGTGAACTATGTATTTTGTAATTTTTTTGCCTTGTAGCTCCTTGTAAGAAGGTAACCTTATTTGAACTTTAATACAAATAGCCGTTTCAAAAAAAGTGTGGTTGCAATATAAGATGAATTGATGGAGCAACCTATTACATTTCTCACTTTCTACAAAATTAATTTTAGAGATGAATATATTTGTAATTTTAACCAATGTTTTGAAAATCGGGGTTTTAATCAATCCGGTCGAGTCACCGGGTCAACCAGTTCGACCGTTGGGTCAACCCGGTTTTCTATTAAAAAAAACTATTTTTTTTCCAACCGGTTCGACCAACGGGCTAACCCGATTCATCTGGTTCAACTACCGGGTCTACCCGTTTTACTATAAAAAAATGAAAAAAACCAAACCCGGCCAGGTTTTGAGAACCGGGCTGACCCGAGTCACTTAAAAACCCACGGGTCTAACCAGTTAACACGTTTTTAAAAACCTGATTTCTTTTACCTATTTTTTGGGTCGGAACCGGTTCAAAAAGCCAACCTAGCCGGGTCGACCGGGTTTCAAAACATTGATTTTAACATAAAAGTTGACCAAGACTTCAAGTTAAGTGCAACATGTGGTTGGCAAATACACGAACAAAAGCTTATTGTAGTTATTAGGTGACTTTTGTGCTTCATACTTTGAACTTTCCTTCCAAGTAAATAACTAAATATATTCTAAAAATGTATAATTATATTAACCGGCTTTCAATGTAGTTTGATCAATTTGATTAAAAAAATCACAACTGAATCATTTATTTAATTATGTTCCACTAAACTTCAAATAATTTTATTATTGGTTTTATTTTTCATTATTTGGATCAAATTAATCTTGTTTAAAACTGACTTATAGTTTTGAATGTAGCATATGCAATTTTCAGTTTACTTATTTGGTTTGATATTGCAACATGAAATTTCCTACGAACCTGAGGCATATGTCCCACAACTTAATTTTCTAGATATATATTGACTGAAAGAACTTAACATTTGAATATATTAAAGAAAAACATAATGAAGAAAAATACTTTAGCAAAACGAGTGGTTATATTGCTTATGATTCTGATGCTTGATCATGTTAATCAAGCAAGTTCATATTCATTTGATCCAAATCAAGGTACAACCATCACTTTTTTGTTTAGTCATTATTTTACGTATATGTTTATATTGTAACTATGTTAGTAACATTGATTACGAATTTTCCTAAAGTAATTATATTGATTTCAGGTAATCATAGAGAGCTTAGAACGCGAATATCAGTGCCATCTCCACCTAGGCTAAGGCCAAATGTTCAGTTTAAACCCCCTCTGGCTCTACGGTATCCGCCTCCAAGGTTTATCCCACGTCCGCCACCACCAAAGTAGAACTCATCATTTTGGTATAGCGGTTCTTATGCTACCAGAATTATCGTCATTGCCACCACAAAACCTCGTATGGTTGCCTCTTTAGAATGTTTAGTGTTCGGATGTAATACATAATAATCAAAAAGAGAATAAGCTATAATAAAACAGATTGTTGGAAGTAATCTTTATTTCTTTTGTTATATTACTGCATACTTGATGAAACATGCAATTAGCGCGCTTTGTAAAACTACACAACACAACCAAGAAAATTGAACGATTGCCACTCGAGAGTTTGGTATAGGACTATTTCACCACCACCACCGTTGTCACCGTCTCCACCATAAATAGGTGTTCTCGAAACTTTTGGCCATCCTTCTACTTCAACAAAGATCCATTAGGCATTTTTTTTAACGGTCGAATTTAATGCTATATGTCAATATGCATACTCAACACTTATGGCATCTATGTAATACTACCTTGCCGCAATATTGTCTCACAGTTACCACAAAGGGATGCTTATTACTAGTATATATTTATGTCAAATATTAGTAGCACTTTGAAATGAAAATACCAAGGCTGTCAAACTTGCGAGTTTACACGTAATATCGTACGATCTTACGTGCACACCAGTCAAAATCGTGTAGGATCGTGGTAGGATTGCATCTGAGGTAGGATCGTAAGTAAGATCGTAGGATCACACGTAAGATCGTAAGATCGACACGCCATCCGAAGTTATTTTTTATTATTTTTTAAATCTTTAAGTTCATCCCACTTGATTAGGCAAAAAAAAAAAAAAAAAAAAAAAAACGTGTGTTTTACTAATGTCTAACAAGTAAATCACAGTAGTTTCATTTTCTAAATAGATTATAGTATATACATAGTTCTATTTTTCTAAATAGATTATAGTCTAAAAATGTTCAATAGTTTAATTTACTTTACTTCGCTGGGATTAAACTAATCAAAGGGTATGTTTTGGAATGCCACTTAGAAACGGTCGTTTTCTTGAAATTTGAACTTTGTCATTTTCAAGAGGATATTATATGAATTTATCTTTGACATTGAGTAGAAATGTAAACAGTTTGACTCGTATATCATTTGTTTACAAAATATGACAAATTTGTAGGATCGTAGGATCGCGATTCGATCCTACGATTTCGATCTTTCAAAGACAAAAACGATCCTGCGCAGGATCGCGATCTTGACAGCCTTGAAAAATAATTTTTAGGTGGTACTAGCTTAAATCATCTTTGATGGTTACCATTTTCAAGTTCTTCGCAATTCTTAATTAACTCTTTCGGATCAACCTGTCTAGTTCAATATTCAAACCTTTACCGACTTATCAATTCTAACTAATTAGTAATTACCACACACAAAAGTAAAATCTTCAACCGGTTGAGCCTTCTCGTTTTATGCAGATGCATCAACATTTTGCTTCAACGTAAACATATCTTTCACCAAAAATTCAAGTCATTCGTACTCTTATTTATATTGGGATGCATTCATAAGAAAAGTGGGTTTGGGGTGTCGAGAAAACCACATATTGTAATATCTTGTTACTCTTTTTCATTACTAATTATATATTTTCTTCATCCATTCTCTCCCATGCACTAATGTTAACTCATTCAAAATACTAGCCATTAATGTCAACTCATCCATTCTCCCATCTTTACGGTGAAAGGTACCCATAAGAGTGAAAGTTATTAATAAGAGTGAAAGCTACTCATAATAAATTTCAACAACCGAATAGCTTGTATTAACTCACTCGAAATACTAGCAACCCTATATTCTATATTAAGTACAAACAAACACTGAAAATACACACACACACGAATCCTCTCACCTTATATTTACCTTCCTCTCAAAATTAGTCACACACACATCACAGTCATTCTAATATATGAACATCAAGTGTTGATCACACAACCAGTAGTATCTCTCCAAAAAATATAGTAAAACATAAGCCCATGGGAAACTCAAACCTCACATGCTCAAACTCATCTATATTTCTACTTTTATTTTACGACATACAAACAACGAACCTTTATATCATTATTGAAATGGGTGTTCTTGGAATTGTAACAAGGTAAATCTGATTCCTTTCTATTTTCTCTCATATTATTGCTTTCTTTTTCACAAAATACCGACTCTCGTCTGAAATGTTATTTGGAGTTCATAAGTGTTCCTAACGAGGGTTTGTTACCGGCGGTTCCCTGTGGGTTGCAACATTACACGAAGAAATTAATCTCTTTTTATAATTTTTGTGCTAATATTTTTTTAATGTTCAAAGGTAAGATAATGGTCCAATGCAAGACAAAAGGTTGTTTCATAGAAAAGCTAAAAGAGTGGCACAACGACCTCGCCAAGAAGTCCCGTAACAAAATACAAACAGTTTATAACCAATGTTAGTTACAATAATTCTAATCAGGTTTAGGTCTGTTTTAACTGCTTGGAGGTTTTCTTCTACATGGCACAATTTGCATCTCGTTCAGAATCGAGGCGGCCATTTGAACAGAAGGGTTCCCGCATTTTCCAAATCCACGTGTTTTCCCTCATGTGGTGCAACAGCCATAGCATTGTACCTATAATCAGTTAAAACTGACAAATCCTAGATAAGTCCTTGTCGGCTGAGATGAGCAGTGTATTGCACGGTGGACTGTGTCTAATGGGAATTGTCAAAATGTCCGCCAACATCAAGTTCTTTAATAACTCCTTTTTTTTGTTAGTTGTCGTAATGTAATTGACACAGTTGATCTTTAGAGATTCTATAAAATCTGGACGTCTTTCAGGACCATATGCGTAGTAGAAAATATTTTTAAAGGAATCCTTACCAAATTTGCCTTTTAGCAAACTTGCAATCCACCCAACTGCTTTTTTGTGTAGCTTCTTTTCAATATTGCACCCTTTTGTGTCACAGAATACCTTGGTTATTATCTCGTTGCCCAAACCTCTTTCTATTGGCTGTTTTAGTTCCAAGCTTTTACCTTCCTGGATCTTCCATAACTCTTTAAATTTTGGTTTTCCATATATCCTATTCCATGAAACTATGTAATCACAAAATCACGCAGTGTTTTGAGCGATTCTTTTCGTCATAGCCAAAATTGTTGTGTAGCCTAAGCTACCTAATTCTTTTAGGGCTTTAGAAAGTCCCATCCCGAAATCAACATTATGTAGGACGGGGAGGTTTGGCTGGCATACTTAAACATATCTAGCACCATGGCTCTATTAACCGCATCTTTCGAATTACTCGGAACGTCTCTTAATACCAGTCCAGCTCTATCGCATTCTACTCTAGATTGGTCACTTACCACTTTACTACCGTAACCATATATACCATATATCTTTATTTTTGGGAACCTATGTTTTAATTGTTTCTTGATGTTGAGGAAACCATCGTAGTAAGTCATATCAAGAGGCAAATTAGTCATCGGAGAATTTTCCATATACTTAATAGCTTATTTGTATTAATTTCACTATAAGCTTAACCAAACACCTCTGGACAAGTGCTTAAGAGCTTATCAGAAGCCAAAAATAAAAAAAGCTTTTTACAAAGCCCTTTCAAGATACATGATTTTTACAAAGCCCTTTTCAGAAAACAATTGTAACATAGGTTCCCAAAAATAAAGATGTCTGCTATATATGGTTACGGTAGTAAAGCGGTTACTGACCAACCTAGAATATAATGCGATAGAGCCGGAGTGGTATTAAGAGACGTTCCGAGTAATTCGAAAGATGCGGTTGATACAGCCACGGTGCTTGATATGTTTAAGTATGTCTCCGCCAAACCTCCCTCCGTCCTACATAATGTTGATTTCGGGGGATGGGGACTTCTCTAAAGCCCTAAAAGAATTAGGTAGCTTAGGCTACACAACAATTTTGGCTATGATGGAAAAGAACTGCTAAAAAACACTGCCTTATTTTTGTGATTACATAGTTTCACGGAATAAGATATATGGAAAACCAAAATCTAAAGGGTTATGGAAGAACCGGGAAGGTAAAATCTTGGAACTAAAACACCCAATTGAAAGAGGTTTGGGCAACGAGATAATAACCAAGGTATTATGGGACACAAAGGGGTGCAGTATTGAAAAGAAGCTACACAAAAAAGCAGCTGGGTAGATTGCAAGTTCGCTTAAAGACAAACTTGGTAAGGATTCCTTAAAATATTTTCTACTACGATATGGTCCCGAAGACGCCCGATTTTATAGAATTCTAAAGATCAATCACGATTACATTACGACAACTAACAAAAAGAGGAGTCATTAGAGAACTTGATGTTGGCGGACATTTTGACATTTGCCATTAGACACCATCCACCGTGCAATATACTCGCTCATCTCAAATTTGACAAGGAGTTATCTAGGATTTATCAGTTTTTAACTGATTATAGGTACAATGTTATGGTTGTTGTACCACATGAGGGAAACACATGGATTTGTAAAATGCGAGAACCCTTCTGTTCAAATGGCCGCCTCGATTCTCAACGAGACGCAAATTGTGCCAAGTAGAAGAAAAACTCCAAGCAGTTAAAACAGACCTAAACCTGATTAGAATTCTTGTAGCTAACATTGGTTGTAAAGTGTAAGTATTTTGTTCTGGGACTTCTTGGCGAGGTCATTGTGCCACTCTTTTAGCTTTTCTGTGAAACAACTTTTTGTTTTTCGTTGGTTATTGCATATCTTTCGTTTTGTCCAACTGTATTGTTGGTGACGGGCCCACTTCCTTCAAGTTACTTGATAGGGATAGATTTTGCTCATTCACCTCACTAAAATAATACACACAAGGACAAAGAAATGAGTACGATTTGACATATATACCATTAAAACATTCTTCATTTTTTGAGCATATGTTGCGAGATATACATGTTTATTAACTGTAATGTTCCCACGCCCATAGAGTACACACCCAACAGATTCACGCATATCCAAAATAGTCGATGAGCTATAGAATGAGATATGAGTATAACAAGACAAGTTATTGATATTACCTTCCAGCAATAGATCTATCTTCGATGTTGTATGACGAGAGTACGAGGTTCTCGAGAAGAAGAGTGATGAAATACATAATTGCATACAATAGTAAGAACCATTTAAGGATGTGTATCAATGTTAAGAGTGATATTACAATACTTCTAAATCTATGTATCATTGTTGTAAAATTGCATACAAGTGTTGTATATCATGAAGATGGAGTTGTCTTTCAACTACAAATTTATCAGTTTTATATTTGCGTCTCGGGTACCCTGTGTCGATTAACCGGATAAATAGATCTCGATGAGACCTAATTCCATCAGTTTGTATCGGTTTCAACGGGTCATTTATGGTTCGTTTTCGGATGGCTTTTATTGGTTAGCCGAACCGGTGGCGACAACGGTTCCTGGTTGAAGCCTTTGCTCGGTCCGGTTTTCAAAACTATATATACCATCAACTTGTTAACTTAGTACGAAGCTTTGTGTGTTTTATTAATTTGTATAATGTGTATAATAACATGTACTTTTTATTTTAGTGTGTTTTAAAATTAACTTTAATTAGTGTGTTTAATTGTTTTATTTTTTGGATTATGTTGTAGCTTGTTTAAATTGTACATTGTGATAATTTTATTGAACTTTTTAATAATGGGTGTTTTAATTGGTTGTTTTTAATTTGGTAGATATGCTTTTAATTGGTTGTTTTTAAATTGGTAGATATCATTTTAGTTAGTTGTACAATTTGAATAAATTATTGTACTTTTAAGTAATGGGGGATTTTAATAAGAGGTCTAATTCCACTATGCATTTCTCTCACCTTTGACTTTTAAGATTTCACTTTTCAAAGTTTGACCATACACTATTTATATGTAGTATAGATTAACTCAGTAATTTAAACAACATCCGACCAAAAGCTTTAAACAAGAAGTCACCAATTTCACCAATCTTCAATTTAATTCATTGTTACTAGACATATGTAGAACAACTTGGCAACCGATGGAAGCTTCAAGACATGTGCCAATCAATTTCGACTCAATCACAAAATACTCTCCTCGGTTTCTTGCACCTCGTATTTGAGCTTGTATGAACTCTTTGGATATCGATAAGCTTGAGGAATGATGTGATTGACATCATCCCGTGGGTACAAACCACTAAGTCGGATATTCCAGTTGTTGTTTGATGCTTGCCTAACCGATATGTTCACAAACTTCAAAGGTGGGAAAATGCGTCTTTGCACATGACCGACCCCATTCCAGACAATTATGTTGTAAAGCTCACACACATCGAGAAACTGCTGGTAGGTCGCACCGCACACGGCCTTGGCATTAACGAAACTCATTCTCCCGTCGTTGATATTTTCAATGTTCTCTCTTGACAAGTTCATGTTCAACGCCATACTTTTTCAAACATGCTTTGCTAGGTTTGAATAAGTGAGTTTGGGCGGCGCAGTATGAACTCTCTTTTGAAATGTATGTATTTGGTGATCACGAGTGTTCTAACCGACAGTTTGTTGCCAGTTGTTTCCTGTTGGTTCTAACCGAGAGTATGTTTGGCAAAACTAGTTGTAATGTAAGTCAGAACTGTAAGTCGTAAGTCGTAAGTCGAAACCGCAAAGTCATTAACATGAGCTACAAGCTTAAACTTGGCCATTTATATTTGTACTTATATTTTACGACACACAAGCAACAAACCTTTCAATCATTATTGGAATAGGTGGTCTTGGATGTGTAACAAGCTATATAGGTAAATCTGATTCCTTACTATTTTTCTAATATTCTTGCTTTGTTTTTCAAAAAATAAGCTAGGGTATGTTTAATTTTTTTTTGTTTCATATGCACTCTCATTTTGGAGTTCATGAGTGTCCTTAATGAGAGTTTGTTGCCAGTGTGGGTTGCAACATTACACTTTTCTAATTTTTTATATCTTTTTTTGGGTAAAGGGGAGTAATCCTGCACCCTGGTAAATTTTTTATATCTTGGTTTATAAATAATTTACATATAATTGTTTTAAACTCAAACAATTAAAATAATTTATTTCAGAGTTTTACATTAAATTAATTAATCTGAATCCTGTTGCTAATACAAGTCAAAATTTGTAATTTATTGCGCTTCTATTGGGTAAAAAAATGTTTCATACGTATATTTATTTTATTTGATGAGATTAAAGAAAAAATTCTTAAAAAAAAGAGCATGTATACAATGAACAATAAGTTCCTCCAGCAACAAAACTCATGACTTGGTTAAAGAAACTCCAAAACAAAACGTACTTTAACATTTGATAAATTGCTACTCGGGGGGACATACTTTTAACATTTGATAGATTTCTATGCAGGTGGTATGCATACACATGATTCATTGGATATAAATTGTATCAATGCGCATGAATTTCCCTCGTTTGAAAGATACGGGGCATCTGACTAAGAACTTGAATCATGTGAGATAATCTTGTGACATAAACAAGCATCCACCCATCACAATACGACTCAACCTTCTTATCGAGAAAATCAGGATCCTCACCAAATGACTTCATCTGGCATCAATAGTCTCTTGTAAAAAGGGGTGTCAACCCCTTTCACATCCTTAAAGTGGATAGTAGTTTTGCATATCCTAAAACCAAATTAGAAACACCTAAAATTAAATGAAAACAATGTTTGGTTGTTGTACATAGGCTCCGAATTTAGGTGTTCATTAAAGATACATAGGTGGTGTTGTTGTGTATATTGATGACTTCTTACATGTAGAAGTAAGATCAATTTATATAATGTTGAATTTTAGTTAATGTTCTTGCTATTCTAAACATATTATCATAAATGCTGGTCCTTTTGTTTCTAATGTATATTCTTTGTTTTCTTTTGCCGAAAGTAGATATTGATTAAAATGAAATGTCACATAGTTTATAGCAAATTACTCAAAGGCGTTGGACTTATCACTTATGTCTGATATGAAGAAAAAAAGTAACTCAATACAAAAGGTAAACCATGATATTAAAAATGAAATTTATTCCTATCCCATATAAACTTAAAGAAAAGTAGGTGATTTGCGCACTCCATTAATTGATAGGGACACTCAAAAGTATTGTATACTGACATATATATCCTTAGATCTCTTTACCCATATCACTCCAGCAAGGGTATAAATGTCAAGATGTAATACTTTTGAGTGTTCCAATCAATTCATGGAGTGTGCAAATCACCTCCCTAAAAGAAAGTAACGTCTAATGGGTCAATTAATACCATTTCACATTCAAACAACATTAATTTACGGTTATTGAAAGATTAAAATAGTATTTCCTAAAAGAAAAGAAAAAAAAGGATTAAAATACTATTTTACTATTCAGAAATTCTAAAATGTAAAACATATTTCAAAATAGACACATTTCCTAGTTAACTATCTTACTTTAGCTGGTAAAATTATAGTTACGTTATCCTTATTCAATTCATATGCCACAAATAATTAGTTGTGTTATCCGTAGACTGTGTAAGTCAGTATCACCATCACCGTCAACTTAGCGTTACATCAACCTCATCACTAAACACACATTAAATATATATATCACCGAGTGTCTGGGATGCCTCTCGCTTAGTCTAATATCACGAATCATCATTCATATGTGATCCATCAAATATATATATCAACGAACCATGCCGGTCATAAATCTTAAATCGAATCTCAGTCTCCCTCTCTATCGCAAACTCGTTTCTATTTCTATTAAAACTTGACAGATGTTCGTATAAGCTTATTTTAAGGCTTATTAATTTACTGAAACTTCAATAAACTCGTAAACTCATTTTTGAACTTATCGACTTTATAAGCTCGAGTGTATAACCTTATAAAGCCAAACTAGATTAAGTTTATACACTTATCAAATTCTTGATAAGTTCGTAAAACCGTGAAATATGACAAACACCCATCTTCTTGTTCTTTCTTTGACATAATGTATATTCCGCCCACCGCTTTTCTTCAATAACCACCACCCAAATAAAAAACGTGACCAATACAAATCAGAAGTGGAGCACTTGCTCAAAATTCTTGACCCGTTTGGTCAATCATTATCAACATAACCATGTTTTATTAAATTATTTTTTGATGGACCATTTAAGATACCAAAATATGAAAAGAAACGGAGCACAAATAAATTACCAAATTGAACTTGGTTCAACTAACTTGTATATCAATATCATCCGTTTTAACTTGTATATCAATATCTATGTTTAGTAATCAAGAATAAACTCTTAGGACCCCTTTTGTGAATCAAGAAGCAAATCCTAGGACCTCTTATGTCACTAAAGAAACTTACGTACTTCTTGTAGTTATTACTTGTGTTTCTAGTAGTTGTAATGTTTTTTGTTATCACGGTGTAATCACACTTTATGTGTGATAATCTTTTATTTATGAATGAATGGGCTTGTTTTATTATTTTCTTTATTATTTGTCCGAAATGATTGGTTGATATTTATTTTGGCTACTTAGCCTCTCTTTTATTCTCTTTTATTTTGGATATTTGTCATCTAACTTTTTTTTGTAGCAAGAATCATTGCTCGATTATTTGGTGCCTTCCAAATAAGGGAGAGACTTAGCGTCGTCTAGACATTATTTTTGTTTCGACAAAAATGGGGAGAAATGGGGATAAACTCAACTAAAACTTGTTTTAAAGAATTTTTCACCTAAAATGAGTTTCTATTTTGTCATCATCAAAAATGAGGAGATTGTTAATACAATTAATATCCAAAAACGTTATTTCTATATTTCGACATCCCTACATTTTGAAGATAACAAAATGTAAAAACTTTTGACGTGAAAATTAACGTAAAATAAGTTTGTAGTCAAAATATCTCATTTCAACGTAAATCACTCTAGGTAAGAACAAACAAATTTACAACATGACAAATAATCAAAGGATTAAATTTGTGTTCTAAACTTTACATTTTTAATGTGACAAAACATTTTACGACTTGACAAATGATCAAAGATTAATTTTATGTTCTAAACTTCACATTATAGTATGTACAACAGGCCTCCTAAGCCCAAAACATACTCTACGCCCACTCTGGGCTCAGGCCCAATGACTGCAAATTCTGGACTAAGGTCCAACAATCACAAACCCTGGATGTCCTAAGATAGTGAAACTGGTTGCGAAAGATAAATCGTTGGTTGATGAAGAGGGTTTCGCTGAACCTTATTAGATGAAAAGAAAAGGTAAGCTCGAGGGTACTAATCTTCAGGTTGATGGGATTCGTTTTCAAAAGCCTAAATTTTCCTATTACTATAGGTCGGTTACTAAGCCAAAGAATGGAGGAGCATCATCTAAGCCTTCTGTCCAATCGAATACAGGTTCTCCAACAGTTAATGTAGGTTCTACTTCTTGTAATGAACCTACTAATGATCCTACTAGTAGTACGGCTCCATCCCGGGATGACCAAGGTAAGAATAATAATTGGGTGGATGATATCAACCTTGTTGATTTGAAGAACAGTTTTGATGTGCTTATGGAACAAGATTCTCGGTTTTGGAACCTGTGATTGGCACTACGTGTACTCCTGAAGTTATTTCTAGTTCTTCCAAAACTACGCCTCCATCGCCTATGGAGAACACTCCTATTGCTGACAAAATTGGGAAGCTTGAAAAGCTTATTATTGATGGGAAAGCTACCTTGTGTATGATAATGGTAAACCTATTACGGTGGGCGATGGTGAAAGGAAGGCAACCCATTCTCAAAGGTGGGTGAAGTGGTTGATTCGAGATAGTGATGATGAGGTGTTTGAGCCAAATGATCCTATGGGCAATTACTTTTCATCGGCAGGAGGACATAACGAGCTTGAAGGCTAGTTTTCGAGATGATTATCTGCCCGGTCTATGACTTACTTGGGCAATTTGAGGAATTTAACAATCAGTTTGATTTTAAGCTTCAAGGCCGTTCGAGAAAGTAATCTTTTATGTGGTTTTGTTTATTTGTTTTGCATGTCTTTTATGTTTTTAGTAGTTATTATAGTTGTTGATAACTTGTTTCATTTATGGCATGTCATAAATGATCTAGTGGTTGTTCAAGCGGTTGCTTGAGGTTAATGTGGCATTTCAGCCATATTCCATTGTACTTTAAACGGCTTTTTGGTTAATATATTTTACCAGGGTGGTCCCTTTTACCCAAAAAAAAAATTGGCTACGGCCCAGACCTTAGAATGCGCGCGAGGTACGTAACGGGCTGAACCTTCAACCGTTAGGCCTCTCACGTCCGCATCCGAGATTAACACGGAACCCTTGTCTGTCAAGAGTCCGGCTCCGGCGACTAACCACTATATGCGATATTCCAGGAAGGCCCAGTGGCAAACCTCGCCTATAAAAGGGGATCTAATCCCTATACAAGGTACAACAACTTTCTCTCTCATAATTACACACACATACTCCTACTTTCTCTATCAAGAATGTATACTTACTCTTACGCCGGAGTCTAATCGTGGGGTCCGTCCCCACGGTAAGACTAACGGTTTACCTTTCTTGTGTAGGGATTTCATTCAAACTACTTGAATTAGTAAAAGATCAACCCACCGAAGGCTTATTGACCCAGTCCAGTAACCTACGTCCAGACCTTCTATAACTCATCGCACAAATTGTACTAACAAGTTGGCACCATCCGTGGGACCCAGTACGCAACTGCTTTCCAGAAAATACTCACCATGAGCACCAGATTTGGACCAACTGCTGCCTTCATGTCCACATTACGGAGTACGGTAGAAAGAGAAGATCACACGGTCTCGACTGACCTTGAGGGACCTGTGTTCGACGCAGCCCTCCGGAGGTATTGTGATAAGCATTTCGACAAGATTTGGCCTATTGTGACGGAGAAAGCTCAAAAACAAGAAGAAAGAGCCAAGGTAGCAGAAATTCGGAAGGATTATCACGAACCCCAGCACCACAGCAGTAAGCAGAAGTGCCAAGTGAAGACCTGCGGAAATAGCTCGAGATAGCGAAGCAACAGAACACGCAAAATGACAGCAGCCAAGGGTATACCCGATCCAGGCCACACAAAAGGAATAAGGACGTAAGGGAAACGGAGTTCAAAAGGCTGCGCCGAAGTGTGTTCCACCGACTCGGAGATAGGAAGGGAAGTGCTTCCATTTATCCAAAAGACCGCAGGCAACAAGTACTCAACGGTACCTGAAGGAAAAAGAGGGGCAACCGCAAGGGTTCTCAACCGTCGCCGATAGGATCAGGGGTGAGAAGTCATGAAACCGAAAAAACTCGGTCGAGGAAGACGAATAACTGTTTAAAGCGATGAATCCCACGAAAGCAAAGGCCGAGGATTCAAAGTCAAAAAGCGGAAGCCAAATGATTATGACTGCGACCTAGCCAGACCCTGGGTCAGCAAGGAAACTGATTCGTTCACCCCGCGTATCCGCTACTTCGAAACGCCCGTGAAAACACAGATGCCAACCAATGTGAAAGCATACGATGGGAGCGGAGACCCTGAGGATCACCTAGAAATCTTCCAAACAGCAGCAAAGGTGGAATGATGGGCCATGCCAACATGGTGTCACATGTTCAACTCCACACTCATCGGATCCGCTAGGGTTTGGTTTGATGACCTTCCACCCGAATCAATAGATAGCTACGACAAGCTAAAAGAGGCTTTCTTGACTAACTTCCAGCAACAAAAGAAATGTATCAAAGACCCTTTGGAGATTCATCACATCAAACAAAAGGATGGAGAACTAACAGAAGATTTCGTACAAAGATTCAAAGAAGAGACAAGGAACGTAAAAGGAGCCCCAGAAATTATGAAAATCTCAGGATTCATGCACGCGATTACTGACCCAGAACTGATTAAGCGGCTAAACAACACAGTCCCGAAGTCAATGGCCGAGGTAATGAACATAACTACTTCCTTTCTTAGAGGGGAAGCAGCCGTGGGAAGACGTGATAGGAAAAGGCCATGGATACAAAGACCAAAGGAACAAGAAACAATCAAGCATCGATGATTTTAGGAAAGAACATAAGAATAAATCAAGAGCTAAGGAAAGGCGAGAAGGTTTCCGCAGATCGATAAGGCCATGAGGAAATACCAATGACAAGAAGAGCTAGGTCCCTGTGCTCGCCTCAAATCTGATGGTCAAAGAAAAGGTCGATGGAAAGTTCTGTGAATTCCATGGGAAACCAAGGCATACCACGGAAGAATGTTTGCATTTAAAGTAGCAAAGAGAAGCAAAAGGGAAAGAGCCGATGGTAGAAGCTGACGAATAGCAAGAATAAACGGAATCGCACACACAAAAAAAATATATATATATAAATAAATATATGTAGCAAGGAGTAGCAACAAGGATGGAAACATACTACGAATGCGAAGGAAAACACAATGCGGAAACAGCTCCCATAGAATAGAAAGAAACAGAAAACCGTAACCTGTAAAAAGTTAGCTCCGGAAGGGGTAACACGCCAGAGAAGTACGCAGGAAGTGGCGGGGACATGATATAATAGAAAGTCATGAAAAGAGAGAGAATAGATAACAAAAAAGGCAAGTGTGGAGGTAAAAGGATAAACCTTATCCAGATAACTAGAAAGGAAGAAATCTGCAAGTACGGATATGCGTTCCTTCCCAAGGAATATCACATCAAATAAAGTAGAAAAATACACCCAGGCTACGAACCCAGGCATATAATAACCTACCAACTGGTAGAAAAAGACAAATGCCAGCGCGTGAAAAACAGTAAAATCTTCGTTATAAATACGCGAAGTAAAAAAGGAAGACACAAGAAAAGCAGAAGCAATAATCGCCATTCTCCAAAATCAAACATTCCTAAAAAGAAAAGTCTGAAGAAGTTTGTTCCCATGGCAACGTATCGGCAAGACAGCGGCAATGAAAGCATAAATAACCTAAACCTTTATCACCATCACAAGGGAAAAGCGAAGGAGAACATGGAGAGCACATAAATATGTTCTTAAATGACTACTAATAATACTTAGTTGTTCTAAAATGATGGCTAATCACCCACCACCACAAAACACCATGACGCCCCGTCATTCAAGCCTCCTCCTACGACGTTTCCAAGTTCCTTGCCAATTAGAGTTGTGGCACTCGTGACCGGAGCATTACTGTCGATTAGACTCCCATCAGCCGTCGGAAAGCAAGATCGAACAGGTGCTCACGGGTCAACTGCGAAGACAGTCGGGTCAAGGAGGCACGTGGGAACAGAAATGGTAGGGGCGGGAATGGTGGAGTGTGAATAGGGATGGGTCCTCAGGGAAGGATAAGAAGGAACTCTAGGGGAAAGGAGCTATATCAAAAAGTCCCTAGCTGTTAGGAAGCTTCCTTTACAACGGCAAGCAACAAAGGATGCAGACTACGCATACATCCTATTGTTGTTGCACCCCGGCTCCCAGCCAAGCACACGTCTACCAGCCAAAGTGAATCTGGTCGGACAGACCAAGCGTAAGCTAAAAATAACCGGCTTGCGAAGGCCGGGATATATATACAAAAGCTACTGTCATAGGCTACACTTTCGAAAACACGGAACTTTCCGAAGGATGAAAGATAATAGCCTGGTAGCTCCTCCGGGATCATCATCAGAAGAGAGTGACACGAGGTCTCAAAGGAGAAATTAGCATACAAGGAGAGGATTCTAGCCCACGAAGAAAGTACGGATACTCGCAAAGACATTATATACACCAACAAAGCCAGAAGAATAGCATGCGAACGACAATCAAAACAAATTTCCGTAATACAAGAAAACAATGTTTGTCATTAACAGAACTCTGAAGAGAAGCACGGCTTGTGTAGCCACAGAAATAAAAGAGTAAAGCCGATAGCAGGGAAGTATAAAATGTATTTGAATTTACCTATTTCTGTAATGTATTTAAAAAATATGATCAATTAATAAAAGAATGATGAAGATTAGCTACCTTCATTATTTTATTCTTTAAAAAGTTTTTTATTTTTTATATAGTGCATAAGACGCGCAAGCACACGAATTGGGTACGGCCCAAAAATATGTTATTTCCGAATAGCATGAGGTTATCACGAATAACACAACTGGTGAACAACTTTATCACCAAAGTACGTAAGAGGTATTGCAAGCCCAGTACTGGGAGGATAACCCAAAATTATCCAAAGACTATTACAAACGTGCATATCCGTATAACGTTAAAAATAGCACCGCACAGAAAAAAAGAGTATGTGCGCAAAAGACTATTACAAACGTGCATATCCATATAACGTTAAAAATAGCACCGCACAGACAAAAAGAGTATGTACGCAAAAGACTATTACAAACGTGCATATCCGTATAACGTTAAAAATAGCACTAGACCGACAAAAAGAGTATGTTCGCAAAAGACTATTACAAAACGTGCATATCCGTATAACGTTAAAAATAGCAAACGAAAGCGGAAGATAACATGTACCAAAGGCATCAAGAACTTGAATATAGAAAAAAGTTGCAACATAAGTACAAAGCAAAGAAAATAGGCGGAAAGATAAGCAAAATAGGCTAAAAACAATCATCGGAAATATCACCAAACAAACACAGGCATTGTTGAGATGATTACAAAAAAAAAAAAAAAAAAAAAAAAAAAAACTTAACTTAATTCGCACTAAAGAGGTAGTACTTGCTTAAGGCTCGAACAGAACAATGAAGACCTCGCTTACTCCAGAAGATGGGTCATTTGCAACTTCAGCAAGGGTGTTGGACCCACCAACATCATAATCTTCAACAGAAAAGGGTATCGCGGGAACATCAGAAGTACTAATAGGAAGAGGCGCAACCGGCAAAGAAGCAGTACAAACAGAGGCCAACTCACTAGCTGAAAATGTTTCCACACCCATTACGTTGCGAGCGGACAAAGGATCAATGGAGGAATTGTAAACATCGGCAATAGACAACCGATAACCATCAAGGCGTTTTCTAACCTGATCAACCCTCCTTTGAACAACCTCCAAAGAGCAAGACAAAGAGTTGTTGCCAACAATAGCATTACTACCCTTATCATAAACAGGGACAATGAGTTGCTCAAGATCCGGTTGTAACCCTGCAATCATGGGAGCATTCGCGGAAGGCTCATCAACGCGGAGAAGGTCCATAACTTCAGTAATATTGGCATTCTTGCTAGACTTAAGCACGAAAAGCAAAGAAAACTCCACATTTGCAAGGGCCCTCACAGCGGAAACATAGTGATCTTCTGCGGAAGGATTATATGCAGCAAGCTCCGCAAGCTCTCTTTTCTCCTTACCATGAATAATACCCGCATCTAAGCCATCTTGCATACCCTTATCAACGGCACGCTCAATAACCTTTGCCATTGCCGCAATATACTTTGGAGAGTTTAAGCACTTAAACACAGCGAGGCTCATACCGTTCGTTAATAAGCAACGACGGCTAGATAATAGTATAAGGAATCGTGGATAAAACTCCTCATCAAGATGACTAGCCAGGGCATACAAGTCAGCAACGACCGACTCAACCTTCCGCATAAGTCCGGCCACCTTAGCATCCTGAATGTTAAAAAATTCCTCCTCCAAAGCAGCAAAGGATGGAGCTCGACTGCGGAGCTCAGAACATGACTCTTCCAAAGCCCGTACCTAAAAACAAAACAAAGTTAAAAAAAATAAAAAAATGGAGGGGGCACGGATGCACACCTGTCCGGAAAGACTAGAATTCTGAGACTTAAGAATAACAATCTCAGCTCTCAAGGAAGATGACTTAGAATCCTTAGCATCGAGAGACGATCGGGGCGTCGCCACCTCGGTTCGAAGAGAGTTTCATTCTTCCTCAAGTGCAGAACTTTGGTTTTTCAAAGATGAAAGCTCTGCGAGAAGTCGCTAAAGATGCGATGTGAGGACGCCCGTAAGAAATAGCATTGGAAACCTCAGACTTCAGAGTCAAAATCTCCTCATCCTTACTCGCCAACAAACAAAGTAAGCGTTTCCGCTCCATAGCATTATACTCTAAACGCTGACGGACTTCAGAACTAAAGCACAATTGTCGCGCCACTGCAACATTGAACTCACCCAGGAGACGCTCATACCCCATATCACGGATAGAGGAAAAAAAGGCAGGAGGAGCAAACTCATCCACCATAAAACAACACTCATCAACATCATCAAGAAGTGAACTCTTGGCAACATTCCACTTCGGAATATGAACAATAGATAAAGAGCTAGAGTCCGGGTCATCAACAGTCTGAATGTCCTCAGCCGGGACATCAAGACCTGAAAGGTCATCAAAAATCGGATAAACACTACCAACCAGAGAAAAGCCACCTGGAGGGAGGAAGTAACATTAACTTGACCCATCCCCTTCCTAATAGAATAAGCAGGAGTAATGATGGCATCTGTCATAACATGCGTAGGAGAACTACGAATAAGCAAGTGAAGAACAAGTAAATAAAAGGGAGCACAGACAAAAGAATAACGAAAACCAAAAGCATAAACAAACAAACCTAGAAGGAGAACCATCAGGATGGAGCAAACCAAAGCCAGATTCAGTGGGCATCCCAGCTTCATAAAGGGGAGTAATTGATAATAAAGGAGAAGAAGAAGAATGAGTGGGCAAAGCATTTAAACAATATTCAAGAGTTTGCGAACTTTGAGCTAGCAACTCTTAATGGACTCAAGACTTACCACCGAGAGGCCCTACTAGAATCGTTAAGGTCGCCTTTGCCTTTTAGGGTGATGAACAAGGTTGATACCAACTTTCTTCCTCTTCCTACCAGAACCAGAAGCCACCAAATAAAGGAAAGGTTCCGGGAACTTAACAAAAGAAGAAGCATTGGTAACAAGGGAGGCAACATGTTCAGCATTAAATTCAGTATCCCTAGGGGTGGCATCCTTAGGAAGATGTCCACTAACGAAGAAAGGATGTATAGAAGGACAAGCAAACGAGTCAATCCAGAAAAAGTGGTCGTTCCAACTTTTAAGGCAATCAAGGGGCTTGGTGTAGCAAACACCAAAGCTATCAGCACGTTTACTAAAACAAAGCCAGCCATGGCTGCAAGACAAGACATAAAAACACCTAAACAAACCAACTGAGGGTTCAATACCAAGTGGAAAACAAAGAATTTCAAATTGCGAAGCCTTAGCAGCACCAATAACGGAAAGCTGTGAGATATGAATGCGATAGTAGTCAAGAATCGAAACAAGGAAAGAGGACAAGGGAAGGCGGAAATTAGCAAACTCAAAGAAACGGGTGTAAACACCGATCTTTCCATTTGGCGCTTCACAAATACTTTTGTCAGGATCAGGCAATTTCGGATGAACAAAGCTTGGAATCGAATAATCAATACAGAAACGGTCAAGCGCCTTCCGAGATAATTTAGACTTGGTAGAAGAAAAAGTACCCATAGCGGAAAAAGAAAAAGGGAATCAAGAACCTAACCTGACTGCGGAACGTGGAAAACAGATACACCAAAAGTGAAACCAGATTGAAGAATAGCGTTCGCAACAAAAGAGCGGTAAAAAGAAAAAATGGCTAAAACCAACATATGGGGTATTTATACAAACGGAATGACGATTAACTAAGAAAACCCTAAGAGAGGATACGCGTCCAAAAAACAATCTAATCCAACAGTCAAAATCAAAGCAACACGGATAAGGATGGCAGAAGACCAAGGGCCTACGAGGTCAAATCAACCAGAAACAAGAAAAGCCGTAAAACGCCCACGTTGTAAAAAACGCTTCCCAAGGAAAGAGAGCGTCAAAAGCACGCTCCGAGAATGCGAAAGAAAAATCAACCCGCAGGACGTAGTCTAAGTAAATCCACCGCATGCGACAATATCCGCACGCAGTGCACATACTAGACTAGGGGAACTGGATGGTATAGCAGCTCCTAAGGTTAATAAAAAGTATTTCCGGAAAGGAAAGAACGCATGACGAAATCCTCAGTCAACTCAAGTCTAGTGACATCCACCGCATGCGACAATATCCGCACGCAATGAACATACTAGACTGGGGGGACTTGATGACGTATAGTATGTACAACAGGCCTCCTAAGCCCAAAACATACTCTACACCCACTTTGGGCTCAGGCCCAATGACTGCAAATTCTGGACTAAGGTCCAACAATCACAAATCCTGGGCCAACAGTAAGCCCAATGACTAAATTGGCTACGGCCCAGGCCTTGGAATGTGCGCGAGGTACGTAACGGGCTGAACCTTCAACCGTTAGGCCTCTCACATCCGCATCCGAGATTAACACGAACCCTTGTCCGTCAAGAGTCCGGCTCCGGCGACTAACCACTATATGCGATAATCCAGGAAGCTCCAGCGGCAAACCTCGCCTATAAAAGGGGCTCTAATCCCCATACAAGGTACAACAACTTTCTCTCTCATAATTACACACACATACTCCTACTTTCTCTCTAAAAAATGTATACTTACTCTCACGCCGGAGTCTAATCGTGGGGTCCGTCCTCACGGTAAGACTAATGGTTTACCTTTCTTGTGCAGGGATTTCATTCAAACTACCTGAATTAGTACAAGATCAACCCACCGAAGGCTTATTGGCCGAGTCTAGTAACCAACGTCCAAACCTTCTATAACCCATCGCACAAATTGTACTAACAATTATTGAAATATGTGGTCTTGGAATTGTAACAAGGTAAATATAATTTGGAGAATAAATCCATTCTTTTTCAAAATCCTCTAAGCATAGCTCAAATTTACAACTTGATAAATGTCCAAAGGGTTAGATTTGTGTTTTAAACTTCACATTAATGAAATATGTGGTCTTGGAACTGTAACAAGGTAAATACGATTTGGAGAATATATCCATTCTTTTTTAAAATCCTCTAAGCATAGCTCAAGTGGAGGGCCTAAGGATTAGTAGTAGCAAGAAATCAGTTATAAATTAAATAGTTGATTTAATGGAATCAAAGACAAGAGCTTCTGAGAGTTTTATGTCAAAATGGTGGCAACCTGTTCGTTAACATCAATGTTAATACAAGTAAGCCGTAAAAACGTTTATTTATATTTTACGATCTTCTAATGTTTTGTCGATAACAAACGTAAAATCATATTAAGGAAACAAATAAAATACGTAAATGGTTTGAACTAATAGTTTCTAACATATTCACATTTTCACATAAAACACTAAAACAAGTATAAGTGATTTTGTGATTTAGATACATATGTACAACATACTAGTGTTTACATATTGGGTTAACATATACTTAAACTAAGTATACTAAAATGGGTAAAAACATGTAAATACTAAAATGGGTAAAAATATGTAAATACTAAAATGGGTAATAACTAGCAAATGGTATTGACCCATAACCCATGGTTTTATATATACCACTTAACGAAGTTCATTGTATCCTTAAGATACATTGTATCTAGAAAGAAAACCATGGATCGACCCACAACCCATGACCCATGACCCATAACCAAAAATACCCATGGGTAAAGAGGAGCGTTCCACGGATCCCTAGCTTTGTGCTAGCCGGATCCCAAGTGGAAGAGATCCGTGGGATCCGGGGAACAGTAGGATTTTTCCTCTATAAATAGTGAGCCATTTCTTCATTATTTCTTACCCCTTTCTTACATACTTTCTCCCCTGAGTTAAATCTCACTAACCTTAGATTCAAGAGATCTATGTTTGTAGTTTTGATTTTGTGTGATCTTTTAGGTTCCTCCTAAAGGCAAGATCACCACCTTTGAAGTCGAGCAAGCTCAAGTCCATGAGTTGCCATGCTTTTTCATCATCAAGGCTACTGAAGTCTTCTTGCTGATGATCTCTTTCTTTCTTCAAAGAAGTGTAGTGTTGAAGACATTAGTGAAAGATGTCTCAAGTGTCAAGACGAAGATATTAGTGAAGGGTATCTATCGTCTATAGGATAAGCACTTGTGGTAGGTGCGTAGAAGTCAAGACAAGAAGCATTAGTGAAAGGTGCTTAGAAGTCAAGACAAAGAAGCAATAGTGAAAGGTGCCTAGAAGTGAAGACACAAGACATTAGTGAAAGGTGTCTTGTAGATCTAGTCAAAGGCATTAGTGAAAGGTGCCTTAGATGTACATTCGATATGGTGTGTTTCGATGTACAAGATAGACTAGTATTAGATCCAAGGATATTGATGTCCTTGATGATGTTGTAAAGGAGTAGATCTCCTTTGGGATTAGTCATTGGTGTAGTGTGGTAGTAGTTCCTCCTTTGTAATGGAACTAGGTGCTTAGCCTAGTACCTAATAAAGGGTAGGCGACGTTGTGAAGGTGTAGTTCACCTTGGAGTGAAAGAACTAGGTACTTAGCCTAGTACCTTATAAAGGGTTGGCGACGTTGTGTAGGTGTGGTTCACCTTTGAGTGAAAGAACCCGGTGGTTAGCCTAGCACCGGAAAAAGGGTAGGCGACGTTGTGAAGGCTTCTCCACCATAAGGAGATTGGTGTAGTGATTACGAACTCTCGAGTAGGTGACTCGGGGAGTGGAGTAGGGCAAGGAAGGTGTCCTTGTAGCCGAACCACTATAAATACTCGTGTTGTGGTTTTGTGCTTCTTACTCTTATCTTTTCATTACTTACCTTTATATGCTTGTTTATCAACATCCAACACACACATCCAAATAGATTGACATAAGTCGATCTAAATAGATTAAAAGGAAGTTTTAATTGGTAAAATTATTCAACCCCCTTCTAGTTTTCCACAATTGGCATTAGATCTTCGTTACCAAGTTTCTTGAAGTATATTTTACTTTAAAAACTTGATACGATTCATAGTTAATTAAAAACTACAAAGAAGGTTTTTCATAAAAGCAAACACCATGTCTTTCAAAACTATATGTTTGGATGTTGAGTTGATAACCTTTTCATTTAATTGCACTAATCTTCTTTGTCATGTTGATTAGTCAAAGCTCATACCCACCAAGCTTTAGGAGTCGCTTGGTAACAAGAATACCTTCCTTAAGAAGGTATCTTAAATGCAAAGGAGCGGAATCGCCTAAGTGACATTTCTTTGTGTCATTTGTAAAGACATTCCTAAGTGCGCTAGAGGTATGACTTTCTTTTACTTAAACTTGATAATTAAGTATATCTATTTAGGTATTTATATGATTATCTTTTGTGCTTTTACATGTTTTACATGAAGCTTCATTTGGAAGCCTTTTTCTCACATACGTGTTATATTTTTCGTCTATATTCGTAGTATATAAAACTTATGCTTTATTTCTTTTAATACTATAATAAAACAAAACACGAATTTCAAAAATTTCTCCTTCCCTATAAATAATCCCACCCTCGGCCACTCTACCAAACCCTCACTTTTTCAAATCTTCCAATTTCAAGAATTTCCTCTCATTCAAAAATTTCATCTTTCTCCTCATTCCATCTCAACCGAAACCAAGAAGATCCGTCATCAACATGGTTTACATCGCACTCATGCTCATCGCCCTAACACTCATCGCACTTGTGTTCTCTATGATGAAGTTCACATACGGAGACATTTAATTTGTGTTGTTAATCTATATTGGGGTTATATACCCAATCCTTTGTATCATCCTTAGTATTGAAATGCAATATTATTAATAATCTTGTTTATCTAGGTTATTTTTATCATAATGTGTTTGTCACTTACTTTGATTTATATGCTTTATATTCTTTCGTGATACATTAGAAGTCATGTATGCATGCTAAAAGAAAATGTAGGATAAAACATATTTCGTGGTATAAAAACTGTAAAACCTATGTCTTTATCAAATCTGTTTCTGTTACTAGAGATCCACGGATCCCGAAAGTTATACTAGCCGGATCCCATTTGAAAAGGAACCGTGGGATCCGTCCTACTGGAAAACAATTTTTCATGCATATTAAAAACCACTATCTTTATAAATGTAATAATCCACTAGAAAGTCAAAACCTTGAGTAAGTTAAAGTGTTAAATACCATTGTTAATAAAAATCTAGTAAAAACATTAGATTATCATACGTTGACCACAAACATCTCCTTTTATTAACTTATCATTTGTATAGGTTCAACTATGACGCATGAATATGAGTTTGATTTTCACTCACTAGCGTCTACACTCGAACATCTCTCTCGAACCCAACACGCTGCAATCATGTCCGTGGGTTCAATAATCTCAAAACCGTCACTTCCACGAAGGACTTATTGTAGACACCTTTCTACAATTCAAGAAGGTATCAATACCTCCTTCCGAGCCATAGGACTAGAATGTTTTCTTGAAATCAACGAGAAGATATGTCCAAGGTTCATAATGGAATTCTTCATCAAGTCGAACTCGTTCGTAACGAGGATCGCTCTTTATCCCTTTGGTTATATATCAAAACCAAAGGTCATTCTAACCCTTGGGCATTTTGCTCACATCCTCCGGATTCAAACCATGGACAATGTGCCTTCACCAAGATTGGTCTCTTGATTCTCTTCAACTTTCGTGAAGAAAATAGTCCATATTGTTCACACATACCCTCCCTAAGATTTAAATCGCATAATATGCAAACCTCGACCATATTACTCCGATCCAAACATTATCTTCACATCGACATCCGAGAAGAGTACAAGCCCTTGCACTCATTCTACGTGAAAATATTTGAGTCTTAGGGAAATCGAGAAATTCTTCCCGCTTGTTGTGCTCACATGTTGTATTGTTTGCTAACACAACAACAATACAATCTCGCTTTATTTCTTTTCAAGGCGGTGTAAATCTTCAAAGCTCAAGAACAAACTCATCCCTTATGGAATGTTCTTAACGCGCTCTACCATAATGTTATGCACTTCCATCCTCAATTTCAAAGTCCGTTATGCGTACTTGTGAACAAGATGATGGAATCGCTAAACATATCTCATGAAGACTTTCTTCATTCTTGACTCCACCAACACTCATCAATCACATAATGATCCTTCTAGCGAAAACACTCAAGGAATTTAGTAGTATTTCAAATAGGATCAATTCTACTCTACTCGTGCTTTATCAATGTAATCCTATTTCCTTCATGAAATAAAACATCTTACATTTGATATCTTAGTTTTAGAACTCCTTTAACTAATCTTGGAATATAATGCATTGTCAAGATCATTGCATACCTTTAGTAAAGGTTCTACTGAGCAGATAGGCGGATCCCAAAGATTGTGCTAAACGGATCCCTACACTTAGGGAACCGTGGGATCCGACGAACAGAAAATGCAATTGCAAGCATTGTATTTCAAACAAATTCTTAGAAACACCTCACACTAAGCTAAACATAATGTCTTAAGGTAAATTAAGTCCATATCAAGATAGGTTAATCTTTCCTATTCATACATAACTCACCTAGGTCACACTCTAAAACGCTTATAGATCTACCGTTTTGTTTTTAATCCATTACTCTTCCGCTCTAAAACTCACACTTCACTTTCTACTTGATCCCTCACATCTAGTCTTAGAAATCTTTCGATTATGGCAAAATTGATCATAAATCATCCTCACCTCAAAAATTGATCAAGGTTGATCAAAATCTAGTTTTCCCATCTCAAAGCTTCTAGGATATTTTCCAAAATACTATCTTAAAACACAACCTGATCTCTAGGATCATTTAGCTTCAATTGACACTCTAAATCTTTAGTGTCATCCTTACTCATCCATTGGTACTCTTGAAAGTTCCAAATCCTTCCATAAATGACAATCATTAGCTACATCATTCATTACCTTCAAGTACTCAAGCACCCTTCATTTAAAACACTTAGGAGGACTGAAACACTCAAGATGATATAGGTCTTAGATCTTAGAAACATCATTTCCACTCTTTCATAGTCTTTGAGAGCCGGATCCCTAGGATTAGCCTGACGGATCCTCTCGAGGAGGAACCGTGGGATCCGGATGACAGTTTAGGTCAAATCTTGCTAAAACAATCACTTCAACTCATCTTCCTAACTCAAACACTCCATCTCATCTTAAATGAGTTCCTAGATCAGTGTAAACTCTAAGTTGACTCTTGTGCATGTTAATCATCACATTCCAATGAATCCTAGTGGCTTAAGGCTTGAATGCACTTGCCAATTCTCTTGCTTTATAAACCACCTTGTTAGGACCTCCATAGTCATCACTCTCATCCTAACTTTCAGCTCTTGCAACCTCTTGAAATCATCTCATCATGAGGAAAACCCCAAGTAGTAACTTATCCACCAAAGAACCAACCATGAAAAAGGCTCGTGTTGTACACGAAATCTCTTCAACCGAATCATCTCCGGTCAAGCCAACAAATGATAGAATCCTTCATTATCCAATCAAACCAATTCCTAAAAGGATAGTACCCACAAAACTACCTATGCCAAACACCACCATACCTCCTAGGCTAAACAATATCATCTCCACTAAACCATCACCATTGGTTCCTAGAGCTATTTCATTTACTTCACCACTATCATCACCACACCTCTACAATTTAGAGGACTTGCCTCCTAGGCCATCTCATCCGCCTCTGCCAACAACATTCTCCTCATTAGGAGGAATAATGGTTCAAAATCAAGGTGTTGAGTCAACACTTGCTCCGGCTTCCTTTTCGCCGTCTCGATCATATAATCCTATTTGGATTATGAGAAATCATCAAAGTCAACCACCCGACCATATGGAAGTTGACACTTCTTTACCACCACCATCATTCTTGGTCGAGCCATTCTCAAATGCACCTCCACCAATCCCTTCATCGTTTGAAGCTCCACAAGCCGCTTCACTTGATCCTTCGCATCAAGCCATTTCATTTCATCCACCACCACTACCTAGCCATGACAAAGATTGCTATCATTGTCAACATGTTGAAAGTTTGATACATGAAGTACGAGAAGACCAACGTTTCATGTTCTATCATCTCCTCGAACATTTCGACGAGATCAAACCTAAACAAAACTTGAGCTAGAAGAGTTTAGTGGTGTCCAAGCATCAAGCGATAGTTGGTTTAGAAATTCCTAGTCATGTATTTTCTTATTTTCTTAGTTTTTAGAGTCATGTATATCATAACTCTAGTTTTATTAAATGGAATTACATGCTACTTGTTATTTTTCTGAGCATATGATTACCGTGTATTCATACCTCATTTTCTTTGTGATAACATTACTTGTTATATCTCCTTTGCTGAAATTAATCGACTAATACGGATCCTCGAATTGCCTAGACGGATCCCTACTAGGAGGAACCGCGGGATCCGTGAGACGAAAGCTTTATTCTACTAACTTGGACCACATTTGCGTGAAATTGTGAATTATACTTGCTTTCTAACCTTTGTTTTGTAGTTATTCAATTTACACATGAAGACTTTGACATCCCAAAGCTGGGGGCTTTATGTCAAAGCAATACATTGCAAATTACTTGCAATACTAGGTTTACATTCGTGACATCCCCTTGCATAATTGTAATCATCAAGGGGGCACATTCGTCTCTTAGGCGAAATCTTTTACAAACTTATTTGCAAACAAACTAGATTAGTATCACTTACTTGACGCCTTAAATAGGGATGGACTCGTCAAGGAGAGTAAAACGAGATCCTATCCGTTACTTTTCTTTTTATTTTTATTTTCTTTCACATGTTTTTCTTAAAAACGATGTGTTGCTTTCCTTCAAACACTTTTGTTTCGACAAAAGGGAGAAAAAGTAAAACTAAATTCAAACTTTTACAATTTTAGCTTTTCCTTAAAATAATTTTATGTTTTGTCATCAACAAAAGGGGAGATTGTTAATACAAATAAGCCGTAAAAGCGTTTATTTATATTTTACGATCTTCTAATGTTTTGTCGATAACAAGCGTAAAATCATATTAACGAAACAAATAAAATACGTAAATGGTTTGAACTAATAGTTTCTAACATATTCACATTTCACATAAAACACTAAAACAAGTATAAGTGATTTTATGATTTAGATACATATGTACAACAACTAGTGTTTACATATTGGGTTAACATATACTTAAACTAAGTATACTAAAATGGGTAAAACATGTAAATACTAAAATGGGTAAAACATGTAAATACTAAAATGGGTAATAACTAGCAAATGGTATTGACCCATAACCCATGGTTTTATATATACCACTTAACCAAGTTCATTGTATCTTTAAGATACATTGTATCTAGAAAGAAAACCATGGATCAACCCATAACCCATGACCCATGACCCATAACCAAAAATACCCATGGGTAAAGAGGAACGTTCCACGGATCCCTAGCTTTGTGCTAGCTGGATCCCAAGTGGAAGAGATCCGTGGGATCCGGGGAACAATATGATTTTTCCTCTATAAATAGTGACCATTTCTTCATTATTTCTCACCCATTTCTAACATACTTTCTCCCTTGAGTTAAATCTCACTAACCTTATATCCAAGAGATCTATGTTTGTAGTTTTGCTTTTGTCTGATCTTTTAGGTTCCTCTTAAAGGCAAGATCACCACCTTTGAAGTCGAGCAAGCTCAAGTCCATGAGTTGCCATGCTTTTTCATCATCAAGGCTACTGAAGTCTTTTCTTTCTTCAAAGAAGTGTAGTGTTGAAGACATTAGTGAAAGATGTCTCAAGTGTCAAGACGAAGATATTAGTGAAGGGTATCTATCGTCTATAGGATAAGCACTTGTGGTAGGTGCTTAGAAGTCAAGACAAGAAGCATTAATGAAAGGTGCTTAGAAGTCAAGACAAAGAAGCAATAGTGAAAGGTGCCTAGAAGTGAAGACACAAGACATTAGTGAAAGGTGTCTTGTAGATCTAGTCAAAGGCATTAGTGAAAGGTGCCTTAGATGTACATTCGATATGGTGTGTTTTGATGTACAAGATAGACTAGTATTAGATCCAAGGATATTGATGTCCTTGATGATGTTGTAAAGGAGTAGATCTCCTTTGGGATTAGTCGTTGGTGTAGTGTGGTAGTAGTTCCTCCATTGTAATGAAACTAGGTGCTTAGCCTAGTACCTAATAAATGGTAGGCGACGTTGTGAAGGTATAGTTCACCTTGGAGTGAAAGAACTAGGTACTTAGCCTAGTATCTTATAAAGGGTAGGCGACGTTGTGTAGGTGTGGTTCACCTTGGGTGAAAGAACCCGGTGGTTAGCCTAGCACGGAAAAGGGTAGGCGACGTTGTGAAGGCTTCTCCGCCATAAGGAGATTGGTGTAGTGATTACGAACTCTCGAGTAGGTGACTCGGGGGAGTGGAGTAGGCAAGGAAGGTGTCCTTATAGCGAACCACTATAAATACTGTGTTGTGATTTTGTGCTTCTACTCTTATCTTTTCATTAATTACCTTTATATGCTTGTTTATCAACATCCAACACACACATCCAAATAGATTGACATAAGTCGATCTAAATAGATTAAAAGAAAGTTTTGATTGGTAAAACTATTCAACCCCCATTCTAGTTTTCCACAATCTACATTTGGATTTTCAACAATGGGATGATCCATCGGTTTTGTTAGGCATACCAAAAAACAACAAGTTGCTAGAAACATCAAGTAGTTGGAAAACCGTTGGTGCATTGGCTACTTCCTGATCAACTAGTTGCAACTTGTAAAATGTATGTTTTTGTATAAGTTGAGAAGATTTGTATATGCTAGTGGTAGGGATATGTTGTGTGTTATAATTTGAGTATATGTGGAAATCATAATATTCAGTTTCTCATTTTATTTGTTTCATATTGTTCATATCATGTATACAATAGTATGTGAGTTTATTTCTTATCTTTACAGCTCATGAAATTTACATTCAATATTTCAACAACCTATTATTACAACTCATTAATTTTACCTTTTAAATATAAATGAATGCTGAAACAAACTAGAAATGGCAACCAGTTCAAGTTAAAGCTGTCCATAAGCATATTGTACTACACTTCACGTTGACGATGAAGTAATTATGAAATACAGTAAAGGTTTAAGAGTTATTTCTAGAACAAAAGGAGGTGTAAGTAAGAAAATGGTAGTAGACGTGGGAGAAAAGAACAATGGAGTGAATGAATGAGGAATGGTGTGGGTGTTTGTCTCATAAATGTTGGGAAGCTAGGCTAGTAAAACGGTAGTTGAGTTGGTATTAAATATCGTTGCAAAATCTTTCAGTATGTAGTGTGCATGTCAATGTTTACTTTCAAGCATCTAATTCACTTTTTGCTAAAATAGATTGAATTTACTTTCGAGGAAAAAGCGTTCATACAAGAGTTTATCATTTTTAACTCTTATGATTATATATGCTAAGGACAAAATATGCATAGCACATAAGACGGACACTAACATCTGTCAGCTAACTAATATATCTTATATCCTTCTTAATGTAACTTACGATATAAACAAATACATTCATCTTTAACAAATTAATCACAAAGTTATGGTGCATGAGATCCTATTGACAGATTCAGGGAAGAGTGAACACATAAACTAACTAATAGTCGCTGCAATGACCGTTTTATTGTAAGCATCTAAAATTAGTGTGATTTCAAGTAAGTATTAGCTCATACAATGGAGTAGACATGTACAGTAATAATTTAGTGCCAATGCTATCTTTCGAGAGATAACATATTCAAAAGAGATCATAAGCAAAAGCCTAGTAACTTCACTGGAAAAAATAATAGCCTGTGATGAAAAAAGGCAAGTGCTTTATTTACGGTAGATGATTTGCACACTACGAATTTTTATTTGCACACTCTAATATACAAACAGTTGAAGCAGAATATCAATACTATAAACAAATATTTAATACATAAGTTTAAGTGTCTCAATCGATACTCAAATTGTGCAAATCAATTATCTTCTTTTAGTACACAAGACAATTAGCCCTGCATATGGTAACTATGTTAGTAACATTGATTCCGAATTTTCCTAAAGTACTTATATTGATTTCAGGTAATCATAGAGAGGTTAGAACACGAATATCAGTGCTATCTCCACCTAAGCGAACGCCAAATATTCAGTTTAAACCCCCTTCACGGTATCCGCCTCCAAGGTTTATTCAACGTCCGCCGCCACCAAAGTAGAACTGATCATTTTGGTAATAGTGGTTCTTACACCACCAGAATGATTGTCACCGCCACTACAAACCCTCGTATGATTGCTTCTTTAATATATTTGGTGTTCGGATGTAATACATGATAATTAAAAAGAGAATAAGTTATAATGAGTACTAGTTCTCAAGCCTGATATATATGCACAATTTAGTTGTCATAAGTCCCGCAAAATCCAATTTCTTAGACACCATACCCTTATAATCCGAAATCTTAGAGGGCTAGTGATATAATGTCTTACTAAGCTAAATGGTCTTGCGGGTTTGTATTTTGAAACAAATAGCAACAAAAAAGATGATCATATCAATTAAATGGAAGTATACTAAAGCTTCATAAACTAGTTTTTTTTTTGTAAAGGGGAGTAATCCTGCACCCTGGTAAATATATTAACCAAATAAACGTTTAAGTACAATGTATATGAGTGAAATCCCATATATCGACCCGTTACATAGGCATAGAGCTTACATAACAAGATACTTCCTATTTTCTAAACAAGAAAACAAACCGCTACTCAAATGATAACAAATGACACAACGAATAAGATTACTTCCTAGGACCTTGAAACTTTGTGCCATACATGGCATTAAAGTTATCAAATTCAGGAAGATCACGAACTGCTTTGCATAGTCATCAAGTCATATTCATCATAGTCATCTTCAAACTCCACGCCACCGCTAAATATATTAGAGACTCATCAAATGGGTTAGCAACAACCTCATCTTGAAATCGGACACCTCAATCTCCCACTTTAGAAAAGGGTTAGCTCTCTTAGTAGAAGAGGTAGGCGGAATAGGTAGACCATCATCATCCACAAGAGTAGCTTTCCCATCAATAATTAGTTTTCAAGCTTACAATTTTCTCAACTATGGGAGTAGAACCAACATCTATTGTTCCCATTGAATCACTCAAGCGGAACATGTGATGTATAACCGATCTTAATCGACTCATCCTCATTAACCTCCATTGTCGACCATTATCCACATCTGTATCGTCCATATTAAGAGCATCATCTTGATTAGGCGTAGTGATCTGGTTCCACTCGAACTAGCCACATTAGAAGCCATCGTCTTACCGACATTTACTTTCTTGGGTTCGGGAGGAGGCTTTTGGGCGATATTCAAAATGCTTGCCCACCACGATTTAGTAGAACCTCCTCGACCGGATTCGCCCAACTTGTTTTCCTTCTTCTTATTGATAACGATCGAAAACCATCACTTACGTCCTTATGAGGTTGAGCGGTCGAATCACAACCTTAGGACAATCCACCAAAGTATGTCCAAATACCGACATTTCTCACATCTAGGCGGTTTCCATTCATATTCAACACGGATCTTCTCAATAGTCGAACCCGTACCATCAAGTAAAGGAATCTCGACGGTGAGGCATCCCTAAGAACCTCATCCGACTTCACTTCAATCATACACCTAGCAAAACTACTACGGCCCCAAGATTCTTTGCACATTTGACTAGTAAAAGCATCTAACCTTTTGGGCGTACCAATCAATGTAGCAAGAAGGCCGAGCCCGTCATCGAAAAACATAGCTAAAGGAACATCATGGAATTTAACCCACACGGAATGTTAGTCAAATCCTCTTTAAGCAAGTTGGTGTTCAATGTCCATGGTTTAAGAATAATAGGAACATTACGAATCAACCAAGGACCATTATCAAGAACATCATCAACGCCTTTTTCGAATTAAACTTGAAGAAGAAGAATCCTTAGCGTTCATCATAACCTTTTGTAAACCATACTTAGCCCACGTATTGCGAACATAATAGTCGACCTTGAGGGAAAGCAAGGCGTTGACCAAGGAAGTATCCGTAGAGTATTCCCAAACCTCATGTTCACCTCTTCCACCACTTTCATTGGGATGAAAGGTCAACATCATTCTTCTTTTCTTTGCATTCTAGCCTCAGAAAATTAGACACGTGTTTATGGGATTCATTAGAAGCAACACCAGCGTAAGAAACCGACTTAACTCCATTACCACTAGTAGTAACAACCTTGGGTGCATTAGGATCGGAAGTAACACAATGAGTAGTACCATACATCCGGGATTGCATAGCCACATCAAAACTCGACGGAGGTATTTCTTGAATAAACTTTAGTACCATTCGACTTAGATTGAAGCCCAATACCACTCGAATTGTTCACATCGAAGATGAAGCCATCTTAGCAATATCAACATCAATTTTATTCATTGCTTCATCAAAGTTCGATGCGCATTAGCAATCAATTGCTCCACACTAGGTTGTGAAACATTAGAGGCCGAATCGAGCGTGTGTATCATGGCTTTGCTCCAAATCATCCAAAACAACCTTATCCTTAACCTTATTCACGTTATCGCCCCATCACATTCAATATGATCAACAAGACTCTCGTCGACCGGTACTCCCATCATCATTGCTTGTATTCAACCATGCATCAAGTTCATCATCCTTTTGCACCCCAACTTGATCGGCCAAGTTAGAAGGTGCATCAATAATTCTGAACCACTAGTTTGATCGGCCAAACTAGTAGAAGACCCCACATCTCTGGTGCCCTTACGAGCACTATTCTTGTTAAAGAAACCTTTTTCCATCCCTCTTAAACCCTCAACCAACCGAACCAAAACCCCACAAACAAGTACCAATCAACCAGCTAGCATCAAAAAAGATAAACCCTAGGACAATCAAAAAAGATAAAACCCTAACTGAAAAAGTTAGGGTTTTAAGCGTAAGCACCAAAAAATCTAACCTCCAGCCATGTAATCGATCAACTAATGAATTGTAATTATGAGATGTCTCAATAATAAGAATCGGAAGCTTCATAAACTAGTTTATGCAAGAAAATATAAAACTTGCTGTCAATACATATCATGACTCGTGAGGATTAGTCATTTCACAAAGAATATGAAAATCAAAGCAGTTCATATGGGCAGACATTGCTCGTTCTGCCATTGTCTCATTGAAAGCAATGGTGTCACAAAGACACTCAATGTCACATTAATATTTTTCTATGTTTCACATTAATTGCATCCCTTCTACCACACACCTATGACCTATTCATGACTGAAACATCTCTTCAAATGTTAGTTTATGTGTTGTTGAGTATTATAGATTTATAGTTATATGTTATAGGTAAAAGTGTTTTTACAGCAGTATTTATACTGATAAGATGAATCATAAAATAATACAATACAAAAAGTTACTGTTAACATAATGCTATAGGTGTCACAAAAAAACTTATAACAAATACAAACACATGCGTGGTTGGTCGTCTTTCACAAACGAGGCGAAGTTATTAAATTGTTGTTCTACTATTGATGATGATGTTGATGATGTTGAAGCGGGAACTCCATAAATGAACTGACCACATAAAAGTAGTAGCATCAAGTGACAATATTGAAATGGTAAAGTTTAAATTATGCAAGATTAGGTGAAGTGGAGACCACGTTCACCACAACAACTCAACGACATATTAGCCTCTCTCTCAACCACCAATTTCATCACAAAAAATGTGTAATAAGACCACCAACTTTGCCAAATACAAATACCAATCACACACACGCACACAAAGAGAACAAAAATCTCGGTCGTTTGCACGACCGAGTTGTGCAAAAACTTGGTTGATAACGCGTATGGTGGGTGGTGGGGGTCGTGTTTTAGTGCGTACCGCGTATAGGAGGATGCCGAGTTGTCCAGCCCGCAATACATTAGTCTAAGAATGGCTGTAAAGAAATCATACAAATATACGCAACTAAATCGTCTACAATAAATTGATCCACCAACTTGAAATACAGTGACTTTATTGATTTTCATTTCACACTTTAATTTGCACAGTAGTCTAAACTAGGATACGATTTAACATGATAGACAAGTCTCCACTACACTTAAATGCAACATATACAAAACTATTCAGGGGAAAATCTTCAAAACCTTGTTACAGCATCAGATGATGTGGGTGACATAGCACCACACTGTAGGTGGCACGTTAGTTTTTCAACTTATAACTCATATGCTATAACTTGTAGTAAAACATATTTCCTCGTCACTCAAGTTATAGGATGTATTTCTCGGGCAATATAATCTTTAAATTTTGTTTCATTTATTAAATAAAACAACACATTGTTATCAAATTAAAGATAAATTTATCACTCTAGTAAAGAACTAGAGGTGATAAGGATCAAACAGATTTTGTACAAGCACTTATGGGATTATTCATCATTGGTCTAGTTGATCCAACATGGATTGATTTGCCTATTTTTATAAAGGATCCTTGAGTGATAAAGACTTATTTTATTTCATCCCCTAGTGTATCCTTCCATTGAGGTTTTAAGTCAAAACATACAACATTGCTATACTTCCAAATGGACCAAGTTGTTGTCCGAACTACAACATCGAACCAATTCTGGATTGAAGTATCGAGATTAGTCGATTCTGACCTGGTAAGAAGCTATGTCCTTTGGGTTACCCTCCCCTACAAAGCACTCTAATGCAACACACGTGCAGAAGTGTGGTTGCCATATATATATGCACTACGACGTTTGAGGCCTTTGGAGACGAACAAAGTCAAGCGTATACAAAATTCAAGCGTCAAGTGTCGTTGCTAAAACTGCAGGCCTCAAGGTCAAGCGTATACCAAAATGCTTCGTTGAAAGTCAAAGTCAAAGTTTTAATTTTTATTTTTGTCTTCTTGAAACTTCAACGGCACCCATCGTCGCCAAAAGTGGTCCATCGTGAAAGGTTGTTATTGTTGTATTGATAAGATGAGTTGGTGGAGTTACCTATTAAATGACACACCAGGTCTTAATGTCTTGTTAGTAATTTCATATTTATATCATTGCAATGAGTAGTTGAAGTTGAAACCTATCACGATAGTTAATGGTGGAGCTCATCCAATGGTGCTTCTTCTGTTATTTCAATTACACATGGTTAATGATAGAAAAAATGTAGGTAATTCATTTTATAAGGTTAGAAATTTGGTTATTTCGGATAGTAATAGTGATGATGATAAATTTTATGAGGACTACAATGAAACTACTAGATATAAGGCATTTGACGGTGCTAAAAGTGGTAGTTGATCGGACATGAGGAGCATATATGAGCACTGGAAGGAGGACACATATGATTAAGACATTTATTATGACGATACTTTTGATGACTATGATTTGGCTAGTGCCCAAATGAAGTATGCTAACGCATATGCCAATAATCTTTGTGGTCAAATCAGATACGTGTGTGTTTTATTTTGCATAAGTATGGCTTGCCATTTCTTATGTTAGTTTATGTCTTAAACACTCTAGGCGCGTCTTGTTTGCCTTTCTGTCTGGGGTGTGGGTCCCACACCCATTGTACTTAATTATTTTTTTGGTGTAATATTATTTTACCGGGGATACATTTGAAATAAATAAATAAATAAAAAACAAAAAACTATCATGATAAATCTTAAGCCCGAGTTTGTAGTCTTAAGCCTTGTGCATTGTCAACTCACTTATGATTTTATGATAGACATGGGTCATATATACTAGCTGTATCTGGTTAATGGTGCATCTGTATAAGATGGAAACTGTATCCTTAAGTAATTTAGTTTATAACTTTGTATGTAGTCACGCCAACCTTCTCAGAAAGATAGGATTTATTCGGTTTGTGTATGTGTGACGATGTGCCAAAAAGGTAGAAAACCATGGAAAAAAATCAGTAAAAGTTCGACACCAATTTTTGAATAATATGATCAAATTTACTTCACCTTATTTGTTATTTCTTTTTGAGTTTAGCCCAAATAACGTGTCTACGTCAAAATTTAAAGCTATCATTCACTTTGCATTAGTAAAAGATAAGGTGCTTATGTCAAAATGATATAAAGTTAGCTTAATTTCTCTTGTGTAAACGACTATTGAGTAACAATGGATACTCTAGTGGTTAAGTGCAGTGAAAACCAAAATAAATACAATCATTTAATACCAACAACCCCATCTCAATTTATATCAACAAGCATGTACTCCTCTATATATACTATGCATATCTTCCATGCTAAAAAAACATCTTAATCCATCTTCTTTCTCACCAAATAACCTTAGTCACACCATCATTAGTATGCTAGCTCCAAGTGTTGATCAGCACACAACTACTACTGTGTTTCTAAAGTATACTTTCAAACATAAGCCCGGGCGAAACCCACACCACACATGCTCAAACCCGGCCATTTATATTTCTACTTTTATTTTACGACACACAAGGAATAAACCTTTCAATCATTATTGAAATAGGTGATCTTGGAAGTACAACAAGCTTGAGGTAAATCTGATTTTTTACTATTTTCTCTCATACTCTTGCTTTGCTTTTCACAATTTAAACTAGGGTAAACATATATATCTCGCAACACATGCTCAAAAAATGAAGAATGTTTTAATGGTATATATGTCAAATCGTACTCATTGCTTTGCCCTTGTGTGTATTATTTTAGTGAGGTGAACGAGCAAAATCTATCGATCAAGTAACTTGGAGGAAGTGGGCCGTCACACAATACAATTGGTCAAAGCGGAAGATATGCAATAACCAGCATAAGACAAAAGTTGTTTCATAGAAAAGCTAAAAGAGTGGCACAACGACCTCGCCAAGTAGTCCCGTAACAAAATACAAATAGTTTATAACCAATGTTAGTTACAAGAATTCTAATCAGGTTTAGGTCTGTTTTAACTGCTTGGAGGTTTTCTTCTACTTGGCACAATTTGCGTCTCTTCAGAATCGAGGCGGCCATTTGAACAGAAGGGTTCCCGCATTTTCCAAATCCACGTGTTTTCCCTCATGTGGTACAACAACCATAACATTGTACCTATAATCGATTAAAAGCGACAAATCCTAGATAACTCCTTGTCGGTTTGAGATGAGCGATATATTGCCGCGGTGGGCGGTGTCTAATGGCAAATGTCAAAATGTCCGCCAACATCAAGTTCTCTAATGACTCATCTTTTACATTGCATTGTTGTAATGTAATTGACGATTGATCTTTAGAATTCTATAAACTACGGGCGTCTTCGGGACCATATCGTAGTAGAAAATATTTTAAAGGAATCCTTACCAAGTTTGTCTTTAAGCGAACTTGCCATCTATAACCGCTTTTTTGTGTAGCTTCTTTTCAATACTGCGCCCCTTTGTGTCTCATAATACCTTGGTTATTATCTTGTTGCCCAAATCTCTTTCTATTGGGTGTTTTAGTTCCAAGATTTTACCTTCCTGGTTCTTCCATAACCCTTTAGATTTTGGTTTTCCATATATCTTATTCCCTGAAACTATGTAATCACAAAAATCACGCAGTGTTTTTAAGCAGTTCTTTTCCGTCATAGCCAAAATTGTTGAGTAGCCTAAGCTACCTAATTCTTTTAGGGCTTTAGAAAAGTCCCCATCCCCCGAAATCAACATTATGTAGGACAGGGGAGGTTTAGCATGGGAATACTTAAACATATCAAGCTCCATGGCTGTATCAACTGCATCTTTAGAATTACTCGGAACGTCTCTTAATACCACTCCGGCTCTATCGCATTCTATTCTAGATTGGTCACTAACCGCTTTACTACTGTAACCCTATATAGCAGATATCTTTATTTTTGGGAACCTATGTTTTAATTGTTTTTTGAAAGGGCTTTGTAAAAATATTGTATCTTAAAAGGGCTTTGTAAAAATCTTTTTTTTGTTTTTTTTGTTTTTGGCTTCTGATAAGCTCTTAAGCACTTTTCAATAGGTGTTTGGTTAAGCTTATAGTGAAATTAATACAAATAAGCTATTAAGTATATGGAAAATTCTCGGATGACTAATTTGCCTCTTGATATGACTTACTATGATGATTTCCTCAACATCAAAAAACAATTAAAACATAGGTTCCCAAAAATAAAGATATCTGGTACATATGGTTACGTTAGTAAAGTGGTAAGTGACCAATCTAGAGTAGAATGCGATAGAAGCTGGAGTGGTACTAAGGCGTTCAGTAATTCAAAGATGCGGTTAATAGAGCCATGGTGCTAGATATGTTTAAGTATGCCGCCAAACCTCCCGTCCTGAGAATGTTGATTTGGGGATGGGACTTTCTAAAGCCCTAAAGAATAAGGTAGCTTAGGCTACACAACAATTTTGGCTATGACGGAAAAGAACTGCAATTTTGTGATTACATAGTTTCATGGAATAGGATATATGGAAAACCAAAAATTAAAGGGTTATGGAAGATCCAGGAAGGTAAAAGCTTGGAACTAAAACACCCAATAGAAAGAAGTTTGGGCAACGAGATAATAACCAAGGTATTCTGTGACACGAAATGGTGCAGTTTTGAAAAGAAGCTACACAAAAAAGCAGTTGGGTGGATTGTAAGTTCGCTTAAAGACAAATTTGGTAAGGATACCCTAAAAATATTTTCTACTACGATATGGTCCTGAAGACGTCCGATTTTATAGAATCTCTAAAGATCAATGCGTCAATTACATCACGACAACAACAAAAGAGGAGTCATTAGAGAACTTGATGTTGGCGGACATTTTGACATTTGCCATTAGACACCGTCCACCATGCAATATAACGCTCATTTCAAATCGACAAGGAGTTATCTAGGATTTGTCAGTTTTTAACTGATTATAGGTACAATGTTATGGTTGTTGTACCACATGAGGGAAACACGTGGATTTGGAAAATGCGGGAACCCTTATGTTCAAATGGCCGCCTCAATTCTGAATGAGACGCAAATTGTGCCAAGTAGAAGAAAACCTCCAAGCAGTTAAAACATACCTAAACCTGATTAGAATTTTGTAACTAACATTGGTTATAAAGTGTTTGTATTTTGTTATGGGACTTCTTGGCGAGTCACAGCCACTCTTTTAGCTTTTCTCGTGAAACAACTTTTGTCTTGCGTTGGTTATTGCATATCTTCCGTTTTGAACAAGCCGTATTCTTTGGTGACGAGCCCACTTCCTCCAAGTTACTTGATCGGATAGATTTTGCTCGCTCACCTCACTAAAATAATACACACAAGGACAAAGCAATGAATAAAATTTGACATATATACCATTAAAACATTCTTCATTTTTTGAGCATGTGTTGCGAGATATACATGTTTATTAACTGTAATGTTCCCACGCCCAGAGATTACACACCCAACATATTCACACATATCCAAAATAGTCGATGAGCTATAGAATGATATATTAGTATAACAAGACAAGTTATTGACATTACCTTCCAGCAATAGATCTATCTTCGTTGTTGTATGACGAGAGTATGAGGTTCTCGAGAAGAAGAGTGATGAAATACATAATTGCATACAATAGTAAGAACCACTTAAGGATGTGTATCAATGTTAAGAGTGATATTACAATACTTCTAAATCTATGTATCATTGTTGCAAATTTGCATACAAGTGTTGTATATCATGAAGATTGAGTTGTCTGACAACTACATATTTATCAGTTTTATATTCATGTAACAATTTCTTCTATTCATGTATCAGTAGCATATGCATCAAACTGTCTGTATCACAAAGATTGGTACTTCACCAAGAATTTGTAAAACAAACATAAAACATAGTTTCATCGTAAATATTGGTACTTCTGCATCGTAAATAGTGGCCACATGGATATATTTTTTTTAGCTTAAAATTGAAGTTGGTTAAAGAAGTCAATAATAAAATATTAGTTTTGAATTAAATGTAGAAAAGAAATGTCTGGTAGAGGTGCGTCCGCATAATTCTACAAATAGGTTACTAAATTTTCATCAAGTTCATGTTATTTACTTAGTGCCACTCTTTTAATTTTGATCAAAAAGATAATAATTAATACATCACGGCTAAGATTACTTCATACACTATCTTACTTTAAGCTACTATTCTACATTAACCCTATATATATATATATATATATATATATATATATATATATATATATATATATATATATATATATATATATATATATATATATATATATATATATATATATATATATATATACACACTAAACAGTACTCGTGCATAGCAACAAAATTTTATAGCGACAGTTGTTTAGTGATAAAAAAAGTTTATGGGTTATAAACAAAAAATAATAAAGGCATACGGTCAGAGTGGAATATGAGTGGAAACCACCTCGTTGTGGTGTTTGTATGGTTTTTGTCCATGATCAGACCCAATCTCCCAAACGTGTGCCAGTAGACCTTAAACATCAAGCACCAAAGAATGATGGGTTTCAAATGCCTCAAAGGAAGGCGTTTCGTGGTATCGAGGTGAGAAAATAGGCTAAATTTAGCCCTTTTAAACATAAGAAGCAGGTGTATCAGCATGTGTCAGAGAAGCATGTGTATCAGCATGTGTCAAAGAAGCCAGATGCTACAAAGAAGAAGATTACTGAAGTGGCCAGTACAAGTGGGACGAATATTGCTACATCAAATCCGTTTGATGCTCTTAATATGGTTGATACTAATGAGGATGATATTCCTAGTGTTCACATTAACTTGACCAAAGATGGTAGCTCGCTAAGGGTGGAAATGGTAGCACTAGTACTACTCCTATTGTTGGAAAAATTGAGGAGCTTGAAAAGCTAATTATTGAGGAAAGTTACTCTTGTGGATAATGACGGTAAACCTCTTAAAAGGTTGATTTGAAAGAAAAGGCGCATGATCGGCTACTAAGCCTAGTTCTTCTTCCTCTCCGTATTCTATGGTGGGTATCCCATTCTCTAAAGTGGGGGATGTGATTGTTTCTGACAGTGATGATGAGGAGGTGCTTGAGCCGGATAATCCTATGGCTAAATTTTTCGCATCAACAGGCGGCGGTCATGAGCTTGAAGATTATTATGATGATTATGCGGCAGGTCTATGATTTACCAAGGAAATTGGATGCTTTTTCTGACATGTATGATATCAAGCTCCAAGGTCGTGGTAGTAAGCAATCTAGATGTTAGGTTACGCTTGGTTTTGTGTCAAATGTAATCTAGTGAGTAGTGGTTGTTTTACTGTTTTAAGGATAGGAAGTGTCTTGTTATGTTAGCTTTACTACCTATGTAATGGGCTGAGATATGTGACTTCACTCATATCCTTTGTACTTAAATATTTTTTGGAGTAATATATTTACCGGGGAAACCCTTTACCCAAAAAAATAAAAAATAATAAAAGTTTGAAGATTAAGGGATTAAACATAATGTTTTGAAACCCGGTTCGACCCGGGCGGTTCAACAGGCTGAACTGTTCCGGTCGAAAAACGGGTCGATTTAAACAGAGTCAACCCGATGGATTGGGTCGAAAACAGGTCAAATTAAACCGGGTCAACCCACCGGTTTTGAAGCGTCCCGGGTCAACCCGATTTTCGATGTGTATTATTAATTTCCTTTTGAAATATATGTTTTCAACATTTCTTTTTTTAGTTTCAACTTTTCACTTTTTACTTTTTGTTTTTTCCTTTATATGTAGTATAGCGGTACCAAAGACGTTTCGTGGCGGGTACCTGTGACGATTAACGGATAAATAGATCTCGATGAGACCTAATTCCATCGGTTTGTATCGGTTTCAACGGGTCCTTTCTGGTTCGTTTTCGGATGGCTTTTATTGGTTAGCGAAACCGGTGGCGACAACGGTTCCTGGTTGAACCCTTTGTCCGGTCCGGTTTTCAAAACTATATATACCATCAACTTGTTAACTTAGTATGAAGCTTTGTTTGTTTTATTAATTTGTATAATGTATATAATAACATGTACTTTTTATTTTAGGGTGTTTTAAAAATAACTTTAATTAGTATGTTTAATTATTTTATTTTTTGGATTATGTTGTAGCTTGTTTAAATTGTGGCTTGTTTAAATTGTACCTTGTGATAATTTTATTGTACTTTTTAATAAGGGGTGCTTTAATTGGTTGTTTTTAATTTGGTAGATATCATTTTAATTGGTTGTACAATGTGAATAAATTATTGTACTTATAAGTAATGTGGTGTTTTAATAAGAGGTATAATTACACTATGCATTTCTCACACCTTTGACTTTCAAGATTTCACTTTTCAAGGTTTGACCATACACTCTTTATATATAGTATAGATTAACTCAGTAATTTTAACAACATCCGACCAAAAGCTTTAAACAAGAAGTCACCTATCTCACCAATCTTCAATTTAATTCAGTTTTTCCTAGACATATGTAGAACAACTTGTGGCAACTGATGGAAGCTTCCAAGACATGCGTGCCAATCAATTTAAGACTCAATCACAAAATACTCTCCTGGGATTTCTTGCACCTGGTATTTGAGCTTGTATGAACCTGCTGGATACTGAAAAGCTTGACGAATGATGTGATTGACATCATCCCATGGGTACAAACCACTAAGTAGGATATTCCAGTTGTTGTTGTTAGATGCTTGCCTAACCGATATGTTCACAAACTTCAAAGGTGGGAAAATGCATCTTTGCACCTGACCGACCCCATTCCATACAATTATGTTGTAAAGCTCACACACATCGAGAAACTGCTAGTAGGTCGCACCGCACACGCGGCCTCGCGTGCGGAACTCATTCTCCGTCGTTGATATTTTCAATGTTCTCTCTTGACAGGTTCATGTTCAACGCCATACGTTTTCAAACATGCTTTGCTACGTTTGAATAAGTGAGTTTGAGTGGCGCAGTATGAACTCTCTTTTGAAATGTATGTATTTGGTGATCATGAGTGTTCTAACCGAGAGTTTGTTGCCAGTTGTTCGCTGTTGGTTCTAACCGAGAGTATGTTTGGCAAAACTAGTTGTAATGTAAACTGTAAATTGTAAACTGCAAAGCTGTTAACATGAGCTACAAGCTCAAACTAGGCCATTTATATTTGTACTTATTTTTTACGACACACAAGCAACAAACCTTTCAATCATTATTGGAATAGGTGGTCTTGGATGTGTAACAAGCTATAGGTAAATCTGATTCCTTACTATTTTTCACATATTCTTGCTTTGTTTTTCAAAAAATAAGCTAGGGTATGTTTAAATTTTTTTGTTTAATATGCACTCTCATTTTGGAGTTCATGAGTGTCCTTAACGAGAGTTTGTTGCCAGCGATTCGCTGTGGGTTGCAACATTACACTTTTCTAATTTTTTATATCATGGTTTATAAATAATTTACATATAATTGTTTTAAACTAAAACAATTAAAATACTTTATTTCATAGATTTACATTAAATAAATTAATCTGAATCATGTTGCTAATACAGGTCATATTATGTAATTTATTTCCCTTCTATCGGGTAAAAAAAATGTTTCATACGTATATTTAGTTTTTTGGATGGGATTAAAGCAAAAATTTCTAAAAAAAAAGAGCATGTATACAATGAACAATAAGTTCCTCCAGCAACAAAACTCATGACTTGGTTAAAGAAACTCCAAAAAAAAACATACTTTAACATTTGATAAATTACTACACAGGGGGGGCATACTTTTAACATTTGATAGATTGCTATGCAGGTGGTATGCATACACATGATTCATTGGATGGAAATTGTATAAATGCGCATGAATTTCCCTCGTTTGAAAGATACGAGGCATGTGACTAAGAACTTGTATCATGTGAGATAATCTTGTGACATACTAATTGTGAACAAGCATCCACCCACCACAATACGACTCTAACTTGTTATCGCGAAAATCAAGATCCTCACCAAATGACTTCATCTGGCATTGCAATTGATAGTCTCTTGTAAAAAGGGGTATCAACCCCTTTCACATCCTTAAAGTGGATGGTAGTTTTGCATATCCAAAAACCAAATTAGAAACACCTAAAATTAAATGAAGACAATGTTTGGTTGTTGTACATAGGCTCCAAATTTAGGTGTTCATTAAAGATACATAAGTGGTGTTGTTGTGTATATTGATGACTTCTTACATGTAGAAGTAAGATCAATTTATATAATATTGAATTTTAGTTAATGTTCTTGCAATTCTAAACATATTATCATAAATGCTGGTCCTTTTGTTTCTAATGTATATTCTTTCATTTTCTTTTGCCGAAAGTAGATATTGATTAAAATGAAATTTCACATAGTTTATAGCAAATTAGTCAAAGGCGTTGGACTTATCACTTATGTCTGATATGGAACAAAAAGTAACTCAATACAAAAGGTAAACCATTATAGTAACTCAATACAAAACTTAAAGAAAAGTAGTTGATTTGCACAATCCATTAATTGATAGGGACACTCAAAAGTATTGTATACTGACATATATACCCTTAGATCACTTTACCCATATCACTCCTGCAAGGGTATAAATGTCAAGACGTAACAATTTGGAGTGTTTCAATCAATTCATAAAGTGTGCAAATCACCTCCGTTAAAGAAAGTAACGTCTAACGGGTCAATTAATACCGTTTCACATTCAAACAACATTAATTTACGGTTATTGAAAGATTAAAATAGTATTTCCTAAAAAAAAGAAAAAAATGATTAAAATAGTATTTAAGTATTCAGAAATTCTGAAATGTAAAACATATTTCAAAATAGACACATTTGACCGCTAGTTAACTATCTTACTTTAGCTGGTAAAATTATAGTTACGTTATCCTTATTCAATTCATATGCCACAAATAATTAATTGCGTTATCCGTAGACTTGTAATTCACTATCACCATCACCGTCAACTTAGCGTTACATCAACTTCATCACTAAACACACATTAAATATATATATCAATGGGTGTCTGGGACACCTCTCGCTTAGTCTAATGTCACGAATCATCATTCATATGTGATCCATCAGATATATATATCAACGAACCGTGCCGGTCATAAACCAAATCTCAGTCTCCCTCTCTATCACAAACTCGTTTCTATTTCTCTTAAAACTTGACAGATGTTCGTGTAAGCTTATTTTAAGGCTTATTAATTTATTGAAACTTCAATAAACTCGTAAACTCATTTTTGAACTTATCGACTTTATAAGCTCGAGTGTATAACCTTATAAAGCCAAAATAGACTAAGTTTATACACTTATCAAATTCTTGATAAGTTCGTAAAACCGTCAAATATGACAAACACCCATCTTCTTGTTCTTTTTTTGACATAACGTATATTCCGCCCACCGCTTTTCTTCAATAACCACCACCCAAATAAAAAACGTGACCAATACAAATCAGAAGTGGAGCACTTGCTCAAAATTCGTGACCCGTTTGGTTAATCATTAACAACATAACCATGTTTTATTAAAGAGATTTTTTTATGGACCATTTAAGATACCAAATTATGAAAAGAAACGGAGCACAAATAAATTACCAAAATGAACTTGGTTCAACTAACTTGTATATCAATATCATCCGTTTTAACTTGTATATCAATATCTATGTTTAGTAATCAAGAACAAACTCTTAGGACCCCTTTTGTGAATCAAGAAGAAACTCTTAGGACCTCTTATGTCACTAAAAAAACTTATGTGCTTCTTGTAGTTATTACTTGTGTTTCTAGTAGTTGTAATGTTTTTGTTATCATGGTATAAAAACACTTTATGTGTGATAATCTTTTATTTATGAATGAATGGGCTTGTTTTCTTATTTTTTTTTATTATTTGTCCGATATGATTGGTTGATATTTGTTTTGGCTACTTAGCCTCTCTTTTATTCTCTTTTATGGTGGATATTTGTCTTGGTTGCTTCATGTTAGATATTGTATATTTGTCATCTAACTTGTTTTTGTAGCAAGAATCATTGCTCGATTCTTTGGTGCCTTCCAAATAAGGGAGAGCCTTAGCGTCGTCTAGACATTATTTTTGCTTCGACAAAAAGGGGTAGAAATGGGGATAAACTCAACTAAAACTTGTTTTAAAGAATTTTTCACCTAAAATGAGTTTATATTTTGTCATCATCAAAAAAGGGGAGATTGTTAATACAATTAATATCCAAAAACATTATTTCTATTTTTCGACATCCCTACATTTTGAAGATAACAAAATGTAAAAACGTTTGACGTCAAAATTAACGTAAAATAAGTTTGTAGTCGAAATATCTCGTTTCAACGTAAATCACAGGTAAGAACAAAGAAATTTACAACATGACAAATAATCAAAGGATTAAATTTGTGTTCTATAAACTTTACATTTTTAATGTGACAAAACATTTTACGACTTGACAAATAATCAAAGATTAAATTTGTGTTCTAAACTTCACATTATTGAAATATGTGGTCTTGGAATTGTAACAAGGTAAATATAATTTGGAGAATAAATCAATTCTTTTTCAAAATCCTCTAAGCATAGCTCAAATTTACAACTTGATAAATGTTCAAAGGATTAGATTTGTGTTTTAAACTTCACATTATTGAAATATGTGGTCTTGGAATTGTAACAAGGTAAATACAATTTGGAGAATATATCCATTCTTTTTTAAAATCCTCTAAGCATAGCTCAAGTGGAGGGCCTAAGGATCAGTAGTAGCAAGAAATCAGTTACAAATCAAATAGTTGATTTAATGGAATCAAAGACAAGAGCTTATGAGAGTTTTATGTCAACATGGTGGCAACCTGTTTGTTAACATCAACATTTGGATTTTCAACAATGGGATGATCCATCGGTTTTGTTAGGCATACCAAAAAACAAGAAGTTGCTAGAAACATCAAGTAGTTGGAAAACCGTTGGTGCATTGGCTACTTCCTGATCAACTAGTTGCAACTTGTAAAATGTATGTTTTGTATAAGTTGCGAAGATTTGTATATGCTAGTAGTAGGGATATGTTGTGTGTTATAATTTGATCAGTATATGTGGAAATCATAACATTCAGTTTCTCATTTTCTTTTTTTCATATTGTTCATCATGTATACAATAGTATGTGAGTTTATTTCTTATCTTTACAGCTCATGAAATTTACATTCAATATTTCAACAACCTATTATTACAACTCATTAATTTTACCTTTTAAATATAAATGAATGCTGAAACAAACTAGAAATGGCAACCAGTTCAAGTTAAAGCTGTCCATAAGCATATTACACTTCACGCTGACGATGAAGTAATTTTGAAATACATTAAAGGTTTAAGAGTTATTTCTAGAACAAAAGGAGGTGTAAGTAAGAAAATGGTAGTAGATGTGGGAGAAAAGAACAACGGAGTGAATGAATGAGGAATGGTGTGGGTGTTTGTCTCATAAATGTTGGGAAGCCAGGCTAGTAAAACGGTAGTTGAGTTGGTATTAAATATCGTTGCAAAATCTTTCAGTATGTAGTGTGCATGTCAATGTTTACTTTCAAGCATCTAATTCACTTTTTGCTAAAATAGATTGAATTTACTTTTGAGGAAAAAGCGTTTATACAAGAGTTTATCAGTTTTAACTCTTATGATTATATATGCTAAGGACAAAATATGCATAGCACATAAGACGGACACTAACATCTGTCAGCTAACTAATATATCTTATATCCTTCTTAATGTAACTTGCGCTATAAACAAATACATTCATCTTTAACAAATTAATCACAAAGTTATGGTGCATGAGATCCTATTGACAGATTCAGGGAAGAGTGAACACATAAACTAACTAATAGTCGCTGCAATGACCGTTTTATTGTAAGCATCTAAAATTAGTGTGATTTCAAGTAAGTATTAGCCCATACAATAGAGTAGACATGTACAGTAATAATTTAGTGCCAATGCTATCTTTCGAGAGATAACATATTCAAAAGAGATCGTAAGCAAAAGCCTGTGATGAAAAAAGGCAAGTGCTTTATTTGTAGTAGATGATTTGCACACTATGAATTTTTATTTGCACACTCTAATATACAAACAGTTAAAGCAGAATATCAATAATATAAACAAATATTTAATACATAAGTATGAGTGTCTGTGCAAATCAATTATCTTCTTCTAGTACACAAGACAATTAGCCGTGCATATTGTAACTATGTTAGTAACATTGATTACGAATTTTCCTAAAGTACTTATATTGATTTCAGGTAATCATAGAGAGGTTAGAACACGAATATCAGTGCTATCTCCACCTAAGCTAACGCCAAATATTCAGTTTAAACCCCCTTCACGGTATCCGCCTCCAAGGTTTATTCAACGTCCGCCGCTACCAAAGTAGAACTCATCATTTTGGTAATAGTGGTTCTTACACCACCAGAATGATTGTCACCGCCACTACAAACCCTCGTATGATTGCTTCTTTAATATATTTGGTGTTCGGATGTAATACATGATAATTAAAAAGAGAATAAGTTATAATGAGTACTAGTTCTCAAGCCTGATATATATGCACAATTTAGCTATCATAAGTCCGCAAAATCCAATTTCTTAGACGTCACCCACCATACCCTTATAATCCGAAATCTTAGAGGGCTAGTGATATAATGTCTTACTAAGCTAAATGGGTCTTGCGGGTTGGTATTTTGAAACTAATAGCAACAAAATATATGATCATATCAATTAAATGGAAGTATACTAAAGCTTCATAAACTAGTTTATGCAAGAAAATATAAAACTTGCTGTCAATACATATCATGACTCGTGAGGATTTAGTTACTTCACAAAGAATATGAAAATCAAAGCAGTTAATATGGGCAGACCTTGCTCGCTTGCCATTGTCTCATTGAAAGCAATGGTGTCACATTAATATTTTTCTATGTTGCACATTAATTGCATCCCTTCTACCACACCCCTAAACTTCTTCACACACCTATTCATGACTGAAACATCTCTTCAAATGTTAGTTTATGTGTTGTTGAGTATTATAGATTTATAGTTATATGTTATAGGTAAAAGTCTTTTTACAACGTAACAGTTTTTATACTGATAAGATGAATCATAAAATAATACAATACAAAAAGTTACTGTTTACATAACAAATACAAACGCATGCGTGGTTGGTCGTCTTTCACAAACGACACGAAGTTATTAAATTGTTGTTCTACCATTGATGATGATGTTGAATGGGGAACTCCATAAATGAACTGACCACATAAAAAGTAGTAGTATCAAGTGACAATGTTGAAATGGTAAAGTTTAAATTATGCAAGATTAGGTGCAGTGGTGACCACGTTCACCCGAGACAACTAAACGACATATTAGTTTCTCTCTCAACCACCAACTTCATCACCAAACATGTGTAATAAGACCACCAACTTCGCCAAATACAAATACCAATCACACACATGCACACAAACACAACAAAAATCTTGGTCGTTTGCACGACCGAGTTGTGGAAAAACTTGGATGATAATGTGTATCGTGAGGGGTGGGGGTCGTTAAGAAACACCTTGGCACAGCTGGTTTGATCGCATGGGTTGTGAGCGAGTAGTCTAAGGTTCGACTCCAGGCAGTGTCGCTTTGGAGTTTTATTTTCTTTGACCTTTTACCCAAAAAAACAGTGGTGGGGTGCGTAACGCGTATAGGAGGATGCCGAGTTGTCCAGCCCGCTGTACATTAGTTTAAGAATGGCTGTAAAGAAATCATACAAATATACGCAACTAAATCTTATACAATAAATTGATCCACAACTTGAAATACAGTGACTTTATTGATTGTCATTTCACACTTTAATTTGCATCAATAGTCTAAACTAGGATACGATTTAACATGATGGACAAGTCTCCTTTCCAACCACTACACTTGAATGCAACTGATACAAAACTATTCAGGTGAAAATCTTCAAAATATAGTTACAGCACATCAGATAATGTGGGTTACATAGCACCACGTTGTAGGTGGCACGTTAGTTTTTCAGCTTATGACTCATATCCTATACCACATATTTCCTCATCATTCAAGTTATAGGATCATTCGGGCCATATAGTCTTTAAATTTTTTTTCATTTATTAAATAAAACAACACATTGTTATTAAATTAAAGATAAAAATATCACTCTTGCAAGGAACTAGAGGAAATAAAGATCAAGCAGATTTTGTACAAGCACTTATCGGATCCTTGATCTAGTCGATTCAACATGGATTGATTTGCCTATTTTTATGAAGGATCCATGAGTGTTAAAAGAGTTTTATTTTATTGCATTCCTTAGTGTATCCTTCCATTGAGATTTTAAGTCAAAACATAAAACATTCTGATAAATGGACCAAGTTGTTGTCCGAACTACAACTACGAAGCATTCGTTGATAGAAGTATCAAGATTAGTCAAGTCTGCCCCGGTAAGAAGATTTCCTATGTCTTTTGGGTAACCCTCTCAAACAAAGCACTCTAATGCAACACATGCAAAAGTGTGGTTGCCATATAGGCACTACATCATTTGACGCCTTTGGAGACGAACAAAGTCAAGCGTATACCAAAGTCAAGCGGTCAAGCGTCGTCGCAAATAGTGTGGGCCCTAAGGTCAAGCGTATACCAAAATGCTTCGTTGAAAGTCAGAGTCAAATTTGATTTATTTTTTTTTTATGTCGTTTTGTAACTTTTAACGACGACACGAGTCTTCACCAAAAGTAGTCCATCGTGAAAGGTTTTTATTGCGGGCTGTAGTGATAAGATGAGTTGGAGCTACCTATTAAATGACACACCAGGTCTTATTGTCTTGTTTATAATTTCGTATTTATATCGTTGCAGTGAGTAGTTGAAACCTATCACAATAAACCTTAAACCCGAGTATGCAATCTTAAGCGTTGTGCATTGTCAACGCACCTTATGATTTTATGATAGACATATATGGGTCATAAATACTAGTTATATCTGCTTAATGGTTGCAACTCTATAAGATCGAAATTGTATCCTTAACTAATTTAGATTATAACTTTGTATGTAGTCACGCCAACCTTCTCAGAAAGACAGGCTTTATTCAGTTTGTGTAGGTTTGACGATGGAAAAAAATCAGTAAAAGTTCAACACCAATTTTTGAATAATATGATCAACTTTACTTCACCATTGTAACTTTTAACGACGACACACGTCTTCACCAAAAGTAGTCCATCGTGAAAGGTTTTTATTGCGGGCTGTAGTGATAAGATGAGTTGGAGCTACCTATTAAATGACACACCAGGTCTTATTGTCTTGTTTATAATTTCGTATTTATATCGTTGTAGTGAGTAGTTGAAACCTATCACAATAAACCTTAAACACAGTATGCAATCTTAAGCGTTGTGCATTGTCAACACACTTTATGATTTTATGATAGACATATATGGGTCATAAATACTAGTTATATCTGCTTAATGGTTGCAACTCTATAAGATCGAAATTGTATCCTTAACTAATTTAGATTATAACTTTGTATGTAGTTCGCCAACCTTCTCGGAAAGATAGGCTTTATTCGGTTTGTGTAGGTTTGACAATGGAAAAAATCGGTAAAGTTCGACACCAATTTTTGAATAATATGATCAACTTTACTTCACCATATTTATCTTCGTCACCAATTAAAGATTATCGATCTTCTCATCTTTAATCTATGTTCCTCACCAAATAACCTCGGTCACACCAAGATGCTAGCATCAAGTGTTAAGTTTACAAGTTGCTAACAAATTGATTTATCATTTATTTTTCATCTAAATTCCATAATATCAACCATTTCATATTGAATGACTCATATTTGATTTGCTTTGATGTACACTCAACATCAATGTCCTTAGTTCATTGCGTCATCTTTGCCATCTCTATGCTGCATCTTTGACGTGCATATATTACACAACATTTAAGATGTGGTTGTTGATGTTAAATGACTCATATTTAAGCAATCTCTAACGTCTATGAAAATAAACATGTAGTACACTACTAAGCTATCATAACAGGCACAAAATTGACCCCAGACACACAAATACTGTGTTGTTTAATGTAACAATTTATTCTTTATAACAATGTAGCTGTTTAATGTGTGAAGTTAAATGTCTAACACGTCACATCCCTCACGAAAGTAAATTAAATTGGATATGAATTGTGTAGACATATGACTCGTCATAATTTAGAGGGCTAGTCACTTGTGATTTACTGTCTTACCAAGCTAATTGGGTCTTGTGGGGTGGTATCTTGAAACAAATATCAACCAAAAGATGATCGATCATATCAATCAAATGGAAGTATAGTTGTAGTGATAAGATGAGTTGGTGGAGCTACCTACTAAATGACAAAGCAGGTCTTAATGTCTTGTTTATAACATCATATTTATATCCTTGCAGTGAGTAGTTGAAACCTATCAATATAACCCATAAACCCGGGTTTGCAGTCGTCTTATGCATTGTCAAGTCACTTTATGATTTTATGATACACATGGCTCATAAATACTACTTGTATCTGCTTAATATTAGAACGGCTAGTAAGTTACTTTTTTTCCCGATTCGACTAGGAAGAAAACCCATTGGCAAACATCGAACCTCAGATCTCCAAGGAAAACAACCCTTAAAGGTTACCCGGTGGCTACTTGATCTAGACCAAGTGGTTCTGTATCGAAACTGTATACTTAACTAATTTCGTTTATAACTTCGTATGTAGGCACGCAAAAACCTTCTCAGTAAAGGTAGCTTTATTCGGTTTGTGTATGTGTGACGACGTGCCAAAAAGGTAGAATACAATGAAAAAAAATCATTATAAGTTCGATACCAATGTTCGAATAATATGATCAACTTTGATTCACCTTGTTACTTTCTACATTTAGCCCAAATAACATGTGTACGTCAAAAATAAAGCTAGCATTCACTTTGCATTAGCAATTATAGATGAAAATGATATAATAAAAGATAACATGCTTATGTCAAAATAATATAAAGTTAGCTTCATGTCTCTTGTGTAAACGAGTATTGAGTATCAATGGATGCACTAATGGTTGAGTGCAAGTGAAAACCAAATAAATACAATCATTTAATACCAACAACCGCATCTCAATTCATATCAAACATGTATGTACTCCTCTATATATACTATGCATATCTTCCACACAAAAAATGCACTAAACCACACATACAAATCTTCTCATTTTTAATCTATCTTCCTCACCAAATTAAATAACCTCAGTCACACCATCATCAGTATGCTAGCATCAAGTGTTGATCAGTATACAACCACTACTGTCTCTCTAAAGTATATTTTCAAACATAAGCCCGGGCGAAACTCACACCGCACACATGCTCAAACTCAGCCATTTATATTTGTTCTTTTATTTTATGACACACAAGCAACAAATCTTTCAATCATTATTGAAATAGGTGGTCTTGGAAGTGTAACAAGCTATAGGTAAATCTGATTCCTTACTATTTTCTCTCATATTCTTGCATAATTTGTTTTTCACAATTTAAACTAGGGTATGCTTAGAATTTGTGGTTTAATATAAACTCTCATTTGACATGTATGTACTTGGTGTTCATGAGTGTTCTAAAGAGGTTTTGTTGTCAGTGGTTAGTTGTGGGTTGCAACATTAAACATTTCTAAAATATTTTATTTTATAATTTAACGACAACCAAAGCTAATTAATGCCTCAATGAAACGATGTAATTTTAATATTGTTAAACAACAGGCTTTGATTGTATCTTGCGCCAAGGAGGAGTATGGTGATTACACATCGTATGGGTTGTTCATGATATCTATGCGTATTTACTTTGCTTTACAGCTTTTTATTTTTATTTCTGAATGATGAGAAATTTACATTTGGTAATAGCGGAAATGTCTTGAGGATATGGCCTGAATTAAAAATAAAAAAAGGGTACAAAGCTTCAAGGACCAAAAGATGTTGGAAATTTTTGTCAATCATGTTTTTGAGTACTGAACTTTTGTAAGTCTGTAATTATATGTTCCGTGTGATTTTATTATTCTAGGAAATCATAAGAAATCTTCAGCAGTCTGACATGATAGAGGAACACCCTCCTTGCATAGTGTTGGTTTTATAACTTTCAAGATTTTAGGAAAATGGATGGCAAAGTTTTTTGTTTTGTTTTTGTTTTTTTTTTTTTTTTTTTTTTTTTTTTTTTTTACCGAAAACTTGTCTTTTCAACTCTTTCAAGACATACATTACAATTTTCACCAATATTTCTTGTTTACACCTTTTTCCTTGCAGAGAATTCATAGGATGCTGATAGAAGGTATCTAAACATGGCACCATCAGTTTCTTTGGAAAGGGCAATAGTAGACTTTCCGTCATTTGATAAAGCCGAGGAATGCATATGGATATGTTATGGCCGTATATCAGCCGCCGTTAGAGGAACACCCTATCACGTGGAAATTGATGGTTAAGGTTTTTTGTTATATATGGTTACGCTCGTTAGGCTACACAACAATTTTGGCTATGACGGAAAAGAACTGCTCAAAAACACCTTCTCAAAACACCTTTCGATTTTTGTGATTACATAGTTTCATGGAATAAGATATATGGAAAACCAAAATCTAAAGGGTTATGGAAGAACCAGGAAGGTAAAATCTTGGAACTAAAACACCCAATAGAAATAGGTTTGGGCAACGAGATAATAACCAAGGTATTCTGGGACATCAAGGGGTGCAGTATTGAAAAGAAGCTACACAAAAATGCAACTGGGTGGATTGCAAGTTCGCTTAAAGACAAACTTGGTAAGGATTCCCTTAAAAATATTTTCTACTACGCATATGGTCCTGAAAGACGTCCAGAGTTTATAGAATCTCTAAAGATCAACTGCGTCAATTACATTACAACAGCTAACAGAAAAGATGAGTCATTAGAGAACTTGATGTTGGCGGACATTTTGACATTTGCCATTAGACACCGTCCACCGTGCAATATAGTGCTCATCTCAGCCGACAAAGGAGTTATCTAGGATTTGTCAGTTTTTAACTGATTATAGGTACAATGTTATGGTTGTTCTACCACATGAGGTAAACACGTGGATTTGGAAAATGCGGGAACCCTTCTGTTCAAATGGCCGCCTCGATTCTGAACGAGTCGCAAATTGTGCCAAGTAGAAGAAAACCTCCAAGCAGTTAAAACAGACCTAAACCTGATTAGAATTCTTGTAACTAACATTGGTTATAAAGTGTTTGTATTTTGTTATGGGACTTCTTGGCGAGGTCGTTGTGCCACTCTTTTAGCTTTTCTGTGAAACAACTTTTTGTCTTGCGTTGGTTATTGCATATCTTCCGTTTTGACCAACTGTATTGCTGGTGACGGGCCCACTTCCTCCAAGTTACTTGATCGGGATAGATTTTGCTCGTTCACCTCACTAAAATAATACACACAAGGACAAAGCAATGAGTACGATTTGAAATATATACCATTAAAACATTCTTCATTTTTTGAGCATGTGTTGCGAGATATACATGTTTATTAACTGTAATGTTCTCACGCCTAGAGATTACACACCCAATAGATTCACACATATCCAAAATAGTCAATGAGCTATAGAATGAGATATGAGTATAACAAGACAAGTTATTGACATTACCTTCCAGCAATAGATCTATCTTCGTTGTTGTATGACGAGAGTATGAGGTTCTTGAAAAGAAGAGTAATGAAATACATAATTGCATACAATATTAAGAACCATTTAAGGATGTGTATCAATGTTAAGAGTGATATTACAATACTTCTAAATCTATGTATCATTGTTGTAAAATTGCATACAAGTATTGTATATAATGAAGATGGGGTTGTCTATCAACTACATATTTAAGAGTTTTATATTCATGTAACAATTTCTTATATTCATGTATCAGTAGCATGTGCATCAAACCGTCTGTATCACAAAGATTGGTACTTCATCAAGAATTTGTAAAACAAACATAAAACATAGTTTCATCGTAAATATTGGTACTTCTGCATCGTATATAGTGGCCACCGGATATATTTTTTAAGTTTAAAATTGAAGTTGGTTAAAGAAATCAATAATAAAATATTAGTTTTGAATTAAATGTAGAAAAGAAATGTCGGTTGAGGTGCGTCCGAATAATTCTACAAATAGGTTACTAAATTTCCATCAAGTTCATGTTATTTACTTTAGTGCTACTCTTTAATTTTGATCAAATAAGATAATAATTGATACATCCGGCAGCTAAAATTACTTCCTACACTATCTTACTTTAGGCTACTATTCTCGTTAACCCTCCTATATATATAAAAATATATATATATATATATATATATATATATATATATATATATATATATATATTATATATAGCGAGCATTGTTTAGTGATAAAAAAAGTTTATGGGTTATAAATAAAAATAAAAAAGTTTGAAGATTTGGGGATTAAACATAATGTTTTGAAACCGGTTCGACCGGGTGGTTCAACCGGTTGAACTCTTCCGGTCGAAAAACGGGTCGATTTAAACCGAGTCAACCCGATGGATTGGGTCGAAAACAGGTCAAATTAAACCGGGTCAACCCGCCGGTTTTGAAGCGTCCCGGGTCAACCCGGTTTTCGATGTGTATTAATAGTTTCCTTTTGAAATATATGTTTTTAGCATTTCTTTTTTTAGTTTCAACTTTTCACTTTTTATTTTTGGTTTTACCTTTATATGTAGTATAGCAGGTACCAGCACGTTTTGGCGGCGGGTACCCTGTGACGATTAACCGGATAAATAGATCTCGATGAGACCTAATTTCATCCGTTTGTATCGGTTTCAACGGGTCCTTTCTGGTTCATTTTAGGATAGCATTTATTGGTTAGCCGAACCGATGGCGACAACGGTTCCTGGTTGAACCCTTTGTCTGGTCCGGTTTTCAAAACTATATATACCATCAACTTGTTAACTTAGTATAAAGTTTTGTGTGTTTTATTAATTTGTATAATGTGTATAATAACATGTACTTTTCATTTTAGGGTATTTGAAAATAACATTAATTAGTGTGTTTAATTATTTTATTTTTTGGATTATGTTGTAGCTTGTTTAAATTGTAGCTTGTTTAAATTGTACGTTGTGATAATTTCGATTGTACTTTTTAATAAGGGGTGTTTTAATTGGTTGTTTTTAATTTGGTAGATATGCTTTTAATTGGTTGTTTTTAATTTGTTAGATATACTTTTAATTGGTTGTACAATGTGAATAAATTATTGTACTTTTAAGTAATGGAGTATTTTAATAAGAGGTCTAATTACACTATGCATTTCTCTCATCTTTGACTTTCAAGATTTCACTTTTCAAAGTTTGACCATACACTCTTTACATGTAGTGTAGATTAATTCAGTAATTTAAACAACATCCGACCAAAAGCTTTAAACAAGAAGTCACCAATCTCACCAATCTTCAATTTAATTCAGTTGTTACTAGACATATGTAGAACAACTTGTGGCAACTGATGAAAGCTTCCAAGACATGCGTGCCAATCAATTTCAGACTCAATCACAAAATACCCTCCTGGGATTTCTTGCACCTGGTATTTGAGCTTGTATGAACCTGCTTTGGATCTTGATAAGCTTGGCGAATGATGTGATTGACATCATCCATGGGTACAAACCACTAAATTGTAGTTAATGACCGAAATTTTGTGTTTCGGTCAAGGACCGAGACACGAAATTTTGGTATTTCTTTGGGATTTCGGTTGGTATTTGGTAATTTTATTATTCAAACATAAGTCTTATATAGCTATTAAGGTGCAAGATACAACATTGTCTTATATAAAATATGTGTGATTTTAATTAAGTTTGGATCTTTTTATTAAGCCCAATAAGTTATTTGTTGGGCCTATTTTAAAAGTTTTAATGGGCTATGAAACCATATACATAGTATTATATTATTAAGGTTACATTAGGTTACACATCATCAATAACCCATTTTACTTTTCTCATCACCCTCCTACCATCTTACATTCTCTGTTTAAAAAAAAAAAAAAAAAAAAAAAAAAACCCTGCTCAAATTAGAACAATATCAAGAAAACTGAAACCCCAAAATGTGTTCCATTTAGTGCTCATTTGAAGCTACAAGTCGGAGTGGTAACTTGTCCGAAAAGAGGCGGAAATATGAAAAACAAACCCTAGATCCGAAGTTAGAGTCTTGACGGATTTGTCGATCAATTTTGGTCATTTTCGGTCGATTTTCGGTCATTTTCGGTCATTTTGGTCAATTTACCGAATATTTGGGAACGAAATTTGAAACAAAATTTTGAGCGAAATAATTTTGAACCTCAAATCCGAATACCACTGGTATACGGTGGTATACCACCAAATTGATTGCCACGACCACTAAGTCGGATATTCCAGTTGTTGTTATTTGATGCTTGCCTAACCGATATGTTCACAAACTGCAAAGGTGGGAAAATGCGTCTTTGCACATGACCGACCCCATTCCAGACAATTATGTTGTAAAGCTCACACACATCTAGAAACTGCTGGTCGGTCGCACCGCACACGGCCTCCGCATTAACGGAACTCATTCTCCCGTCGTTGATATTTTCAATGTTCTCTCTTGACAGGTTCATGTTCAACGCCATACTTTTTCAAACATGCTTTGCTACGTTTGAATAAGTAAGTTTGAGCGGCGCAGTATGAACTCTCTTTTGAAATGTATGTATTTGGTGATCATGAGTGTTCTAACCGAGAGTTTGTTGCCGTTGTTATTGTTGGTTCTAACCGAGAGTATGTTTGGCAAAACTAGTTGTAATGTAAGCTATAAAGCTGTAAGTTGTAAGCTATAAATTGTAAAGTTGTTAACATGAGCTACAAGCTCAAACTCGACCATTTATATTTGCACTTATATTTTACGACACACAAGCAATAAACCTTTCAATCATTATTGGAATAGGTGGTCTTGGAAGTGTAACAAGCTATAGGTAAATCTTATTCCTTACTATTTTTCACATATTATTGCTCTGTTTTTCAAAAATTAAGCTAGGGTATGTTTAATATTTTTGTTTAATATGCACTCTCATTTAAAATGCATTTGGGTTCATGAGTGTCCTTAACGAGAGTTTGTTGCCGTGATTCACGTGGGTTGCAACATAACTCAAACAATTAAAATACTTTATTTTAATTTTATATTAAATAACTTAATCCAAATCATGTCGCTAATATAGGTCAAATTATGTAATTTATTGCGCTTCTATTGGGTAAAAAATGTTTCACATGTATATTTATTTTATTTGATGAGATTAAAGTAAAAATTGCTAAAAAGGACCATGTATACAATGAACAATAAGTTCCTCCAGCAACAAAACTCATTAGTTGGTTAAAGAAACTCCGAGACAAAATATACTCTAAAATTTGATAAATTGCTACACATGTAACAAAACATACTTAGCTTTTAAAATTTGATACATTGCTACGCAGATGGTATGCATACACATGATTCATTGGACGGACAATGTACCCATGCGCATGAATTTCCCTCGTTGTAAAGATACTGGGCATATGTTAACACGATTGACCTTGCCCCCAACGGGACTACGTCTGTGTAGCTCGACTTCATTAAGATTAACTGACCAAGAACTTGAATCATGTGACATAATCTTGTGAACAAGCATCCACCCACCACAATACGACTCAACCTTCTTATCGAGAAAATCAGGATCCTCACCAGATGACTTCATCTGGCATCGATAGTCTCTTGTAAAAAGGGGTGTCAACCCCTTTCAGATCCTTAAAGTGGATTGTAGTTTCGCATATCCTAAAATCAAATTAGAAACACCTAAAATTAAATGAAGACAATGTTTGGTCGTTGCACATGGGCTCAATTTAGGTGTTCATTAAAGATACATAGGTGGTATTGTTGTGTATATTGATAACTTCTTAGATGTAGAAGTAAGATCAATTTATATAATGTTGAATTTCGATTAAGGTGTCCGCTTTTCTAAACATATTATTATAAATGCTGGTCCTTTTCTTTCTAATGTATATTCTTTCTTTTTCTTTTGCCGAAGTAGATATTGATTAAAATGAAATGTTACATAGTTTATAGGAATTTAGTTGACTTATGTCTCATATGGAACAAAAAGTAACTCAATACAAAAGGTAAACCATGGTATTAAAAAATGAAATTTATTCCTATCGGGTCAAATTAATACCCTTACACATTCAAACAACATTAATTTACGGTTATTGAAAGATTAAAATAGTATTTCTTAAAAAATATATATATTAAAATAGTATTTAACTATTCAAATTTTAAAATGTAAAACATATTTCAAAATAGACACATTTGACCGCTAGTTAACTATCTTACTTTAGGCGGTAAAATTATAGTTACATTATCCTTATTCAATTCATATGCCACAAATAATTAATTGCGTTATCCTTAAAGCTGTAACTCACTATCACCATCACCGTCAATTTAGCGTTATATCAACTTCACCTAAACACACATTAAAATAACACCACGACCTTCTCATAAGTTAGTCGTGCACACCACCTTCTCACAAGTCGGTGGCACCACCAACATCTCCACAAAAACCCATCACGCCAAGCGTCGTGGTGGTGGTGAGGTAATAATGATAGCGAGTTAGCAAGGAGGTGGGGGTGGGGAGGTGGCAAGCGAGTGTTTGGGGCGCCTCTCGCTTAGTCTAATGTCACAAATCATCATTTATATGTGATCCATCAAATATTTATATCAACGAACTCAGCCGATCATAAAACTTAAACCGAATCTTAGTCTCTCTGTTTTTCACAAACTCGTTTCTCTTTCGATTAAAACTTGTCAGGTGTTCGTGTAAGCTTATTTTAGGGCTTATTAATTTATTGAAAATTCAATAAGCCCATAAACTCATGTTTAGACTTTTAGACATATTATTTGAACTTCTCAATTTTATAAGCTCATTGTGTATAACTTTATAAAACCCAAAATAGACTAAGTTTATACCACTTATCAAATTCGTGATAAGTTCGTAAGACCGTCAAATACAAAAAACACCCATCTTCTTGTTCTTTCTTTGACATAACGTATATTCCACCCGCCACTCTTCTTCGATAACCACCACCCAACTCAAAAACGTGACCAATACAAATCAAAAGTGGAGCACTTGCTCGAAATTCTTGACTATTTTGGTTAACCTTTAACTACATAACCATGTTTTATTAAAGAGATTTTTTTTAAATGAACCATTTTAGATACCAAAATATGAAAAGGAATAGAGCAAAATAAATTACCAAAATGAACTTTGGTTCAACTAACTCCTAGATGTAAGATATATGTTAAAATCGAAGGTCATTTAGCCAACGCCTGTAACAATTTTGATGGTTTTTCATATAAAATGTTTAGGAGCACTTTAAACAACCAAGTACTCCCCACTTTTTTTTGTTCACCTCACAAATAGACAAAGAATTACAAAACCAAATGATTAGGAACATTGTAAATGACCAAGTGCTCCCCGTCTTCTCTTGTGCGCCTCACATAAAGACAAACAATTACAAAACCAAATGTTCAGGAGCACTCTAAACGACTAAGTGCTCCACCTACATAAAGACAAACGGGAGCACTCTAAATAGTTAAGTGATCCTCGCCTTCTAGTGTGCGCCTTACATAAAGACAAATAATTACAAACTAAAATTATTTTTTGAAAATTAAATGTTGAGGAGCACTCTAAATGATCAAGTGCACCCCCCCCCCCCAATCCCCTTCTTTTGAGAGGCAAAAGGCAAAGTCAAGAAGGGAGAGGCGAGAATGGTTCGTAAGTGCCCCAGGTCAATGGTTTGAAGGTGCGGCTGGTCTGTTTTTGTAAACGATCAAATTTTGGTTCATTCTTGTAAACTCTATTCTCTTATAGTCAGTTTGGTAATTTATTTTTATTAACTATAAGAAAAAACAAGTCTAGCTCTTTTAATTTTCTCTCTGCTTTCAAGCACGCGAAAGCGACTGAACCATGTTGTTGACTTAAAGGACATGACACATCAAAATGACTTGTCTTTTTGGGATTTAATGAACTCACTACATAAACACATCAACATATAATTACATCCACCAACTGCACTAATGAACTCAGCTACACTACACTAAACAAAATTCCATCCACCAACTTATGATTACATGCACCATAAACACATCTCATGCACCGTTATAAGCTCATTTGCACCTGAAAGAGAACACATTACCCATTCTATATCTACATGTAAAACAAAAGTTAAGTACTCGTTCTTATTTAGTCAAGAGTTTTAGCTATGGAATCAGTGATTACTTGATTAGATGTTTGAAGATGTGATAAAAGCGGTTACTCGATCATTTAGGAAGATATCCTATCCTAGAATCGGCGATGTATTGGAAGTCCTAGAATCGGCGATGTATTGTTATTATTTTAAGCGGTTACTCGATCATTGGAAGTCCTAGAATCGGCGATATCCTATCTCTGTAATATATGTGCTTGTCAAAGTATCTCTTAGAATTGTTCTTTTCACAACAGCATCCAGTAAGCTCCATCTTTTCAGCAACACAACAACATATGACAAATTGTACATTAATTCAGTTTAAGTTGCATACTATTCTCATCACTTCCAAGTGAATCATTGAAAATTTAATGGATTTAGATCTCTTCCAATTCCTCCATCTTTTTGTAGTTTCCCTTCTTGTCACTTTTAGTCCTTCATGTTTCATTCTTCTTGTTTTGTATTATCAAATCTATAATAGACCCAACAATCTTCCCTATTTGATGATGACAAAACAAATCGATTCTTGTACGAACTTCCCTAGCGAAGTAGCGAAGTTGAGATAATTAAATCTCACCATGAATGAAACAATCTTCCCTTGACTTAAACATGTCACTCAAACATCTCTTCCCTTTTGTTATCAACAAATAGAGAACGTATGCAAATAATGATCTTGACCACCACGAACCAATATCATACTTCCAATCTAAGACTTCCAAAGCTTCAAATCGCCCACCATTACGCACCATAGGAAAATGGATTCAAAACAATAGAAAACTTTAACTAGCGATAGTAATAATGATCAACAATAGTTAAAATCAACCACTTCCCTTGAGTGATGCATGTAGATGGTTAAACTTTTAACAATAAGCTTCCCTAAAACTCATATGTTAACCATCTTCTTGATTCTTCAAAATCAGTAAGCTCCTTGTAATGATCACTTGTGAAGAAAAGCAAATATAACGAACTTGATGAAGAAGTAGAATTTCCCAAACTTGTGTCTTAAATCTTTTACAATCCACGGAACTCCATACTTATACGAACCAACAAATATAAGTAGACCGCAATCCTTGAAAAGAATCCTCAACTAGTATGAGACACTTGAGCACTACAATGTAACTCCTTCAAGTGATAGCCAATGTGCATAGAGCATCATAAGAAAAATCACACATTGCTAGATTCAACAAGCTAGATGATAAGAACACAAACCAAGTAATTCCACTTCACCTTCAAATAAGTGATAAATAATCCTCTTAGTAATCAATTCTTCAATAAATCTCCAAACGAGCCTTTTAAATCCTTTTAAGAACAAATAACCAAACTCCTTTGTGTGTGTGAACAATAACCTCTGTGTGTCATCCAAATATCATGCTCGACTTCCCCTTAATTTCAAATCTTCTCGTAATAAACCATGAGCAGTACTTTGGGAAGGAGCAGTACTTTCATAAACATCAGTACTTTAAAATCGAGACCAGCAGTACTTTCAAACATAAGTAGCAGTACCTTCGATATAAACTGCAGTGCTTTCGTATAAAGCTGCGAGACTTTCACAATCAATGATGCGTTGAATTTACGAGCGGTACCTTCGATAATTCCATCTCGTCGATCACCAAGATTTTAAAAATCAATGAGCAATGGTACCTTCACATATGTGTGACCCACTTCCCATATTAACGTGATCTCTTTGGTCAAATTGTATCAGTAGACATGGGTCTACATGCCCACGTGATAGACATATGATACTACTCCAATCAGAAGTTTCAATTAAATAACCCACTGACCACTTTATATTGGAGGCCACGTGACCAATCATAATCACTGTTCCATTTGCCTTGTTGCACCAATCAAATATAACCGATCAAATCATATAAAGATGCCTTGACCTTAAGAGTTGATCGACCTTTTCAAAATTGTATCTCACCAATCATGCGACAAAATTTGACCAATTCATTCATATATCCATGACTCACATTCAATCATATAATATTCATAATAATACAATTTCCTTTTTGGACCAATTAAAAGCGATGAAGCGATCATTAAAACCTTGAATAAACCTTAAAATTCGAATCGAAAAACATCTTGACCAACTTTGTGATTAATATCTTTTGCATAAAAGCTCAAATCGAAAATCCTCCGGTGGAAAGTTAGATTAGTATATAGAGAACGTCCACCTAAAATTTCGTCCCGATCCAACAGTTAACGAAAAATTTATCGCCGTTTCAAAGCAGTCTTGTATACAAATACGAAAATTTGAGCTCGAATTTTTCGTCTTTTCATCGATCTTGACATAAAACCTTGTAATCCTAGATATCACGAGCCGGGATCGATACCAATTGTGAAGATCGTTGTAAGCTCTTAGACGAGGTCTAATATTATATCTAGGAACACATAATAACGAAGCGGAATATTCAATAAGAATTAACGTTATAATGAACAAGGTTTTCATTATCATAAACTAACTAAACAATAATAAAGATCAAAGACTTGATCTTTAATACTAACTAACTAAACCACTAAACCACTAAACCCTAGGCGTTTTCCCAATCCCTACACCTAGGTTCTCACACACACACACCTTTAGACGTCTACATCTTGTACGTAACTTAAAACTAATGACCCTATGTCTCTTTATATACTAGAGACATCTAGGGTTTACAAGAGGAATCATAATATAATTAGGAAACTAAATATTCTTTTAAGCATATCTTCTAGAATCTTCCAATTCCTCCATCTTTTTGTAGTTTCCCTTCTTGTCACTTTTAGTCCTTTATGTTTCATTCTTCGTGTTTTGTATTATCAAATCTATAATAGACCCAACAAGGGTTAAAGAGGGATGGAAAAAGGTTTCTTTAACAACAAAGTGCTCGTAAGGGCACTAAAGATGTGGGGTCTTCTACTAGTTTGGCCGATCAAACTAGTGGTTCGCAAACTATTGATGCACCACCTAACTTGGCCGATCAAGTTGGTTTGAATAAGGAATCGACGATGAACCCTAATAGTAGGAATGATGAGTTTACTGGTATTGCTTCTGGTTCTCGTTCTGATGGACAAGTGGAGCCGGTTTCACTTGGTTCAAGCCCAGTCATGACGCACCTAGTCATGACACGCTGAGGTCATGATACTTTATTGAAAATTCGTGCTATTGAAAACAAATCTTTTAGGGAAAACTTGTTCTTGTGGGTGACGATGGGCAACCATTAAAACCTGCCATGACAGTGGATGCTACTACTTCTACTGGGGCTAATCCAATTGAGCATCTTAAGGTGCCGCAGTCACAGAAGGAGCTAGAGGAGATGCTTACTGCTATTGGTTATTATTCGAAACCTCCTCAAGATACGAGTGATCCTATGGCTTCTAATGTTAATGGCCATAATAATGCTAATGATAAGGTTGATACGAATGCACATGGGGCTGTTGGTATTGAGAAGGTTGGTGCTTTGAAACAACCTTCCTCATCGTATGCTGGTGTTACTTCTACTGAACCAAAGAAACACACATCTAACTTTCGTAGGTTGGAGTGTAGTAAGAAAGCTAATGGTGTGGATCTTTCTGTCCTGATGAAAGTGGTTAAAGAGGTGAACACTAGGTTTGAGAATACTTTGTATGGGTATTTCCTTGGTCGGCGCCTTGTTTTCCTGTTGTTGATTACTTTGTACGCAATGCGTGGGCTAAGTTTGGTATACAAAGGTAATGATGAATGCAAAGGGTTCTTCTTCTTTAAGTTCAATTCAAGAAAGGTGTTGATGATGTGCTTGAAAATGGTCCTTGGTTGATTAGAAATATACCTATTATTCTTAAACCATGGACATTGAACACCAACTTACTTAAAGAGGATTTGACCAATATCCCGGTCTGGGTTAAATTCCATGATGTTCCTCTTGCTATGTTTTCTGATGATGGCCTTAGTCTCCTTGCCACTTTGATAGGCACGCCCAAAAGGTTAGATGCTTTTACTAGCCAAATGTGCAAGGACTCGTGGGGCCGTAGTAGTTTTGCTAGATGCATGATTGAAGTGAAGTCGGATGAGGTGCTTAGGGACAACCTTACTGTTGAAATACCGTTACTTGATGGGTCGGGTTCGACTATTGAGAAGATACGGGTTGAATACGAGTGGAAACCACCTCATTGTCATAAATGTAAGATTTTTGGTCATACTCTTATTGAATGTCCGAAAGTTGTTGAACCTCCTGCTCATCCTACTAAGTGTGTCAATGATGGTTTCAAGACGGTCAATAATAAGAAGAAGGGAAAGCAATGTGGTTCTACTATACCAGGTCAAGGAGGTTTACTAAACTCGTTGTGGGTAAGCGGTTTCAATATCAACCCAAAAGACTCCTCCGAACCTAAGAAAGTGGAAGTCACTAAGAAGAATGCTTCGATGTGGCTAGTTCGAGTGGAACAAAGATCTCTACATCTAATCGGTTTGATGCTCTTAATATGGAATATACGGATGCTTTTGGTATTCCTTCAAATGACACCAACAAGGATGTGGATTACGGTCGTACAATGGAAGTTAATGAAGATAAGTCTATTAAGGCAGTCTCGCATCACAAGAACCCCTTGTGAGTGATTTGAAAGAGATGGAGCAGAGTGTGTCTCCTATAACTAGTGATTCTTGTATTCCGCCCACCCTTCTACTAAGAGAGTTAACCCTTTTCTAAAGTGGGAGATATCGTGGTGTCGATTACGAAGATGAGGTGGTTGCTAACCCATTTGATGAGTCCGCTAATCTATTCGGTGGTGGCCAAGAGTTTGAAGATGAGTATGATGACTATGAATGACTATCTGAAGCATGTTTCGATCTTCCGAGGAATTTGGATGCCTTTAATGCCATGTATGACACCAAGCTTCAAGGACCTAGGATGTAATTTTCTTCGTTATGTCCTATGTTATCATTAGAATAGTGGTTTGTTTTCTTGTTTAGAAAATAGGTAGTATCTTGTTATGTAAGCTTTATGCCTATGTAACGGGCTGAGATATGGGATTTCACTCATATCCATTGTTCTTGAACGTTTTTTGGTTAATATATTTACCAGGGCGCAGGATTACTCCCCTTTACCCAAAAAATAGAATCGGCGATGTTTAATTTATAAATGACAAGCCAATTTTGGTGGCATCACTGATCGTGCCTACCAAAAAGTTGACCATGTCGTTGTAACCTCATTAATGGAGAGATGGTATAACCTCATATTTTAGTTCAATGCTCTATTCTTTAAAAAAGTCAAGAAATTCGGTTGACATATTGTCACACCCCGTGGCGGTGGAAACACGAGGTGCAACAACGTAACACAAGGCACAACGCATAAGATATAGATAAACACCATACATAACTCCGAAAATGTTGCATATTACAATAAGTTTAATACGTAAGTTTCAAAAGATAAAGTCATTGTTTTCAAAAGATAACATTATTGGACAAATGTCCATGCATATGCCTTCCTATGGTTCACTTAAAGATGATCACCTGAAAAGCACACAAAAACCATGTCAACTATTGAAATAGTTGGTGAGTTCTTAGATTTTTAAGAACACAAACATTGTGTTAAGAAAAATGCTACCAGGATAGAAATTAAATTGATCATCAGAGTGAACGAGTAAATGATTACTTGCAAGTAGTAAATCGTTTATAGGTAAAGTAATATCCATCATATTGTTACGAACCAATCCCATACTAAGCTTGTAACAAATGAGTTTCAAAGCAAAATGATATGCATCCGAATAGTGGATTAACAAATGGTTAATTTTGCAAGAACAAAAATGTTCGTCAAAGTTAAATAATATAACCATACTGTTACAAACCCATCCCATACAAGGCCTGTAAAACATGAAAATAACAATTTTATTCAACGAATTTACAATAATTTCAAATGACTAACTGAAAACAAAGCAAGCAGTTGTTACAATTATTTCTCCTTATTCAAAGTAGTATTTCACGATGTGAAGCGTGTCTAAACTTCAACAACCACTACACTATTATGCCACTTAACATCGTTATAGAGCAATATTTTCGCCACTTAGCTAAATTCGAAACAAAAGCTTATCCATAGTGAACTAAAAACAAAGCAAACATGTGAGGTGAACTTAACATCAAGTTATAAATAATTCAAAACTACATTCGAACACTACATAATCCGATACTTGTCGATAAACTTGGTTAGACATCAAGTCATCAAATCACTACACTTGACAAATTCTTTAAATAAACAATAGTTACCTGTATGCTATCAAGTAAGCAAACAAAAACTAACTTAGACAAAATAACCACAATATTTTCCCTAAATCTCATCAAAATTAGGTCATTAACTCAAATAAGCACAATATTTTCCTAACTCAACTTCGATTTAAGTAACGTAAATTCGGATCCAATAAACATAAGCTCGTTAACTAAAATAAGCAAATCACTACACTAGTGTAATATCAGTATGTTTTAGCCATAGCTGAATGGTGTGTGTTTTAGTGTGTGAAGTTGGGAGGAGAAGAACGGTTTTGAGTGTGTGAAATTAGAATGAAATATTCGAGATCCGCGTGTTTTTATTTCGGTTCGGGTTGCTTGAAATTAGAATCCGCGCTTTTTAACTTTCTTTTTAAACAATTCACCCAACCGATTTTTTCCCTTGGCTATTGGATTGATACGTAGCGGATTTAAAACTTGATTTTTTGGCTTCTTTATTTTTACTAATACTTTCTTTTTTTTTTCTTTTTTTTTAAACATGAAAAGGTGAAAAGTTACCCTAATAAGTTATTATTCATTTGCTTGTGATCAATATATTAATTAATAAGATAGCATTAAAAAATTACGTAAATAATTGCAATAGTCAATTTAGTGACAAACTTTTTCGTGACTAGCAATCAAAAGATGAGTGACGAAAATTCCGTGACTAAGAACCGTAACAAGAAATGAGTTACACGGTGACGATCGATACTTGACTCGATGATCGATACTTTCGTCACTAACATGTATATTAATGACAACTTATTACTTCGTCATTAAATATATGCAAGTGACGAGATATAGTGACGACAATTCTATATCGTCACTAATTGTCTTTAGTGACGAAAAATATATGTCGTCATTAAATTCTCGTCACTATAGCTCTTTTTTTGTAGTGAACATTACGAAGAAATTAAACTCTTTCTATAATTATTGTGCTAATATTGTTTTAATGTTCAAAGACTGTAATTATCTTTTTCGTGTTATATAATAATTGATGCAAAATATATAAATGGATTCGTGTTTCAAATGTATTTTCATTGGTATAGTTTTCATCAAATATCATATAATACGAAAAAAAAATAATTACGGTCAAAGTCAGATTAAAAAGACTTTAAAAAGTCAAATATGGACTTATATTTTGGGACGGAGTGAGTAATAAAAGTTAGTTAAATTACCAGATGCACTCACTTTTGCCTCAACTTTTCTTCATCGATTCATTTTATTCATGATACCTTACACTTGCAGCTTATTAATTATTCTAATATTTGATGAAACACTAAAACATTGTTTTCCTGAATTAGATTGCGAAGTTTTCATGTTTGAGCCTTTGGAAGGGGTCAATCAAGAAAAGTACGGTGATTACATATGCTCAAATTTTTTGACCACATGCGGAAGATAGCAAAAGATCCATATGACCATATCTATCATCTAATAGTTATTAAATAACTTAATGTAAATCATGTTGCTTATACAGGTCAAATTATGTAATTTTTGGGCTTCGATTGGGTACAAAACATGTTTCACATGTATATAGTTTACTTGATGAGATTAAAGCAAAAATTGTTATAAAAGACCATGCATACAATGAGGAATAGGTTCCTTCGGCAACAAAGCTCATGACGTGGTTAAGGAAACCCCAAAACAAAACATACCTTAATATTGGATAAATTGTTGGACATGTAGTATTAGTGTATGGTGTGGTGGTGGAGGTTGCAACGTGTTATTAACATCAGTCACTACTACAAAATTTGAAATAGAGCCCCTTTAATAGAGCCCGGTTATAATGAAAAACGGGCTCTAAAGAAATTCCGTGTTATAAAATAGGGGATAGAGCCATGTTTTCTTTTACAAAACCGGGCTCTATGTTGACAAAATTTAAAGCCATGTTTTCTTCCTCAAAACCGGGCTCTATTCCATGTAAAGAGCCATGTTTTATCTTACAAAACGTGGCTTTATCTTAAAAACTATTAGACCCCGTTTTCTTTTACAAAAACGGGCTTTATCAAATATTGTATTGTAATCTAATATAGGCGGTTGTTCAAAATTAAACGAAATACTTCAAAACTTTTGGGCGCTTTATTTCCCTCCCCACTTTTCATTACCTTCACAAAACCCTAACTTTTCCCCCTCTTCACTTTCACAACCCCTGACCCTATAACCTTCTGTGCAGCTTATCACCACCACCACCACCACCGTCGCACACCACTGCCATCACAAGCTACCTTCATCACGCAACCAAGACAACGACATACTAATCAATTTAGGAGGTACCAAACTTCTACAATTGATGTTATTGTTCGATTAACCTTTTTAATATATCTCATTAATGTTGTTAACTTTGATTCAAGAATAAGTTGTGTTTGTTTATATGTTTTTTTGTATTGTTAGGTAAGTAAATCTTGACCGTCTAATTTTGATATTTAATCGATGCTCACAACTGTTTGTTGAAATGCCCGATGAATTTTGTTTTTGTAAATTTTGGTTTCGATGGAAGATCTCATGTGGTTTTATGTATTGGATGTTGTTGCTACTTTTGGCTTAAACCCAATTGTAAAATGTGGAAGTATTTGATTGGATTTTATGTCGAGATTTTGAATCTTGAAACTTTATATGGAAATGAAATGCGAAAGCGGTTTCCCTACTCTTGGGTTAACCTAGTGTAGCGGTAATATTTGTCTACATTCTATCTTCCTTGTACGGCGAAATTGGGTATTCTTATTGTTGTACACTTTATATGGAAATTTGAAAAAAACGAAAAAATTAAGAAGTATTACTAGGCAGTGTATACATACACGCACTTTTGTTGTTGTATTAGTTAAATCGACCAAGATCATACTTTAATATACTTGTTTTATGTGGACTGCAAAAAAGGGGGAGATAGAGAAGAGGAGATTCAGAATAGTCACACCTCTTGGCAAAGTAGGTCTTTGGGAAAGCCCCTCCGTCATAGCGGTTTCGATTCTGAAGTCACTTAGTCGAACTATAAAGAAAGGACCCCACAGGGGAGGGAGTCGACTGAACATCTCAGCCATTGGCGGGCCACTTAACTCGCTTTCAAGAATAAGAATCCTGCTTCCAATTAATAGACTGAAATGCGGTCGCAAGTCCTGCCTCTCTCGACCCTCCGTTTATCATACGTCTTTATGAAAGCCTCTCGCCTTTCGAGATCCGGAGCTTCGACCAATCACCACCGGTCAATTCCGCTTTGGGGCCACCCCTTACGTGGTTCAGGATCAGTGGTGTCTTGTTTTGCGAGGTTGTTTGGTTATAGTGATATTATTTGGAAGGATAAAAGTGACATTGATATTGATGGATGATTAGTAAAGTTACACCTGAATGTAATTTTTTTCATTATCATTTAAAGGATTCATACTTATGAGTTGAGCGCAAATCATTCTTAAAACTGATAAAAGTATTTCATCGTTTCACATAACTTTTATCTGAAGCTTTAAATTGCCAAGAACTTGATATTCAAATATTATCAAAATATAAAGAGTTCACTTTAAATGTCAAGTCGTTTTTATTTACGCAATGTAGTGATTTTGACATACTATATGTTACAGGAGGCGGTCGAGATGGTAAAGAATGTGATTCCATTGAAGTTGATCGAAGATCGACTTACAAACCCCTTTGGACCTCAACAATGACAAATACTCAAAATCTTTAACGCTTTTGCGAGTTCAAGTCCGTAATGATAAGAAAGAGGCAATGACCCGGTCCTCAAGGCTTATCAAGTAAGTAGCCATAAGTAGTGTACTTTCTTTGTATCTTTTGTATGCGCAAAATCTTTTATGTATGGTTAAAAGCGAAAAAGCGTGAATTGTACGCTCTTTATACACGGGTGGATTTATGTTAGAAATGAATTGTACGCTCTTTATCTGCGGTGGATTTATGTTGAAACCTTGTGTAGCTTGTGGTATCGTGACTTGCCGAAATGCAAAACCAAAGATTTCTGTTAGATAGTAATATGATAATCATTTGTGCTATATGTGGTTAAGATTCACGGATCGATCTCAATATTAACAATGTAATCGATCTGAATATTAGTTATTCACACATTCATCTATAGTCCACGCCAACGAGCTTTCGTAATGATATCGATATTATTTTGTATCCGGCTTTATGGTGATCCACTATAGTCGTTCATCATGTTTATGGTTGTATAAACTCTTCTTTTGTTGCCTACTTGCCTACAACACAAAAAGAAAATTAAACCGGCACAAAGCAGTTTTACAAGCTTGGTTGTTAATTTTACATTCTCAGTTTACTAACCAGTTATATGTTCTGTTTACAATTGGCTTCCACCACAGCAGAAGGTGATTTATCTCCTAACCACCCCATTCGTTTTCACTAGTGCACCTGTGGATATGGCCTTTACAGTATGCCAAGAAGGGCACAATGTTCATTGATTTCCCATGTTCTTCAACTCCATTTGAAACGTGTTGAATATGATAACATGCGAGATACGATGGTGAAGGCCAGTCACTCATTATAATGGGCAAAGATAGATGTGGGACGTCATAAAACCCCGTCTCATTTGGTCAGGTTACTCAATGGAAATTCATAATAACGATACCTCATAGTAACATCGGTTGTTTATTTTTCACTTTCACTTTCGTTCAAGTAGTCAATTAAGGTAGCTTGTATCTTTTTGAAATGTGTAGTTTCCGAGATTAGTCTCAATGTATCAATAGAAATTAAGTTGTTATATCAATGAATCTTTTCTTATCTGAATTAATACATTGTTTACTTGGCCAAAGAATTAGATTTCATGGCTGGATTTTTTTTTTTAATTTTTTTTTTGTTCACATAGAGCCATGTTCTTTTATTGAAAACCGGGCTCTATAACGTATAATAGAGTCCGTTTTCAAAACCGGGCTCTATTTGCTTTTCACATAGACTCCCTCCCCCTTTGTGCCCTCATGCAAAACCGGGCTCTTTGCACCCTTTTAACCGGGCTCTATGCCTTTTTTTGTAGTAGTGAGTGGCGCAACATTTGGATGATCCACCGTGTGGTTTACCCATTCACCATCTCTGATGGAGTACACGTATACCCTATTTATCCACATAGAGTCTCTCATCTTCAATCCATTCACAATCCCCGTTCTAGAAATTCCTGTTGGTTTTATGGATATAAATTAGTAGACGTGAGTTAGGATCGAACTCGAGACTATGGGATTGCACACTTTACGTATGAGAATTTAAAGTTAAATAATTAAATATAAACGTTGTATTTATTTGTTTATTAAACGAAATAACTAACGGACGTTAAGTAATTAATGTAATGGACTAACGGGCGTTAAAGGTATTTGGAAAAGGACTTAATTGCAAAAGTTGGGAAGGTTCCGGAATCCCTTTAGGGACTCCTAAACCGATCGCCAAGGATCAAACATGGAAACAAAACCAACTTGTTCACCAAGTTTAGTTGTGTATATAAACAAGGCTAGGGTTTTATTTTTCTATCTCTTGTGCTCATTAGCTAAACCCTAAAAATTGTTTTGTGTGTTTTCTTGTCCAAACCGATCGTACAACCCTTGTGGTTGTCGATCCATTACTTTTCCACAAACCAAGTTATTTTGTTTGATAAAACTAGCATTACTTTAATTCGGTTTAGTACGTGTGTACAAGAACATAGTAATAACATACTTTTGTTATTATCTTGGATTGAATTACAAAACGGTAAGGGGTAATTCACATAATCCTATAAACCCTAATTAGGGTTCATCCCAATTGCTAGTTTTGTGGATTTGATTCTTGTTCGGCTAGAATCAAGAAAAGGTACGCATATTCTTTTATGTTAATTAATTATTCGTTAATACATCCTTTACGCTTCCGCACTTACTTTGATGTTTATTGTTTATATTTATGATTGTCATGATATATAATTCCAACAGTGGTATCAGAGACATTGGTTTTCAATGAGTAATTAATTACATAAACGCGTAATAAAACAAATACTTGTATGTTGTTTGATATTATTAATCTAGGGTTTATGTTATATTTCTTTTGGGTCGAATTTTTTTTTATAAAAATTGGGGCGTTCCCCATTTTTTTTTAATTTCGACACATTAAAAATTATTAGGGTTTTGAAAATTGTTTGCTAACCTTATTAAAACCTAGAATTAATATATTGATTACGTGATTAATTCATGAATAAATTTGTTATGTGTCATGGAATTTTTTATGCGATCTTGTGACTTATTTGTATAAATTGTTATGATATCCATGATTATACATGCATGTTAGTCATGGATAAGTTGCTTTGATAATTGTTTAATTGTTGAGACATATTTAATTACGATAAATCTTGAATTGGGGAAGACTCCAATTATATATATTAATGAATCAATTATGTGCAATTTGGTATATCATTAATTATGGGTTTACGCAATCGATTCGTCGATGTATGTGGCTCACTCTCAATTGAGAGAGTGAAAGCCCTAATTAATATATACATTAATTTAACCTAGATATTGATTATTAATAGGGTTTTATCGAATAAGTTGCATGTAGCTACTTGTTTACACGTATAAATTGTTTATTATGCGCATTGTTTTTAGTAGTTTATTTTTATTGGTATTACTTGTTTGTTTATTATGTGCGACGGTTTTAAGCAAAGGGTAATTTTGAATAGAAAATAATACGGACTAAACAATGGTGAAATTTGATTTGTTTTGGAAGAGTTAAGTTTTCAATAGTTTAATTGATTGGTGACTTTGGTACAATGATGAACGGCTCACCCATTAGAATGAACTATAAAGGGGTTATTTAAGAAGTGCATGCATACACCGAAAGGATGTCTAAGGTTATGCTTTTGCGCTTACGGTCCTCTCGCCCTCTGTAAGTTCGAATGGAGCTACTTAGTAAGCCATAAAAGTACAAGCTCATCTTAAGGGCGAATTAGTTTTAATTCCATGCGCCACTTCGGTGGTAATTATCCGAAACACTAAGTGTTTACACTTATGCAAAAGTACGGTATAATGGATGATAATTAACACTAAATTCTTTGATTGGTGAACCCAATACCTCAATCAAAACTTTGATAATTTGATCTTTATGAATTGGTAATAAAAAGTTTTTTTATTAAATGTATGCTACAAGATGAATGCATGACATCTTTGTACATATTTGATTTGACCACATAAAATCAAAACTAGTACCCTTTTAAATTAAGAATATGCCATCTAATTAAAAGGAACACTTGAAGTTGCAATTTACGTCATGACAATGACTTGGCGAGATTGTGATGGAGAGGTAAATCTCATGTAAAGTCGACCTTACATGGACATATTTGCGATTCTTTAAGTTAGACACTTAAGTTGAGTAGGAAGTGAGACACGGACTCAATGGCATAAGATGGGATGAAACATGTTTATATTTGCAATAGCGTTGGAAAATATAAATCCCATAATGATCTAGGAGTTGGAAATTGTTTGCCAATTAATGTTCGACATTACCTTATTATATCGTTCATTGCTAGCGGATCAACCGATGTAATGAACCTATGATAATTTGGATCCTAGTTTTCGAGAAAATTCTATGGTTATATGAATATTACCTTGAGTATTTTATTTTCTTGAAAAGTTTGATTATCGAAAATACTAAAATTGAATTTTGCTAATTCTTTAAATGTATTAATGCAACATTTTCGATTTATAATTAAAATAAGATAAATTTTAAGTATTCCTGAAAGCTAGTGGGAGTATTATGTAAAGGTTTTAAATCTTATATGTTGTATAACATATGAGAAGTAACATTCCTTGTAAGCTAAATGTTAAGTCTTAGATTGGAATGAAACTTCACTTGTAAGATTTAAGAAATAAAACATACAACCTTGAAATATATGTTTATTGGTGCAGTAAAATAAATTATTCTAATAAAACATGATATATCATTTGGGAAATTGATAAATATCTTTTGACAAGATAGAACGTGAATGAATTCTAAGGTTGACCTGTAGATTCATCATGTACATCATGTTGTGTATTAAAATTGTTGTATCATTCTTGAATAAGAAGTGATTTGACAACATTGATATCTAACTAAAAGTTATTAGATAACTTTTGTAATGAATATTCGAAGAATTACATCCTCGACCGAATTGCTCCTAAATTCTATGGATGAACAATATGTCAAATGTTGTGCAAATTGTCATCGACTTTAAACTTGAAAGTTAGGAAAGCATCAAACATTACACAATAAGATATTATAGTTTACGGAGTTTTAATGAGCACATTTTTGTTTGTATACAATGATCTTTGGTTTAATTGAGATGACACTCAATACTAGTCATGGTAGGATTTCATCCTTGTTAAAGACCATGTGAACTATTTGTGCTACTAAGAGCGCAGTTGCATTATACATTAAAAGAATAAGAATACTTTAAACTTTAAAATGTTTGAAAGTTTAAATTATCATAAATTGGTGATAGAGGATGTCTCACACTTTATGAATTATTATGTGGATTGTTGAATGCACACATACAAGGACTTCATTAATTGAATTCTTGAAATAAGTATTCTCAAAATTATGATAGATCAAGTTGGTTGATTTATGTCTTGTCAACAAGTATGATTGTCATTACTTGAGGCATAATTCATCAACTGGAATTTTCATGCATTGATCTATTTGGTATTTGGATAAGGGATGTTAAACAATTGTTATAATAAATCAAATACTTGGTATGTTTGATTTTATAATATATTGTATCCTATATTTGCATGTTTAATCCGTGAATAAATTTATTTATTCTAAATCGTCCGTTGTCGATTAATGATATGGGAGTATCATTAAACTAAGACAAATCTGAGAGATATGGTAGAATATACTTGAAAGTATATTGATGAGAATGCATACCAATTTCAGATGATATTCAATGAATTGAATATAGGACTTATCCCAACTACATAATTTACTTTGTGGATATTGTTATAAGTAAATTATGAATAGTTATCCTCGACTTGAGATACCGGATAAATGTCATGAATGTAGTGCATTTACGTGGAACAACTTAACGCTATACGTGGCGGTAGTCATAAGGGTTGTTTCACGAAGTGTTGCAAAGTTCGTGGGTTATTCTCGTAGTCAAGATAGAATTTGTTCCTTCAAATTTATTTTTGAGTTTAATCTTGTTGGGCCCCTCGTAGGGTTGACAAGATGTTTGCGTGGCCACGCCCAAAGTTCTCCCCGAATATGTTCGGAAGATTTGGTAATCTTGCTCAATCACTTATAACGAGAAGCAGAATAGTTGGATAAAGAATGACTTAATTTCATATCTTTATTTAACATGGTATTAGAAACAAAGGATAATAATAATGAGAAATCATTAAAGGTTTTCCAGAGCCTTGCTCGAGTTGTACTAGAGGCATCAAGTGTTGCTAGACGCTAACCGAATGTGATCACTCTATTAAGATATATCCAAGTGGGAGTGTTGGTTTTATGGATATAAATTAGTAGGCGTGAGTTAGGATCGAACTCGAGACTATGAGATTGCACACTTTACGTATGAGAATTTAAAGTTAAATAATTAAATATAAACGTTGTATTTATTTATTTATTAAACGAAATAACTAACGGACGTTAAGTAATTAATGTAATGGACTAACGGGCGTTAAAGGTATTTGGAAAAGGACTTAATTGCAAAAGTTGGGAAGGTTCCGGAATCCCTTTAGGGACTCCTAAACCGATCGGCCAAGGATCAAAACATGGAAACAAAAACCAACTTGTTCACCAAGTTTAGTTGGGTATATAAACAAGGCTAGGGGTTTTATTTTTCTATCTCTTGTGCTCATTAGCTAAACCCTAAAATTGTTTTGTGTGTTTTCTTGTCCAAACCGATCGTACAACCCTTGTGGTTGTCGATCCATTACTTTTCCACAAACCAAGTTATTTTGTTTGATAAAACTAGCATTACTTTAATTCGGTTTAGTACGTGTGTACAAGAACATAGTAATAACATACTTTTGTTATTATCTTGGATTGAATTACAAAGCAGTGAGGGTAATTCACATAATCCTATAAACCCTAATTAGGGTTCATCCCAATTGCTAGTTTTGTGGATTTGATTCTTGTTCGCTAGAATCAAGAAAAGGTACGCATATTCTTTTATGTTAATTAATTATTCGTTAATACATCCTTTACGCTTCCGCACTTACTTTGATGTTTATTGTTTATATTTATGATTGTCATGATATATAATTCCAACAATTCCGACATTAACCTTATGCTGGAACACCCATGTTGGTGAGTTTTCACGGCTATTATGCCTAGGCTTATTAATGTTTGAAGGTCATTCATTTTTGTCACAGTTGCATCTGTAATTTATCAGCAAACATATTTATTACAAATATGTAGTTAAAGCCTGTAAACAACTACAACTAATATTAAAGTTGATGTTAACGTTTATTCTATCTTTTTAACTTTCCCTTGTTATTTCTCACTCAATCCAATCACTGAAATCAAAAGCATAATAAATACCAAAATACAAATCCTCTCATTTCCAAATAAGCCACACACTTCACACTTCACAGTCACCATCTACCCCCGCCATTGGAACACAACCACTACTGTCTTTCTGATGAATATATTTTCAAACATAAGCATGGGGAAATCCAAATTGCACATGCTCAAACTCATTTATGTTTCTACTTTAATTTTGTTGGTATTAAGGTGTGATAATCAAATATTACTTGATAATTCTCGAATCGTGTAAAAGTCCACTGATACAATATTTATACCCTATTGATTGCCTAGGGTTATAATTTTTTTTATAGGAATAAGACATGAACGAACACTTATATTTCTAGGGTTATAACTTTTAGTTAGGGTTTATTTTATTTGATTGGTATTGCTTGCGTGCTGGAGGTTATTACTTATTCTTCTGTTTGGTTAAGATTGTTTATTGTAAGTGGGTGTGAGAGAGATGGAGAAAGGGTTTTTAACAAGGATTCTTCGTCGAAGTGATAAACCAACCACTAACTTGGCCGATCAAGTTGGTGTGAATAAGGAATCGACGATGAACCCTAATTGTAGGAATGATGAGTTCTTGGTATTGCTTCGGTTCTCGCTCGATGGACAAGTGGAGCCGGTTTCACTTGGTTCAAGCCCAGTCATGACGCACCTAGTCATGACACGCCGAGGTCATGATACTTTATTGAAAATTTGTGCTATTGAAAACAAATCTTTGAGGAAAACTTGTTCTTGTGGGTGACGATGGGCAACCATTAAAACCAGCCGTGACAGTGGATACTTCTACTTCTACTGGGGCTAAGCCAATTGAGCATCTTAAGGTGCCGCAGTCACAAAAGGAGCTAGAGGAGATGCTTACTGCTATTTGTTATTATTCGAAATCACCTCATGATACGAGTGGTCCTATGGCTTCTAGTGTTAATGGTCATAATAATGCTAATGATAAGGTTGATACGAATGCACATAGGGCTGTTGGTATTGAGAAGGTTGGTGTGTATGCTTTGAAACAACCTTCTTCATCGTATGCTGGTGTTACTTCTACTGAACCAAAGAAACACATATCAAACTTTCGTAGGTTGGAGTGTAGTAAAGAAAGCTAATGGTGTGGATCTTTCGTCCGATGAAAGTGGTTGAAGAGGTGAACACTAGGTTTGAGAATACTTTGTATGGGTATTTCCTTGGTCAACGCCTTGCTTTTCTGTTGTTGATTACTTTGTAAGCAATCGTGAGCTAAGTTTGGTATACAAAAGGTAATGATGAATGCAAGGGTTCTTCTTCTTTAAGTTCAATTCGAAGAAAGGTGTTGATGATGTTCTTGAAAACGGCCCTTGGTTGATTAGAAATGTACCTATTATTCTTAAACCATGGACATTGAAAACCAACTTACTTTAAGAGGATTTGACCAACATCCCGTTGTGGGTTAAAGTCTATGATGTTCCTCTTGCTATGTTTTCTGATGATGGCCTTAGTTTCCTAGCCACATTGATAGGCACGCCCAAAAGGTTAGATGCTTTTACTAGCCAAATGTGCAAGGACTCGTGGGGTCGTAGTAGTTTTGCTAGATGCATGATTGAAGTGAAGTCGGATGAGGTGCTTAGGGACAACCTTACTGTTGAGATACCGTTACTTGATGGGTCGAGTTCGACTATTGAGAAGATACGGGTTGAATACGAGTGGAAACCACCTCATTGTGATAAATGTAAGATTTTTCGTCATACTCTTATTGAATGTCCGAAAGTTGTTGAACCTCCCGCTCACCTACTAAGCGTGTTAATGATGGTTTCAAGGCGGTCAATAATAAGAAGAAGGAAAGCAAAGCGGTTCTACTATTTCGGTCAAGGAGGGTTTACTAAACTGTTGTGGGTAAGCAGCTTTCAATATCAACCCAAAAGACTCCTCCGAACCTAAGAATGTGGAAGTCACTAAGAAGAATGCTTCGATGTGGCTAGTTAGAGTGGAACAAAGATCTCTACATCTAATCATTTGATGCTCTTAATATGGAATATACGGATGCTTTTGTATTCCTTCAAATGACACCAACAAGGATGTGGATTATGGTCGTACAATGGAAGTTAATGAAGATAAGTATACTAAGACAGTCTTGCATCACAAGAACCCCTTGTGAGTGAATTGAAAGAGATGGAGTCGGGTGTGTCTCCTAAAACTAGTGATTCTTGTATTCACTTTGTCTCTTACGCTAAGAGAGTTAACCCTTTTTCTAAAGTGGGAGATATCGTGGTGTCGATTCGAAGATGAGGTGGTTGATAACCCATTTGATGAGTCTGCTAATCTATTCGGTGGTGGCCAAGAGTTTGAAGATGAGTATGATGACTATGACTACGATGACTATGCGAAACAGTTTCGATCTTCCGAGAATTTGGATGCCTTTAATGCCATGTATGGCACCAAGCTTCAAGGACCTAGGAAGTAATTTTCTTCGTTATGTCTTATGTTATCATTAGAGTAGTGGTTTGTTTTCTTGTTTAGAAAATAGGTAGTATCTTGTTATGTAAGCTTTAAGCCTATGTAACGGGCTGAGATATGGGATTTCACTCATATCCATTGTACTTAAACGTTTTTTGGTTAATATATTTACCAGGGTGCAGGATTACTCCCCTTTACCCAAAAAAGGGAGCAAACATGCAAAATTTTATGTATATGTTGTTGTGATTGTTCATATTATAATGAAAGACCAAAATGATGTCTATATATAATAGACAATGTTACTTTTGATGAATAGTCACAACGCTTCATGAATGGTTGCACTTTTGGTCGAAAGTAACCACTTTCCATATAAAATGTAGTAACACTTCATTAACGACATTTTTTTCTGTTACTATTCACAAGTATCACATCTATTGAATGGTTCCAATGTATTAGTGGCGAAATTTCTATCACAAACTTTGCCATTCAGCATATCAAGTTACTTAGTTTATAAAAGCGTACGCTCTGCACCTCCTAACTTATATTAGAATATAGCTTGAAATCACTTTGGTCTCAGGTAATCTTAATTAGACAAAATGCTTGATGACACTAAAATCACTAACATATTTTACGGCACACAAGCAACGAACCTTTCTATCATTATTAAAATGAGTGTTCTTGGAATTGTAACAAGGTAAATATGATTCCTTATTATTTTCTCTCATATTATTGCTTTGTTTTTCACAAATTAAACTAGGGTGTGTTTAAAGTTTTTGGTTTTATACGGACTCTCTTTGAAATGTTATTTGAGTTTGAGTGTTCTTAACAAGAATTTGTTGCCAGCGCTTGGTTGCAGGATGCAACATTACACATTCTAAAATCAATTTTATAATTTTGTGCTACATTCTTTTCAGTGGTGATGTTTTAGTATATAGTGTTTATAAATTCTTCCATGTATGTTGTTCTTTTGTAAACCCTACTAAAAACAAGTATCGTTTTTTGTAATTTGCATTGTTTGACGTACTTGATATATCAGAAAGTTAGGAAGCATGCATTTATGGCCTGAAAGGTGTAGTTGGGATATTAACGTGTGCATGTAATGGAAGTAAATGTGGGGTTGGGAAGCAAATTTGAGCATGTATTTAAAGTGACATTAAATGCCTAACTTGGAAGACTGTAAAATCTATTAGACATGTCTAAATGAAATTTTCTGTTGTTGATCTGGACAAATTCAAATTTCACGGCTTAGAAAAACATTGTAGCAGATAGAAATATGATCATCCTTAAGGATTGTTGATCTTATGCATATTCGTAGAAGATAGAAATGGTCGATCATTTGCTCGTTTGTTGTTTAATAGAGTGCAAGATCAACAAAAGTTTTGTCTCAAAATATAACAACAAATTTAGTGTATCAAAAACTTTTAATAACTTTTACGTAGCGTTTGGTATGTCGTAATAAAAGTCGTAATGGAAATGATTATTACGATGTAATGAATAAATGTTGTTTGTTTACATTTATAGAATGTAATGATTCATTGCAAGTAATGACCCATTACACCAAAACCATTCCTTACGGCGATATTTATTGTGTGCATCATTACACCAAAACCATCCCTAGAATTTTACGTAGCGTTTGTTTACATTTATTGTGTGCATCATTACGGCGATATTATAACGTGACACTACTCAATCCATTTCCGTTCGATCAAAGCATGTTTCGTTTAATTATAGTAGTTATTTGTTAACTACGGATACCTCAATCCACCCAATTCTCCCACTTAACCTACATGTCATATCCTACAACAAACAAAATACCTATCGTTTCTCCCATTTAAAAGAGAGAATGAGGTGTTTGGGGCGTCTTAGGTATCTGTGGTTAATATATAATGACTATTATTTAAATGAAACATATTTTTATTAACCGGAAGGAATTAAGTAATGTTATATCATAATCTCATCGTAATGATACAAACAATAGAAGTTGTTAAGAGTTTGTGCTACACACAATAGAAGTAATGAGACTCTTTGCACTTGAAACATCACAGGAATTTTGTCGTGGTGATCGATGTGAAAGTGATGATGATAACCTTAATGGAGATGGGCTTGTCGTCGACCCATGAGAAGTGGCATGGGGTTGAAGAATTCAATGAGCTAATGGATCTACTTTTAACTTTCGTCATGGTATAGGGGAAGACAGTTGGAATTTCTTGTTAAAACTCGAACTTGTTTTCTGTTAAATCAGTGCGAGTTGCTAATGGTAAATGTGGGATTGTTTCGCCTAGTCGTCCAACTAGATGGTCATCTCTCGTTTCCTCGAAAGTCTTAATTATTGTTTGGCATGCCGAGAGAAACCGTATCCCAACTAGAGTGGAGTTGGAGCTCAAATGTATTGACATACCTTCGATCGTATCTCCCATTTGTGACAATGATCGTGAAACAGTTGATCATATTTTGGCGAAATGTGATTGGGTATCTCACTTTGGGTATTTCTTGTGGTGGGGTTTTGAATTCAAGACGGGTTCTTCATTTTTGGAGATTATTAATTTCATCAAAAACTTATCCTGGAAAAGAAGTTGTTTCAAGCCCGTCAACTTTCATGTTTTAAATCCGTCATATTCTCTTCATCTTGGTTGATTTGGATTGCAAGAAATGAGAAGATCTTTTCGGCTAAAAGGTGCTTTGTAGAAGATATCTTCATCAAACTAAAACATCTTTGTTTTTGTTGGTTAAATAATAGGTGCAAAAAAAGTTCTCTTGGTTGGACTTTATGGCTTTCTTGTCTCATGGACGCATATTATGTTTCTAGTTCGTGAATTATGTATTTTGTAATCTTCTTGCCTTCTAGCTCCTTGTAAGAAGGTAACCTTATTTGAAATTTAATACAAATAGCCATTTCAAAAAAAGTATGGTTGCAATATAAGATGAGTTGATGGAGCAACCTATTACATTTATCACTTTCTACAAAATTGATTTTAGAGGCGAATATATTTGTAATTATAACCATTATTTTGAAAATCGGGTTTTTAATCAACCCGATCGAGTCACCGGGTCAACCAATTCGATCGTTGGGTCAAACCGATTTTCTATTAAAAAAAATATTTTTTTTAAACGGTTCGAACAACGGGTCAACCCGATTCAACCGGTTCAACTACCAGGTCAACCCGTTTTTCAACCGGTCTAACCGGTTAACTCGTTTTAAAAGCCCGGTTTGTTTTACCTATTTTTTGGCCGGAACCAGTTCAACAAGCCAACCCGGCCGGGTTGACACGGGTTTCAAAACATTGATTTTAACATAAAAGTTGACCAAGACTTCAAGTCAACTGCAACAAGTGGTTGGCAAATTCACGAACAAAAGCTTATTGTAATTATTAGGTGACTTTCGTGCTTCATACTTTGAACTTTCTTTCCATGTAAATAACTAAATATATTCTAAAAATGTATATTTATATACCTTAACCGGCTTTCAGTGTAGTCTGATCAATTTGATAAAAAAAAATCACAACTGAATCATTTATTTATGTTCCAAACTTCAAATAATTTTATTATTGGTTTTATTTTTCATTATTTGGATCAAATTAAACTAGTTTAAAACTGACTTATAGTTTTGAATGTAGCATATGTAATTTTCAGTTTACTTATTTGGTTTGATATTTGCAACATGAAATTTCCTACGAACCAGAGGCATATGTCCCACAACCTAATTTTCTAGATATACATTCGACTGAAAGAACTTAACATTTGAATATATAAAAGAAAAACATAATGAAGAAAAATACTTTAGCAAAACGAGTGGTTATATTGCTTGTGATTATGATGCTTGATCATGTTATTCAAGCAAGTTCAAATTCATTTGATCCAAATCAAGGTACAACCATCACTTTTTTGTTTAGTCATTATTTTAAGTACGTTTATGTTTAGATCATATTGTAACTATGTTAGTAACATTGATTACTAATTTTCCTAAAGTAATTATATTGATTTCAGGTAATCGTAGAGAGCTTAGAACGCGAATATCAGTGCCATCTCCACCTAAGCTAAGGCCAAGTATTCACGTTATGCCCCCTCGACTACGGTATCCGCCACCAAGGTTTATTCCATGTCCGCCGCCACCAAAGTAGAACTCATCATTTTGGTATAGCGGTTCTTATGCTACCAGAATTATTGTCATTGCCACCACAAAACCTCGTATGGTTGCGTCTTTAGAATGTTTAGTGTTCGGATCGATGTAATACATGATAATTAAAAAGAGAATAAGTTATAACAAAACAGATTGGTCGAAGTAATCTTTATTTCTTTTGTTATATTAGAGCATACTTGATGAAACATGCAATTAGCGCGCTTTGTACAACTACACAACACAATCAAGAAAATTGAACCATTACCACTCGAAAGTTTGGTATAGGACTATTTCACCACCACCATCTTCGTCACCGTCTCCAGCATAAATATGTATTTTCAAAACTTTTGGCCGTACATTCTTGTAATTCAACACAGACCCATTAGTATGTATGCATACTCAAAACTTAGGGCATCTATGTAATACTACCTTGCGGCAATATTTGTTGGTAAAAGGTTTCTCCAGTAAGCGTATTAATTCAAAAAACGTTTAAGTACAACGGGTGAAATCCCATATCTCAGCCCTACATATATAGGCGGTAAAGTTAATATAACAAAGCAACCTACTTCTATAGACGTAAAAAACTTCTATAGACTCAATTACATTTGATTCAACAATTCAAACATAAACTACTACTTTTTTTTGTTGGTACATTAATGTTATTAGACATAAGTCGAGGTAATTAGTGTATATATCATGTTATGTATTTATCTTAAACTGTATTAATCCAAATAGTTTGTTTGGGCTTTAGGTCATAGGGTGACGGTATAAACCGTTTTAGAGGGTCATGCCTTTTATAGGCATTGAATCGGTTTGCCTCTCTTTGTATGAAGAGTTACAATGGTTCATGGCACCAATTCAATAATTATATAAAGGTCTGTTTGTAACCAAACAAAAAATCTTATATATATGTTCAAATCATTAGCCATATAACCGAATATACTTGTTTATCAGTTTCTGCAAATCATTCACTTTCGTTTTTCTGTTACAACCTACATGTTCCAAACACACCGAACAAGATGAAACCTTACAATCTGAGAAACATATTTGATCGAAGGCCACTGGTTAACAGTGGTATCAAAGCGTCAGGAGGGGAACTTAGAAGGAATTATAAGAAACAATTCAAAGATAACTTCATAGAAGGTATGAACAATCTATCCTTGAACCCTCGCACAACGCGAAACAAGCGCATCTCAAGAAGAAGATGCTACATATGCAGGAAAAGAGGGCATACAAAACAGAACTGTCATACAAACCAAGTTGCAAACAATCCTATGGACAAAAACCTGATGGCCAACGATCAAGTCAGAATGGATGCACACTATGTGCACCTTGCATTACAACACAATTGGACTAAAGGGAGACTTTCTCGTGGAAGGAACGGATAATGGCGATTGGAACAAAATCTGGTATGTTAGTAATAAATATACAAAACACATGTCTCCAAATAGAGAATTATTTGTAAAATTCTAGGGATGTTTTGGTATAGACTCAAAATCCCACAAATCCATTTTCTTTTCACCCATGGGGTGGGAGACGTGTTGATAGGAACTGACAAAGAAACATACGAAATCCCAAGTGTGTCATTTGTACCCGAAATAGGAATAAATGTGTTAAGCCTACACTAATTGGCTTGCCAAGGTTTTGATGTGCAGGTTAACGGTACAAAATGCATTATTAGAAGAATGTTTGAAGAAGCAAATGAGGAGATGACAATGGAAGAAGTACTCGAAATTCAAAATGCATATCTTCAAAAACACTTCAATAACTCGTTACATCCACAACCTGCGAAAGAAATGATAGTTCACATACTAATCCAATTAAACAGGAAGTTGAGACGCCACTCAAGTCTTCGAAAACAAAAGGATTAGATTGTGACGAATGGTATTCAGAATGCACTGTATGGGCTGGTTTGGATAAAGATTCTGATCAAGGTACTTACTCAGAGAACAAGGATATAGAAAAACTCGAACTTACTGTCAATTCGTTTGAAGGATTCATACGGTTCATGAAACTTGCAAACAACAACTATGTTGTATTGAAACATAGAGATATTAAGGGAATATTTAGAGTGTATGCTTAAATGGTTTCACAACACTTACATCGAGGGCGATGTAACTAAACTCATGCCTCCAACAATTGCTGGATATGAAATTTGCCTCTTTGATCTCTACAAATTGGTTAAATGCTTTAGTGGGTATGAAAGAATAAACTACAAGAAAAAATGGGATGAACTGTCTTTAGATTTTGGATTCTCGGGAATATATGGACTCAGGTTTAAAGAAATCTATTTCCACTATTTGCTGATCCCAAAAACTTACTTTGAGGTAGCGAAAGTTGTGTTGACAAGTACAGATGAGTATATCAGGGAAAATTGCCTAGTGACAGGAAACAACGAGGTTTCAACGACGTCTGAGCATGTCAATGAAGTTAATATGGAGGGTACGAGCCGCGATTGGGAACAGAAATGAGCATCAAGCAGGAAAGGAAAGGCCGAAACTTCATCTCATGAAGACAAGTGAAGAAGACTCGATTGACCGTCTATAACATTAAGGGGTGAATGTTGGACCATTAATGTTATTAGACATAAGTCGAGTACTTAGTGTATATATTATGATATGTATTCATCTTAAACTGTATTAATCCAAATAGTTTGTTTGGGCTTTAGGTCATAGGGTAATGGTATAAACCGTTTTAGAGTCACCTGTAACATGCATTGAATTGGTTTGCCTCTCTTTGTATGAACGATCACAATGGTTCATGGCACCGATTCAATAGTTATATAAAGGTGCATTTGTAATCAAACAAAAATCTTATATACATGTTCAAATCATTAGTCATATAACCGTATACTTTTCTACAAATCATTCACTTTTGTTTTTCTCGTGACAACCTATCTGCTCCAAACACACCGAACAAGATGAAACCCTACAATATGAGAAAGCAGGTTTGATCGAAGGCCACCGGTTAACATTTTTGACCATGAACCTTGATACCCCAAGTGTCATAGAAAGCTTGTTGATCTTTAGCTATAGCATGTGCATTGTACTCATCGTCATCATATGGATCATAATCATCATCCAAATCTTCCTTGCACTTTTGTACAAGCTCTTGGTACCAAATCCACTTCCACTTCCCGAGGCCATGAAATTAGTTGGTTCGGTAGCCAAATGCTTTCACATCACCCTCATTATCATCACTAACGTGCACATTTTATCATACTTAGTAGTGCCTTGCTTAGTAGCGACTCTTTAGTGGGCATAAATCCCTCATCCATTTGTGTCTCCACAGTAAGTAATGTATTCAAATTAGAACTAGGCTCCACACTAGCCGATACTTCTTCGTCCACTTCAGTCAATACCTCAAAAGCATTAGTAGTTTTTTACCCGTATCCTTTTTCTCTGGTTGTCTAGATGTAGATGCTTCCCTTGTATCATCCGTTGAAATAGACGCCTTATTAGACTTTGGTTTTGCAACAGGTTTATACTCAACTTTCTTGGTCATAGATACACCATTAGCCTTATTAGGTTAAGAACCTCTTCGTTTAACTTGCGTAAAACCATCATGTTTGGCATTCTTCGAACGTTGAGAATTAGTGTGACCAAAAATCTTGTCGCGTGGTGCTACCTTGCTGTAGTATTGTCGCGCGCATGGTTACCACAAAGGTATGCTTATTCAATATTTATGCCAAACACAAGTAGCACTTTAAAATGAAAATACATTTATGGTGGTACTAGCTAAAATCATCTTCGTTGGTTTCCATTTTCAAGTTCTTCACATTTGTTAACTCTTTCTGATCAATCTGTCTAGTTCAATATTCAACCCTTTCTCAACTTATCATTTCTAACTAATTACCACACACAAAAGTAAAATCTCCAATCCGTTGAGCCTTCTTGTTCTTTGGAGATGCATCAACCTTTTGCTACAACATAAACATATACTTCACCACTTCTCTCTCCTCCCCCTTTGGCGATTTCCGGCACACCACCCCCTCTATTTTTTCCGGCAACATAACCCTCATCCGCATCTCTTTCTATCTCTAAATTAATCATACTATGTTATTTAATGCGCTAGGGATCTCCTTTGGTTTAAGTCATACTATTGATTTCTTTTGGTGTTTAGATATGCAATCGGATCTGGGTTTATGTTTTATTCCTTGGGGGTGGTGTCGGACCTATCAGATCTATCTTATAAATCGTCTCTCATCACCGATCTGTTCGCAGATCTACAATTATTTGTGGATCTGGCGATTGTTCGTGGATCTGAATATTGTCAAACAAATTAGGGTCTGTGACATAGTCACAGATCTGATATATATGCTATATGTTTCATGATTTGTTGTGACAAGGGTGTACGCTGGTATTTTGATATACTTGGAAGTTTGGTATATACCTACTTGGTGGTACTGCTTTTGTGGATGTTGCCGTGTTGATGGCTTGTGGTTTTGGTGATGAAGATTCGGGTAGGAGAGAGTGGAGAGTGGTGGGTGTGCTTGTTTTGCTATATTACGGTGTTAGTCACCCTTGTTATCACATACGGATCTTTCACAAGGATTGGCTTGGATGATCAACTATTCATAGATGCTATGGATGAGTTGTGTTGATGAATATGTTAAGTTTCTTTAGACTTGCATATTCGGTTGTTCCATTGCCTAGTCATTTTTGATGGGGTGATGGTTTGGTCGCGTCGTACTCACCTATGTTCGTCTTTGAATGTTGGTGTGGATGTCTTTATGGAAGTTCTTGTGTATCTTGATGCATATATACGCAGGTTATACATGAGTCACTTGGGTGGCTGCATTGGAAGTTGTGTGTAAGCGTTTCACGTGCGTACAGAATGAAGTAAGCTGGAATACTTTGGAACAAACAAGTGATACATGTGTTTGGGTAGTATTTTTAGCTTAGTGGTTGTATGAAGAAGCCGGTTCTTTTTCATGGGTAGTTCATATGAGTGGTATGTCACTCGTATGTAGGGTTTTTGTATGTTGCACTTGATGTGCATGTTGTTGCCCATGTAACGGGCTGTGATGTAGGATTTCACTTACATCCATTGTACTTCAACGTTTTTTTTTGGAATATATTTTACCGGGTTAAGCCCTTTACCAAAAAAAAAAACATATACTTCACCAAAAGTTTAAGTCAGTTGGACCCTTATATATATTGGGATGCACTAATAAGAAAAGTGGGTTTGGGGTGTCAAGAAAACCACATATTATAATATCTTGTTACTCTTTTTCATTACTAATTATATGTTTTCTTTATCCGTTCTCCCATGCACTAATGCTAACTCATTCAAAATACCAGCCATTAATGTCAACTCATCCATTCTCCCATCTTTACGGTGAAAGGTACCCATAAGAGTGAAAGTTATTAATGGTAACTCATTCAAAACAATGCTTGGCCATTAATAAGAGTGAAAGCTACTCATAACAAATTTCAACAACCGAATAGCTTGTATTAACTCACTCGAAATACTAGCAACCCTATCTTCTATATTAAGTATCAAACAAACACTGAAAATACACACACACACACGAATCCTCTCACCTTTAACAACCCTATCTTCTATATTAAGTATCACAAGTCATTCTAATATATGAACATCAAGTGTTGATCACACAACCAGTAGTATCTCTCCAAAAAATAGAGTAAAACATAAGCCCATGGGAAACTCAAACCTCACATGCTCAAACTCATCTATATTTCTACTTTTATTTTACAACATACAAACAACGAACCTTTATATCATTATTGAAAAGGGTGTTCTTGGAATTGTAACAAGGTAAATCTGATTCCTTTCTATTTTCTCTCATATTATTGCATTGTTTTTCACAAAATACCGACGCTCGTCTGAAATGTTATTTGGAGTTTATAAGTGTTCTTAACGAGGGTTTGTTACCAGCGGTTCGGTGTGGGTTGCAACATTACACGAAGAAATTAATCTCTTTTTATAATTTTTGTGCTAATATTTTTTTAATGTTCAAAGGTAAGATATATGGTCCAACGCAAGAAAAAAGGTTGTTTCATAGAAAAGCTAAAAGAGTGGCACAACGACCTTGCCAAGAAGTCCCGTAACAAAATACAAACAGTTTATAACCAATGTTAGTTACAAGAATTCTAATCAGGTTTAGGTCTGTTTTAACTGCTAGGAGGTTTTCTTCTACTTGGCACAATTTGCATCTCTTTCAGAATCGAGGCGGCCATTTGAGCAGAAGGGTTCCCGCATTTTCCAAATGCACGTGTTTTCCCTCATGTGGTACAACAGCCATAACATTGTACCTATAATCAGTTAAAACTGACAAATCCTAGATAAGTCCTTGTCGGCTGAGATGAGCAGTATATTGCACGGTGGACGGTGTCTAATGGGAATTGTCAAAATGTACGCCAACATCAAGTTCTCTAATGACTCTCTTTTTGTTAGTTGTCGTGATGTAATTGACGCAGTTGATCTTTAGAATTCTATAAAATCGGGCGTCTTCAGGACCATATGCGTAGTAGAAAATATTTTTAAAGGAATCCTTACCAAATTTGTCTTTAAGCGAACTTGCAATCCACCCAACTGCTTTTTTGTGTAGCTTCTTTTCAATACTGCACCCTTTTGTGTCCCAGAATACCTTGGTTATTATCTCGTTGCCCAAACCTCTTTCTATTGGGTATTTTAGTTCCAAACTTTTACCTTCCTGGATCTTCCATAACCCTTTAAATTTTGGTTTTCCATATATCCTATTCCATGAAACTATGTAATCACAAAAATCACGCAGTTTTTTTGAGCAGTTCTTTTCCGTCATAGCCAAAATTGTTGTGTAGCCTAAGCTACCTAATTCTTTTAGGGCTTTAGAAAAGTCCCCATCCCCCGAAATCAACATTATGTAGGACGGGGGAGGTTTGGCGTGGGCATACTTAAACATATCTAGCACCATGGCTCTATTAACCGCATCTTCGAATTACTCGGAACGTCTCTTAATACCACTCCAGCTCTATCGCATTCTACTCTAGATTGGTCACTTACCACTTTACTACCGTAACCATATATACCAGATATCTTTATTTTTGGGAACCTATGTTTTAATTTTTTTTGATGTTGAGGAAACCATCGTAGTAAGTTATATCAAGAGGCAAATTAGTCATCGGAGAATTTTCCATATACTTAATAGCTTATTTGTATTAATTTCACTATAAGCTTAACCAAACACCTGTGGACAAGTGCTCAAGAGTTTATTAGAAGCCAAAAATAAAAAAAGATTTTTACAAAGCCCTTTCAATATACAAGATTTTTACAAAGCCCTTTCAGAAAAAAATTGAAACATAGGTTCCCAAAAATAAAGATATCTGCTATATATGGTTACAGTAGTAAAGCGGTTAGTGACCAATATAGAATATAATGCGATAGAGCCGGAGTGGTATTAAGAGACGTTCCGAGTAATTCGAAAGATGCGGTTGATACGGCCATGGTGCTTGATATGTTTAAGTATGCCCACGCCAAACCTCCCCCGTCTTACATAATGTTGATTTCGGGGGATGGGGACGTTTCTAAAGCCCTAAAAGAATTAGGTAGCTTAGGCTACACAACAATTTTGGTTATGATGGAAAAGAACTGCTCAAAAACGCTGCCTGATTTTTGTGATTACATAGTTTCATGGAATAAGATATATGGAAAACCAAAATAAGGGTTATGGAAGAACCAAGAAGGTAAAATCTTGGAACTAAAACACCCAATAGAAAGAGGTTTGGGCAACGAGATAATAACCAAGGTATTCGGGACACAAGGGTGCAGATGAAAGAAGCTACACAAAAAGCAACAGATTGCAAGTTCGCTTAAAGACAAACTTGTAAGGATTCCTTAAAAATATTTTCTACTAAGCATATGGTCTGGAAGACGCCCGTTTTTATAGAATATCTAAAGATCAATCACAATTACATTACGACAACTAACAAAAAGAGGAGTCATTAGAGAACTTGATGTTGGCGGACATTTTGACATTTTCCATTAGACACCGTCCACCGTGCAATATACTGCTCATCTCAACTGACAAGGAGTTATCAAGGATTTGTCAGTTTTTAACTGATTATGGGTACAATGTTATGGTTGTTGTACCACATGAGGGAAGCACGTGGATTTGGAAAATGCGAGAACCCTTCTGTTCAAACGGCAGCCTCGATTCTGAACGAGACGCAAATTGTGCCAAGCAGAAGAAAAACTCCAAGCAGTTAAAACAGACCTAAACCTGATTAGAATTCTTGTAACTAACATTGGTGACTTCTTGGCGAGGTCGTTGTGCCACTCTTTTAGCTTTTCTTTGAAACAAATTTTTGTTTTTCGTTGGTTATTGCATATCTTCCGTTTTGACCAACTGTATTGTTGGTGACGGGCCCACTTCCTCCAAGTTACTTGATCGGGATAGATTTTGCTCATTCACCTCACTAAAATAATACACACAAGGACAAAGCAATGAGTACGATTTGACATATATACCATTAAAACATTCTTCATTTTTTGAGCATGTGTTGCGAGATATACATGTTTATTAACTGTAATGTTCCCACGCCCAGAGATTACACACCCAACAGATTCACACATATCCAAAATAGTCGATGAGCTATACAATGAGATATGAGTATAACAATGACATTACCTTCCAGCAATAGATCTATCTTCGTTGTTGTATGACGAGAGTACGAGGTTCTCGAGAAGAAGAGTGATGAAATACATAATTGCATACAATAGTAAGAACCATTTAAGGATGTGTATCAATGTTAAGAGTGATATTACAATACTTCTAAATCTATGTATCATTGTTGTAAAATTGCGTACAAGTGTTGTATATCATGAAAATGGAGTTGTCTATCAACTACATATTTATCAGTTTTATATTAATGTAACAATTTCTTATATTCATGTATCAGTAGCATATGCATCAAACAGGCTGTATCACAAAGATTGGTACTTCATCAAGAATTTGTAAAACAAACATAAAACATAGTTTCATCGTAAATATTGGTACTTCTGCATCGTAAATAGTGGTCACCTGGATATAATTTTTTAAGTTTAAAATGGAAGTTGGTTAAAGAAATCAATAATAAAATATTAGTTTTGAATTAAATGTAGAAAAGAAATGTCAGGTAGAGGTGCGTCCGCATAATTCTACAAATAGGTTACTAAATTTTCATCAAGTTCATGTTATTTACTGGCGGCTAAGATTACTACTTCCTACACTATAAACAAGTACGGGTGCATAGCAACGGGATTCTATATCGACAGATTGTTTAGTGATAAAAAAAGTTTATGGGTTATAAACAAAAAATAGTAAAAGTTTGAAGATTTGGGGATTAAACATAATGTTTTGAAACCCGGTTCGACCCGGGTGGTTAACCGGTTGAACTGTTCCAGTCGAAAAATGGGTCGATTTAAACCGAGTCAACCCCGATGGATTGGGTCGAAAATAGGTCAAATTAAACCGGGTCAATCCGCCGGTTTTGAAGCGTCCCGGGTCAACCCGGTTTTCGATGTGTATTAATAATTTCCTTTTGAAATATATGTTTTCAACATTTCTTTTTTTAGTTTTAACTTTTCACTTTTTACTTTTTTGTTTTTCCTGTATATGTAGTATAACAGGTACCAGCACGTTTCGGCGGCGGATACCCTGTGACGATTAACCAGATAAATAGATCTCGATGAGACCTTATTCCATCAGTTTGTATCGGTTTCAACGGGTCCTTTCTGGTTCGTTTTCGGATAGCTTTTATTGGTTAACCGAACCGGTGGCGACAACGGTTCCTGGTTGAACCCTTTGTCCGGTCCGGTTTTCAAAACTATATATACCATCAACTTGTTAACTTAGTATGAAGCTTTGTGTGTTTTATTAATTTGTATAATGTGTATAATAACATGTACTTTTCATTTTAGGGTGTTTTAAAAATAACTTTAATTAGTGTGTTTAATTGTTTTATTTTTTGGATTATGTTATAGCTTGTTTAAATTGTACATTGTGATAATTTTATTGAACTTTTTAATAAGGGGTATTTTAATTGGTTGTTTTTAATTTGGTAGATATGCTTTTAATTGGTTGTTTTTAATTTGGTAGATATTATTTTAATTAGTTGTACAATGTGAATAAATTATTGTACTTTTAAGTAATTGGGTGTTTTAATAAGAGGTCTAATTACACTATGCATTTCTCTCACCTTTGACTTTCAAGATTTCACTTTTCAAGGTTTGACCATAAACTCTTTATATGTAGTGTAGATTAACTCAGTAATTTAAACAACATCCGACCAAAAGCGTTAAACAAGAAGTCACCAATCTCACCAATCTTCAATTTAATTCAGTTGTTCCTAGACATATGTAGAACAACTTGTGGCAACTAATGGAAGCTTCGAAGACATGTGTGCCAATCAATTTCAACCTCAATCACAAAATACTCTCCTGGAATTTCTTGCACCTGGTATTTGAGCTTGTATTTGAGCTTGTATGAACCTGCTGGATACTGATAAGCTTGATGAATGATGTGATTGACATCATCCCATGGGTACAAACCACTAAGTCGGATATTCCAGTTGTTGTTTGATGCTTTCCTAACCGATATGTTCACAAACTCCAAAGGTGGGAAAATGCGTCTTTGCACATGACCGACCCCATTCCAGACAATTATGTTGTAAAGCTCACACCAATGGCGGATCTAGGTATCTGAAACATGTGTGGCACAAATGATTTTCCTCCCTTAAATTTTAACTAATACAAAGTACTTGTATAGAATAAAAGGTGCGGCATTAGAAATATATATACAAGCTAGTATAACTACTTCAATCACCCTGTGTGGCAGATCTAGAAATCTATTGTAGGGTGTGTACTGTGTACTATCCACTATAATATTTTTTATGTGTAATTATAAATTTCCTAGTCGGGTTCTTTTGCCCTCTGATAATTCTGTTTTTGTTTATCAGTTTTGATAATTCCGTTTTTAGTTTGCCCTCTGATAATTATAAATGTACACTTCACTCTAAACGAATAAGACCCTAAATTTACAATCTAGAGAAAAAAAAATATACAAAAGCTAAAATATGTTGCAAACTATATTGGAGAAGTGAAAAGTCAAGTAAAAAAAAGATCACTATATGTAAATGGGCTTGGTAAATTGAGGTTTGTTAAATATATTTGGGCCTATTACTAATAAAAAGAACCCTTAAATACTTCTCTGCTCCTCCTTCATCTTCTTCAAGAACCCTTCACATATAACATCAGCAGTCAACTGTGCTTTATCACCAGAATGGGAAAAAAAAATTAATTTCACATGACAAATCCATGTGTGGCACGTGCCACATGTGGCCAAGACATAGCTCCGCCCCTGGCTCACACACATCGAGAAACTGCTGGTAGGTCACACCGCACACGGCCTCCGCATTAACGAAACTCATTCTCCCGTCGTTGATATTTTCAATGTTCTCTCTTGACATGTTCATGTTCAACGCCATACTTTTTCAAACATGCTTTGCTAGGTTTAAATTAGTGAGTTTGAGCGGCGCAGTATGAACTCTCTTTTGAAATGTATGTATTTGGTGATCACTAGTGTTCTAACCGAGAGTTTGTTGCCAGTTGTTTCTTTGTTGGTTCTAACCGAGTATGTTTGGCAAAACTAGTTGTAATGTAAGTCAGAACTCAGAAGTCGTAAGCTATAAACCGCAAAAGTCATAACATGAGCTACAAGCTCAAACTCGACCATTTATATTTGTACTTATACTTTACGACACACAAGCAACAAACCTTTCAATCATTATTGGAATAGGCGGTCTTGGAAGTGTAACTAGCTATATAGGTAAATCTGATTCCTTACTATTTTTCTCATATTCTTGCTTTGTTTTTCAAAAAATAAGCTAGGGTATGTTTAATTTTTTTTGTTTAATATGCACTCTCATTTTGGAGTTCATGAGTGTCCTTAACGAGAGTTTGTTGCCAGCGATTCGCTGTGGGTTGCAACATTACACTTTTCTAATTTTTTATATATTGGTTTATAAATAATTTACATATAATTGTTTTAAACTCAAACAATTAAAATACTTTATTTCAGAGTTTTACATTAAATAAATTAATCTGAATCATGTTGCTAATACAGGTCAAATTATGTAATTTATTGCACTTCTATCAGGTAAAAAAATGTTTCATACGTATATTTATTTTATTTGACGAGATTAAAGCAAAAATTGCTAAAAAAAAGAGCATGAATACAATGAACAATAAGTTCCTCCAGCAACAAAACTCATGACTTTTTAAAGAAACTCCAAAACAAAACATACTTTAACATTTGATAAATTACTACACAGGGGGGACATACTGATAACGCTACACGCGTCGTTCGGGGTCAAAGGAACTTCCTTTTCGTCGAGCAAGTTTTATAACACCCTAGGCAGTGAACCTAATCGTTGTAGTGTAGTATTAGGGTAAGCCACGGGTATTGATATCGTTATCTAGGGGAATAGTGTCGTTAGGCTGAAGTGTATGTCGATTTAAGTCTAAAGGTGAGGGATGATTATTTTTTGTATTTTTATATTTTTATGAATAGGAAAGGTACGAATCTCGGGGTTTGAATTTGGGAGGTTGGTATTGCTACCGATTACTCTGCTTATCTAATTATCTAATCTAAGGTGTATGTAGTCTATGTCTAATTATTGTGTGCTCGTATGATAGTTTAAAGATGTGTTTACTTAGGTTTTACTACTCCTTAATTATCTCCTATTAGTGGTTGAATTGTCACGTCCTCATTCCTAGTTGCGTTATGTGTCTAAGGTTGTAGGGTATGCGTTTCTCCCTAACTTTTTGAACTTACCAAAGGGTCTCGTCTACAAAACCCACTAGGGATAATAAACTCTTACTCTAACGCACTCTTTGGATGGTTTAGCTTACAACTACTCAAGGAGTCATATTCTAAGGTTCACAAAGATTTAATCAAGCATTAAGTACACAACGAATGACCTATCGCATTACTAGATCATTAATCAACTAAGATAAGAGACAACCAATCAATATTCAATAATTAAGTTTCATATTCCTAAGCAAACACACAAGTAAATTAGCGGGACATGGAGAACATGCAAGCATACACACAAATAATCAAAGACATAATTGTATTAATGAAGTAAAACACTTATCTTGGTGTAAGATAGGGTTTGGAACCCTAAAATACTTGCACAAGACAGCCTTGGTTTGGTTTAGGTTTTTACTCCAAAAGACTACACACTAAATCTTGAAAAATTCGGATTCTATATATAATATTACATATGACGGCGTCACCTTATGTTTTGTGACGCCGTGTCGCCGTCATTAGGGTTTCGTCTTGGCCACGTTAGACTTGCGGCGGCGTCACCTTATGCTTGTGACGCCGTCCCTCTTCGACTTCTAACGCCGTCTGGATTGCATCTAGGCCGTGCGAGTTGCGACGGCCTACTCTTTATAACTTGACGTTGTCACTTGAAAATAGGAGTTTGGCTTCTGCTCCGTCACAAAATCCTCCGACGGCGTCTCAATTTAACACCTGACGCCGTCACCTTATGTTTTCAGCAGCTTTGAGTGCCTCGATTCTGACTTTGGCCATTTTCTTTGTATATTCGCGTCTTTTCGTCCAAATAAGTGCCATTCCAGCATTTTGCCTTCAAGAGACCTAAAAAGTAAAAAGGAACGATATTAAGCAATAACGGATACAAAAGTGATCAAATAAGGGCTTAAATGACCCCTCAAAAAGGTACCTTTTAAAACCTTATCACATACTTTTAACATTTGATAGATTGCTATGCAGGTGGTATGCCTACACATGATTCATTGGATGGAAATTGTATCAATGCGCATGAATTTCCCTCGTTTGAATGCGCATGAATGACCTATCGCATTACTAGATCAATGTGCATGAATGACCTATCGCATTACTAGATCATTAATCAACTAAGATAAGAGACAACCAATCAATATTCAATAATTAAGTTTCATATTCCCTAAGCAAACACACAAGTAAATTAGCCGGACATGGAGAACATGCAAGCATACACACAAATAATCAAAGACATAATTGTATTAATGAAGTAAAACACTTATCTTGGTGTAAGATAGGGTTTGGAACCCTAAAATCTTGTAAAGACGACCTTGGTTTGGTTTAGGTTTTACTCCAAAAGACTACACACTAAATAATTGAAAAATTCGGATTCTATATATAATATTACATATGCGACGGCGTCACCTTATGTTTTGTGACGCCGTCGTGTCGCCGTCATTAGGGTTTCGTCTTGGCCACGTTAGACTTGCGACGGCGTCACCTTATGCTTGTGACGTCCTCTTCACTTCTAACGCCGTCTGGATTGCATCTAGGCCGTCGAGTTGCGACGGCCTACTCTTTTATATCTTAGTCACAAAATCCTCCGACGGCGTCGCAATTTAACACCGACGCCGTCACCTTATGTTTCGGCAGACTTTGAGTGTCTCGATTATGACTTTGGCCATTTTCTTCAGATATTCGCGCCTTTTCGTCCAAATAAGTGCCATTCCAAGATTTTGCCTTCAAGAGACCTAAAAGTGAAAAGGATCGATATTAAGCAATAACGGATACAAAAGTGATCAAATAAAGGCTTAAACGACCCTCAAAAGATATATTTTAAAACCTTATCAAATATCCCTACACTTGGTATTTGCTTGTCCTCAAGCAAATGTGCTTTTAGCCAATTAATTTATAAGTTAGGGGTCATGAAGCATTCGTTCAAAACGGTCCACAACACATATAAGCCCCGCAAAAATCATAACAAGCACGGAAATTACATACTAGCACCTCACATGGGGTGTTTGGATACTCACATCTCTCTCGAGTGTATATGAAATATAACAAATTGGAAATGGAAGATAAACACTCATTAACCGGTCCTAGTACATAGATTACCATAGGCTTGAGAATAGATCAAACCTCCATCGCTTTAGCGTAAGCACCTAGGAAAGACTATCAAAGAGGTCTTTAAAGGGTTGTAACGTTAGGCTTAAGGTAGGGAAACAAAGGGTTTGGTGGGATAGGCTATATAGTGGTGGCAAGTCAAAAATCTCTATGTTAAATGCATACGAAGAATGGCGTTGCTAAGCCAAGACTCGACACTCTAAACTCTAGCTAACTGAAATAAACAAACATAAATTTAAAGATAAATGTAGGATGGTAGCAGCTTTTTTTTTTTTTTTTTTTTTTTTTTTTTCATACACTTTACTCTACCATCCTCTACGGTAACATCAAAATGATAGGATTTATAGGCACATCCCTACACTTGAGTTTTTATTACTCTAACACTAATTTGACCCGAATTGAAAAGATCAAAACACTTGGGGTACATTTTTTGGGTAAAGGGGAGTAATCCTGCACCCTAGTAAATATATTAACCAAAAATACGTTTAAGTACAATGGATATGAGTGAAAACCCATATCTCAGCCCGTTACATAGGCATAAAGCTTACATAACAGGATACTACCTATTTTCTAAACAAGAAAACAAACAAGCAAACCACTACTCAAATGATAACATAGGACTTAACAAAACAAAATTACTTCCTAGGTCCTTGAAGCTTGGTACCATACATGGCATTAAAGGCATCCAAATTCCCGGAAGATCGAAACTCGCTTCGCATAGTCACCATAGTCATAGTCATCATATTCATCTTCATACTCTTGGCCACCTCCGAATAGATTAGCGGACTCATCAAATGGGTTAGCAATCACCTCATCTTCGAAAGCACACCACGATATCTCCCACTTTAGAAAAAGGGTTAACTCTCTTAGTAGAAGAGGCGGGCGAATTGAAGAATCACTAGTTTTAGGAGCCACCTCCGACTCCATCTCTTTCAAATCACTCACGGGGGTTCTTGTGATGCAAGACTGCCTTAGTAGACTTATCTTCATTAGCTTCCATTGTACGACCGTAATCCACATCCTTGTTAGTGTCATTGGGAGGAGAACCAAAAAATCCGTAGATTCCATATTAAGAGCATCAAACCGGTTAGATGTAGAGATCTTAGTTCCACTAGAACTAGCCACATCGAAGCATTCTTCTTAGTGACTTCCACTTTCTTCGGTTCGGAGGAGCCTTTTGAGTTGATATTGAAACCGCTTACCCACAACAGTTTAGTAAACCCTCCTTTACCGTAATAGTAGAACCACCTTGCTTTCCTTCTTCTTATTATTGACCGTCTTGAAACCATCATTAATGAGGTCGACGATGAGGTTCAACAACTTCGGACATTCAATAAGAGTATGACCAAAAATCTTACATTTATCACAATGAGGTGGTTTCCACTCGTATTCAACCCGTATCTTCTCAATAGTCGAACCCGATCCATCAAGTAACGGTATCTCAACAGTAATGATGTCCCTAAGCACCTCATCCGACTTCACTTCAATCATGCATCTTGCAAAACTACTACGGCCCCATGATTCCTTGCACATTTGGCTAGTAAAGGCATCTAACCTTTTAGGCGTGCCTATCAATGTGGCAAGGAGACTAAGGCCATCATCAGAAAACATAGCCAGAGGAACATCATGGAATTTAACCCACACCGGGATGTTGGTCAAATCCTCTTTAAGTAAGTTGGTGTTCAAGGTCCATGGTTTAAGAATAATAGGAACATTTCTAATCAACCACGGACCGCTTTTCAAGCACATCATCAACACCTTTCTTGAATTAAACTTAAAGAAGAAGAACCCTTTGCATTCATCATTACCTTTGAATACCAAACTTAGCCCACGATTGCATACAAGTAATCAACAACGGAAAAGCAAGGCGTTGACCAAGGAAATACCCATACAAGGTATTCTCAAACCTAGTGTTCACCTCTTCAACCACTTTCATCGGGACGAAAAGATCCACACCATAAGCGTTCGTACTACACTTCAACCTACGAAAGTTTGACGTGTGTTTCTTAGGTTCGATGAAGTAACACCACCATACGATGAAGAAGGTTGTTTCAAAACACCAACCTTCTCAATACCTCTGACCCATGTGCATTCGTATTAGCATTAGAAGCCATAGGACCACTCTTATCTTGAGGAGATTTTGAATAATAACCAATAGCATTAAGCATCTCCTCAAACTCCTTCTGCGATCGCGGCACCTTAAGATGCTCAAATGGATGAGCCCCAGAGAAGTAGTAGAATCCATCATCACGGTGGTTTTAATGGTTGCCCATCGTCACCCACAAGAACCGCTTTTCCGTCAAAGATTTGTTTTTCAATAGCACGGATTTTCAATAAAGTATCATGACCTCGAGCGAGGCATGACTAGGTGCGTCATGGCAAGGGCTTGAAACAAGTGAAACCGGCTCCACTTGTCCATCGAGCGAGAATCGGATGCATTACCGGTCCACTCATCATTCCTACTATTAGGGTTCATTGTCGATTGAAGAATCGACTCACCAGGACTAACATTAGGGTCATCATTGTTAAAATCATCAACCTTGTCCATAACCACAAACAAGAAAGTAAAGCAACCCTAAAAACTAAAACCAGAAAGTAGTAGCCGAAACCTTAAGAAAACGAAACACCAAGAGAGCAAGAAGATCCACGTCAATCTTCAGTCATGATAACCTTAGTAACACTAAGGCATGATTAAAGCACAAGATACTAACCAACATCAATCATTATAACAGGTTCGATACTTAAATAACGATAGTAAGACCCTACAGTAACAGCGATTAGAAAAGTAAACCCTAAAAAAACGATAGATCGACCCCTAAAACCAAGACTTATTCGCTTAAAACAGGACCAATTAACACCCCACGTATGGTTTGTTAAGTAGAATAGATCAAGGTCAAAAGTAATTGAGAATAGGAATAGAACGTATGGATTGTTAGGGTTATATGTTTGGAAATCGCCAGGAGTTAGATCGCCAGAGGTTTGATCGGTTTTAGGGTTTTTACCCTATGTTATTATTTTCTTTCTAATACTGTAATCAAATCCACTTGGGGTACATTATTACGCAAACAAAGGGAATTTGAATTTAACGTTCCCTTCCCGTCATTTCATAAACTTTAACTTTTCCCATGAATCCCTATCGTCCCAAAACTGTATACAAAGGATATGACTCGACTTAGCAACTCATGCAAGCAACTAGATAATTGAACTAAGGTTTTAGGGTGGTAACAATAATGCACTAAAAGTGAGTGCATATAGGGTAGGCTAAGACGATTTGGGTGTATATTTGGGGGTGGGGTGTAAACAATGCTCTTCATTGATATTCCGAAAAAACCGAAACATCACAAGAACCGCGAAAAGGATAGGCTCGAGGGGTTAACTAGGGGTATCGTGTACTAAAGATGAGTACAACGCAAAGGGTGTGGGGAATTACTCAACCGATGTGGAAGAAGTAATTATATTACGGTATCAAACAAGGGTTATCCTAATGCCTCTTATCATTTAGTTATTCCTAACTATAGAAGTGCGATCTTACTAGCGATCTCGGAATGCATCACAAAACAAGTTCTAGAATCTATTATACTACCGGTTCACACACTAAGCATTAAAGATGAATGCTTTAATTCACTAATCTAAGGCGATCCTCACATTTTGGGTGGAATTTAAGTGGTAAAGGGTTTTGTGCTAGTCATGTAACTTCCTATCCGTGAGACGCTTTTGTTAAGACTAATGGCCCACTCGTATATGTCATGAAAAATTTTAAATTTGGTGCCAAAATTACCTTAACCGACATTTTCTCATGGTTTATTACACAAATACAATTGGACAAAGCAAATAATCAAGGATAAGCATAGTTTCAAAGTTCCGCTTTATTTTCCTCCCTACACTTAAACCGAACATTGTCCCCAATGTTCCCGAAAGTATCAAAGTTATGATAATAGAAGGTGATTAAAACGAAGAAACTAATACTCCCCGATTAGCTCGGTAGGATCCGTGTGTGAAGTAGTGGTTAAATCCTTTCCAAGAGATTGTATGCGTGAAAAGCTGCTTCCAACCTTATCTATCTTTTTCTTGATAAATAAAACCTGCACACTTTAAGAAAACAGACAACCCAACGCATCAAACCGAACAAACAAAAATCTCAACAAGATGTAATTCCAGACTTAAATAGGATATAATGCTTGTGGAATGGATGTTTACAGAAATTCTGGAAAATTAAGACCTGGAGAATTCCAAAATTTTTTAAGTAGCTCGAAAACGAGAAAAAGTAAGTCGTTGTTTTACTCCTTCTGGCGCGTCAGTTGCGATCTGGCGCCGTCGGTTATCCCGACAAAAAGCGGTGCGATTTTCGGAAAAATTCGGAAAATTTACATCTTTAGAATCGGAAAATTTCGCAAAACATCCATTATGACTCGATACAAGCATTTGACTCGAACAAACACATATATATATCTTTTAGTTAATTGTTATTCTCATGTTTACGTTTCCTTGAAAACGTGTGTAATCCTCCCTACACTTATCCCTTATGTAAAATACCTTTATATGCAATTAAGACGAGGTTAAAAACAAAATAAAGCATTTTTACAAATTCAAACATGAGAATAAACAATTAATAAAAGATATACGACACACAAATGATAATGAAAACAAATACACATGGGTTGCCTCCCAAGAAGCGCTTGTTTTTGTTCGAGTCATGAGCCCCGACTCTTCCCTTATTTAACGGATAAAGGGAAGTTTTCCCTACACATAAGTTTAAGTCACGGGTGATAGTAGCAATACACACCCTTAGGGTGGAAATTTGCTACGTGGGGAGAGGGTGATGGGTGATTTATATGCTCAAAGGAGTGTGCTCCATTCATTATAACCTTACCTAATTCAATTGGTGTAGTGGTGAATCAAATCTCTCCTAAAATGGATCATCTTCATCAACTTCAAAAGATTCTTAGTTAAGGATCCATCTTGACCTAATAAACCCGGTTTAAACCCATAATGTTTCTTGTTATCAACCATGAATGAGTGATATAAGTGTGTAAGGTCATGGGTTACTCCTATATTAGCTTCCACTATACATGGCCTAGAATCTACCACCTTTATCAAGCAATTACCGGATTATTTATTTTGATGGGTGGATTGGGGCTAATTCAATTCCAAGATTCACATCTAAAGACGGAAAATTGGGTAAGGTTTTGGTTGAGGCTCGGTTCATCAAATTAGGAACTTCCTAGGACTAAGAGAGAGGTCACGACAACAAGCATCTAAACCTACATTCTCTAGTGGCGTTTGGTCCAAAGGTTCTATATCAATCGGGTTCCTATAGTCTCTTCTACTTCTTCCCGTAAGTTATAGGCGATGTGTGTTCCTCAAGTGATGGTAGGGCTTGTGGGCTTGGAGTTTCCACCTCATTTTCCATTATATCTAGATCTCCTGAATGTTTAGTATGATCTGACCCAAATACACTCCTAAGCATCTCAAATCCTTCTTTGGCCATTTCAAATTCTTGGTCCGATTCATAAGAATTGTTCTCAAAAACTTGACTACTATGTTCTATTTGCCTAAAGGATTCCTTACGTGTGTCATATGTTTTGAAATCTATCCCACACATGCAACTAAGTATTTTAGCTTCAACCATCTCACAATCTTGTTCGGGTTTAGGTTCTATGCTCTTAAAAACTAGGTCTTTTTGATCATGATGCCTAAGGTTAGATAAATCCTCCTTATCCATTTCCTCAAGTTGTAACAACTGACGGTTTATACTTAGGACGCTTTTGTTAAAATTTTTCCAGAGGGTCTCACTAGGAGGAGTTGATTCTAACAATGATCATTTAATAGAAGCCACACAAGCACAAAATTTATCAAACCCATCCAACCTTACACCCTTCTCCTTTTGGATATCTCTAAGTTCACTCACAAATTCATTAGAACAATAAAAACCAATCCAATCTATGAAATTCAATTGTTCCTCATTTGTTAATGATTCAAATGCAATTTCACTTGCCATAGCGACAAATGAAAAGGGTTTTACGAACATAAACATGAAGAAGGGGGATAGACTACAAGGAAGCTAATAAAAAGAAAAAATCTCACTTGATAGGAATCTTGTGAGTAGACCTAAACGAGATATAAATCAAGTCTAAACAATAACTATTCCCGCGTGGCGCCAAAACTTGATAACGCTACACGTCGTTCGGGTCAAAGGAACTTCCTTTTCGTCGAGTAAGTTTTATAAAACCCTAGGCGATGAACCTAATCATTGTAGTGTAGTATTAGGGTAAGCCATGGGTATTGATATCGTTCTCTAGGGGAATAGTGTCGTTAGGCTGAAGTGTATGTCGATTTAAGTCTAAATTTGATTCAGCCGCCACTCCTACTCCCTTTTTCCGGCCAAAATCATCCTCATAAATCGTATCTCTACCATTTTGGTATGGAATCGGTTTGTTAGGTTTTGTCTTCATAGGGGTGGCATGCTATTATTCTCACATCTGTTACCCTTAATCGTATATCATTCATATATCTAGGGTTTGATGTGGTAATCATTCCCATCTTGTGTTGTGGTTGTTTATTCTCGATCCATGAAGGCTATGGGTATAGTTTTAAGGATCGTGGCGATTTAGAACTCTTTTAATAACTGATCATTGGATTGGTTTCATTTAGGGTTTTGGATTATTTTTATCAATTTAAATCGCTGGTGGGTTTTTCCTTGGATACGTAAACGTGTTTACTCCCCTATACATAACTGATTCTTGGTTTTCGAGATATTTATGTTTACTTCATGTCTGATATGGTATACGTGATGTTGATTTTGTTTGGTGTGGTTTTGATTACCACTTGTTGGGGTTTAGAGAGATGGTCGTTCAAGTTTGATAGGGTATCTTGTTCAAAAGCCCTTACTTGTTTCATGTACCTGTGTTGCTGGTCATCACTGCTATTAAGTGGGTCATGTGAAATGGTTGTTTTATGGTGGTTAGGGTTGTCGATAACCCTAGGTTCGTGGTGCTCTTGTTCTATACAGCTTCTGTGTTTTATTCTGATCATGGTTATTCTTTTAACCTATTTTGGCGGCTGTATTCGATTGGGTTATTAGGGTTTGTTTGTTGATTGCTGGAAGTTAGGGTTTGGTTTACCCTATTATCGTCCCAAACAGGTCCTTATGCATTGCTCCTGTTGGGTTGTGTTTGGGTGTGCTACATACATTTTCCTTACTATTGATCCTTGCTGAAACGATTATGCTTTGTGAATCGTGACTGAGGTGGTATTCTGTAACCTGGTTTTGGGTACGCAAGTTTATATTTGGACCTCGTCGCATTGTATGTGGTTGGTTTGATTTTTCGGGACATGTGGCATGTGGATTGGTTCATGCCGTATTTGTCCTGATTTCTTGTGAGACTTTGGTCCTTGTGATTCTCCATGATGTTGATATTATTGCTAAATTCCTATTGTTGATTTGGAGACTGGTTCAAGGTTTCTTCGTCTATTTGGAAGTTAGGGTTGTTGTAACCCTATTTACATTTTTCGGATCCGTATTGCTTTGATTTGCACTCATATGCAGGTTATTATTGTTTCGTATCATGCGTTATAATAATAGGAGTTGCACTGGGTCTGAGTATCATCATTAGTATCAATCATGATGCTATGGTGTTTATGGAAGAGGTTTTGGTGCCGCACTCGTGGTAAAACAATGAAGATTATTGAAGATTTTTGAAGATTGAGTCGCTCACTTTGTAAGTGGTTCTTTGAATCTCGTTTTATTACATTTTGATTGTTTTTTAAATGTAATTGTTAGTTCTTGCATTTAGTGTTCTGCATTTTGCAGTAGATGTTGCCTATGTGATGGGTTGAGGGCATGGGATTAACCCATGTAAATTGTACTTCAATGTTTTTTGGCGTAATGAATTTTATCGGGGTGAAAAATCCCTTTTACCCAAAAAAGGTACGAATCTCGGGGTTTGAATTTGGGGGGTTGGTATTGCTACCGATTACTCTACTTATCTAATTATCTAATCTAAGGTGTATGTAGTCTATGTCTAATTATTGTGTGCTCGTATGATAGTTAAAGATGTGTTTACTTAGGTTTTACTACTCCTTAATTATCTCCTATTGGTGGTTGAATTGTCACGTCCTCATTCCTAGTTGCGTTATGTGTCTAAGGTTGTAGGGTATGCGTTTCTCCCTAACTCTTTGAACTTACCAAAGGGTCTCGTCTACAAAACCCACTAGGGATAATAAACTCTTACTCGAAGGCACTCTTTGGATGGTTTAGCTTACAACTACTCAAAGAGTCATATTCTAAGGTTCACAAAGATTTAATCAAGCATTAAGTACACAACGAATGACCTATCGCATTACTAGATCATTAATCAACTAAGATATGAGACAACCAATCAGTATTCAATAATTAAGTTTCATATTCCTAAGCAAACACACAAGTAAATTAGCGAGACATGGAGAACATGCAAGCATACACAAATAATCAAAGACATAATTGTATTAATGAAGTAAAACACTTATCTTGGTGTAAGATAGGGTTTGGAACCCTAAAATCTTGTACAAGACAGCCTTGGTTCGGTTTAGGTTTTACTCCAAAAGACTACACACTAAATCTTGAAAAATTCGGATTCTATATATAATATTACATATGCGACGCGTCACCGTATGTTTTAGACGCCGTCGTGTCGCCGTCAATAGGGTATCGTCTTGGCCACGTTAGACTTGCGACGGCGTCACCTTATGCTTGTGACGCCGTCCTCTTGACTTCGGCGCCGTGCGGATTGCATCTAGGCCGTCCGAGTCATGACGGCCTACTCTTGTATAACAGCGTCGTCACTTGAAAATAGGAGTTTTGGCTTATGTCCCGTCATAAAATCCTCCGACGCGCCGCAATTTAACACCGACGCCACCTTATGTTTTCGGCGACTTTGAGTGTCTCGATTCGACTTTGGCCATTTTCTTTGTATATTCGCACCTTTTCGTCCAAATAAGTGCTATTCCAGCATTTTGCCTTCAAGAGACCTAAAAAGTGAAAAGGAACGATATTAAGCAATAATGGATACAAAAGTGATCAAATAAGGGCTTAAACGACCCCTCAAAAAGGTACATTTTAAAACCTTATCACATACTTTTAACATTTGATAGATTGCTATGCATGTGGTATGCATACTCATGATTCATTGGATGGAAATTGTATCAATGCGCATGAATTTCCTTCGTTTGAAAGATACGGGGCATCTGACTAAGAACTTGAATCATGTGAGATAATCTTGTGACATAATTGTGAACAAGCATCCACCCACCACAATACGACTCAACCTTCTTATCGAGAAAATCAGGATCCTCACCAAATGACTTCATCTGGCATCGATAGTCTCTTGTAAAAAGGGGTGTCAACCCCTTTCACATCCTTAAATTGGATGGTAGTTTTGCATATCCTAAAACCAAATTAGAAACACCTAAAATTAAATGAAGACAATGTTTGGTTGCTGTACATAGGCTCTGAATTTAGGTGTTCATTAAAGATACATAGGTGGTGTTGTTGTGTATATTGATGACTTCTTACATGTAGAAGTAAGATCAATTTATATAATGTTGAATTTTAGTTAATGTGCTTGCTATTCTAAACATATTATCATAAATGCTGGTCCTTTTGTTTCTAATGTATCTTCTTTCTTTTCTTTTGCCGAAAGTAGATATTGATTAAAATGAAATGTCACATATTTTATAGCAAATTACTCAAAGGCGTTGGACTTATCACTTATGTCTGATATTGAACAAAAAGTAACTCAATACAAAAGGTAAACCATGATATTAAAAAATGAAATTTATTCCTATCCCATATAAACTTAAAGAAAAGTAGGTGATTTGCACACTCCATTAATTGATAGGGCACTCAAAAGTATTGTATACTGACATATATACCCTTAGATCACTTTACCCATATCACTCCTACAAGGGTATAAATGTCAAGATGTAATACTTTGAGTATTCCAATCAATTCATGGAGTGTGCAAATCGCCTCCCTTAAAGAAAGTAACGTCTAACGGGTCAATTAATACCGTTTCACATTCAAACAACATTAATTTACGGTTATTGAAAGATTAAAATAGTATTTCCTAAAAGAAAAAAAAAAGGATTAAAATAGTATTTAACTATTTAGAAATTCTAAAATGTAAAACATATTTCAAAATAGACACATTTGACCGCTAGTTAACTATCTTACTTTAGCTGGTAAAATTATAGTTACGTTATCCTTATTCAATTCATATGCCACAAATAATTAGTTGCGTTATCCATAGACTGTGTAAGTTACTATCACGATCACCGTCAACTTAGCGTTATATCAAATTCATCACTAAACACACATTAAATATATATATCAACGAGTGTCTGGGATGCCTCTCGCTTAGTCTAATGTCACGAATCATCATTCATATGTGATCCATCAAATATATATATCAACGAACCGTGCCGGTCATAAATCTTAAACCGAATCTCAGTCTCCCTCTCTATCACAAACTCGTTTCTATTTCTATTAAAACTTGACAGATGTTCGTGTAAGCTTATTTTAACGCTTATTAATTCATTGAAACTTCAATAAACTCGTAAACTCATTTTTGAACTTATCGACTTTATAAGCTCAAGTGTATAACCTTATAAATCCAAAATAGACTAAGTTTATACACTTATCAAATTCTTGATAAGGTCGTAAAATTGTCAAATATGACAAACACCCATCTTCTTGTTCTTTCTTTGACATAACGTATATTCCACCCACCGCTTTTCTTCAATAACCACCACCCAAATAAAAACGTGACCAATGCAAATCATAAGCGGAGCACTTGCTCAAAATTCTTGACCCGTTTGGTTAATCATTAACAACATAACCATGTTTTATTAAAGAGAGTTTTTTATGGACCATTTAAGATACCAAAATATGAAAAGAAACGGAGCACAAATAAATTACCAAAATGAACTTGGTTCAACTAACTTGTATATCAATATCATCCGTTTTAACTTGTATATCAATATCTATGTTTAGTAATCAAGAATAAAAACTCTTAGGACCCCTTTTGTGAATAAAGAAGCAAATCTTAGGACCTCTTATGTCAATAAAGAAACTTACGTGCTTCTTGTAGTTATTACTTGTGTTTCTAGTAGTTGTAATGTTTTTGTTATCATGGTGTAATCACACTTTATGTGTGATAATCTTTTATTTATGAATGAATGGGCTTGTTTTATTATATTCTTTATTATTTGTCCGATATGATTGGTTGATATTTATTTTGGTTACTTAGCCTCTCTTTTATTCTCGTTTATGCTAGATATTTGTCTTGGTTACTACATGTTAGATATTGTATATTTGTCATCTAACTTGTTTTTGTAGCAAGAATCATTGCTCGATTCTTTGGTGCCTTCCAAATTAGGGAGAGCCTTAGTGTCGTCTAGACATTATTTTTGCGTCGACAAAAAGGGGGAGAAATGGGGATAAACTCAACTAAAACTTGTTTTAAAGAATTTTTCACCTAAAATGAGTTTATATTTCGTCATCATCAAAAAGAGGGAGATTGTTAATACAAGTAATATCCAAAAACGTTATCTCTATTTTTCGACATCCCTACGCTTTGAATATAACAAAATGTAAAAACGTTTGACGTCAAAATTAACGTAAAATAAGTTTGTAGTCGAAATATCTCGTTTCAACACGTAAATCACTCTAGGTAAGAACAAACAAATTTACAACATGACAAATAATCAAAGGATTAAATTTGTGTTCTAAACTTTACATTTTTAATGTGACAAAACATTTTACGACTTGACAAATGATCAAATATTAAATTTGTGTTCTAAACTTCACATTATTGAAATATGTGGTCTTGGAATTGTAACAAGGTAAATATAATTTGGAGAATAAATCCATTCTTTTTCAAAATCCTCTAAGCATAGCTCAAATTTACAACTTGATAAATGTTTAAAGGATTAGATTTGTGTTTTAAACTTCACATTATTGAAATATGTGGTCTTGGAACTGTAACAAGGTAAATACGATTTGGAGAATATATCCATTCTTTTTTAAAATCCTCTAAGCATAGCTCAAGTGGAGGGCCTAAGGATTAGTAGTAGCAAGAAATCAGTTATAAATCAAATAGTTGATTTAATGGAATCAAAGACAAGAGCTTCTGAGAGTTTTATGTCAACATGGTGGCAACCTGTTCGTTAACATCAACATTTGGATTTTCAACAATGGGATGATCCATCGGTTTTGTTAGGCATACCAAAAAACAACAACAAGTTGCTAGAAACATCAAGTAGTTGGAAAACCGTTGGTGCATTGGCTACTTCCTGATCAACTAGTTGTAACTTGTAAAATGTGTGTTTTTGTATAAGTTGCGAAGATTTGTATATGCTAGTAGTAGGGATATGTTCTGTGTTATAATTTGATCGAGTATATGTGGAAACCATAACATTCAGTTTCTCATTTTCTTTGTTTCATATTGTTCATATCATGTATACAATAATATGTGAGTTTATTTCTTATCTTACAGCTCATGAAATTTACATTCAATATTTCAACAACCTAATATTACAACTCGTGAATTTTACACTGTTTTCTTAACCTCTAAGAAGCAAAAAAGGAAGAATTCTTTTCCCCTTTAAAATATAAATGAATGCTAAAACAAACTAGAAATGGCAACCAATTCAAGTTAAAGCTTACCATAGCATATTGTACTACACTTCACGCTGACGATGAAGTAATTATGAAATACAGTAAAGGTTTAAGAGTTATTTCTAGAACAAAAGGAGGTGTAAGTAAGAAAATGGTAGTGGATGAGGGAGAAAAGAACAATGGAGTGAATGAATGAGGAATGGTGTGGGTGTTTGTCTCATTAATGTTGGGAAGTGAGGCTAGTAAATTGGTTGTTGAATTGATATTAAATATCTTTACTTACAAGCATCTAATTCACTTTTGCCAAATAGATGGTATTTACTTTTGAGAAAAAAAAAAGTGTTTATCAAAGGGTCTAGTTACACAAAATATGCATTTATCTGACACAAAATTTCTAAACGAGTTTCATCTCAGAGAAATAAAGAACTTTAACAAAAATTAACACTAAGCGAAAAACATGAATCGGGTTCCGTAAACCCCCTAATTCTGTCCCTGGCGCATGTTTCATCATTTGACTCAAGCAAGTTCAAATTCATTTAATCCAAATAATGCTACAACCATGACTTCTCGTATTTGATCATTATGTTCGTTTGTTTAAATCATAATGCTATTGGTTCTAAATTTACTTAGAGTTGTTGTACTTTCGCCATTCTCGAGAGCTTAGAACACGCCAATCAACACCAACTCCTCCTTCAAGGTTTACATCACATCAGCCACCACCATCGTCACGATCGTCATTCCTACCCTAAACCCCCTAGTTTGTGTTGCTTACTTAAGATTTCAAAAGCATAATAGGTTATAATAAAATGAATAGTAGAAAGTAATGTTTAGATTTTCTTTTCTTATAACGAGTTAACCTAATGTATCATTTTTATTTAGCAAGTCATTGGAAATTGAAAGTAGAATACATCTATAATCTTTTCACAACACCTAGATCGATCGAAGGTTTGAGTAGTTGGAATTGCACTGGTTTGTAATTATCAACTCTACAAAAGTATAGGTGATCGATCTAAGGTTTAAATAACAATTCTATATCATTATAGGTTATAATTCTTTGTTAGCTTTCATGAAACTTACAGTGAAAAACAAAGTGTGTATTAATTTTGAGTACCCGGGTACCTTGTTATACGTGTGTTATATCCCCCGTTTTTATCGATAAGATTCATATAACACACAATTAAAAGAACACGATACCTCATAACATTCCTATAACACACAACCAAAAAACACACAATTAAAAGAACACCATATCTCATAACTTCAGTTTTACATAAATAAATAAAAAATGATAACACTCGATATGGTGTCAACGGCGCCGTTATAGCCACCAATTTTTCCCATTAACAAGTCTTTTTTTAAACAACATCAACTTTCATTAAAAGAATATCACTCTAGTAAGGATCTAAAAGACATAAAGATAATACACATTTTGTACAAGCACTTTTCAGATCATTGATCCAGTCGATCCAACATGGGTTGATTTGCCTATTCCTATAAAGGATCCATGAGTGAGAAAAGATTTTTATTTTATTCTCATTGCGTAATTTATCCTTCTATGGAGCTTTTAAGTTAAAACATACACCATTACTATACTTCCAAATGTACCAAGTGGTTGTCTGAACAACAACATCGAAGCATTCCTTGATAGAAGTATCGAGATTAGTTGATTATACCCTGGTAAGAAGATTTCCTATGCACTTTGGGTAACCCTCCCACACAAAGCACTCTAATGCAATACATGTAGAAGTGTGGGTTTACCAGTCGGGGAAAATATGAAGCTCACCTCAAGTTGGATCCCTGTTATAAATAAATTTCAAAGTAAGCTTTTTTCATGGATGGAACGACTCCTATCATTTAGGAGGCGTTTAACTCTTTTAAAATCAGTCTTAGCAAGCCTTACTCTTCACTATTTTCCTTGTACAAAGCTCCTTATTCAGTTTTGAATATCATAGAGAGCATTCGGCATCAATTTTTCTAGGGTAGCATTGGTGATGAGAAAAAGATGTCGTGGATTAAATGGTCAAATGTGATAGCTCCTAAATTAAATGGTGGGTTGGATATTGGTAGCCTTAAAGCAGCTAACCTTGCTCTTCTTTCTCGTTGGTGGTGGAGAATACGGTCAGATAAGAGTGCACTTTGGAACTCGGTGATTACTAATATTCATGGTTTCTTAGGTGGTACTAATCCTCGTGATTATATGTCAGCTAATACTGGTTGCTGGAAATCTATCGTCAAAGCTGGGATGGTTGTATATAATATGGGCTTTCATTTCTTTGAAGCTTTGAGTCGTAAGGCCGTTAGGGGAATTCAATTTATTTCTGGAAAGAACCTTGGTTGGATAATCAAATTCTCTCAAACAAATTTCCAAGACTGTTTGCACTTGAAACATCAAAGGAATGTTGTCGTGGTGATCGATGTGAAAGTGATGATGATAACCTTCAATAGAGATAGGCTTGGCGCGTCGACCCATCATAAGTGGCATGGAGTTGGAAGAATTCAATGAGCTAATGGATCTACTTTGTAACTTTCGTCATGGTACAGGGGAAGACAGTTGGAATTTCTTGTTAAAACTCGAACTTGTTTTCTGTTAAATTAGTGCGGGTTGCTAATGATAAATGTGGGTTTGTTTCGCCTAGTTATCCAACTAGATGGTCATCTTGCATTCCCTCGAAAGTCTTAATTATTGTTTGGCATGCCGAGAGAAACCGTATCCCAAGTAGAGTGGAGTTGGACCTCAAAGGTATTGACATACCTTCGATCGTATGTCCCATTTGTGACAATGATCCTGAAACTAGGGATGGCACCCGTGGGTAATGGGCATGGGTATCTCTAACCCGTCACCCACCCACGTAGGTTTTTTTTCACCCGTCACCCACCCATCACCCGCCAATGGGTACATTTTCTACACATGCCCATGCCCGTGGGTATTTTTTGTCCACGGGTAAACCCATGGGTTAGTGTAATGCAACAGAACTACAAAACCATGATATGAAAATTAACTATGAAATTACATAACAAGCCACGAATTAATTTGCCAAATACCAATTTCACAAAATACTTAAACACATGTCTAAAAGTAGCACTTAAACATCATTACACCAAATCACATGTATGTAACTTTGATTATTTGATCTTTCATATTCTCTTTTTAGTCATGAAACTTAAAGAAACTTTTAGGGTGTGTTTGGTACCGAGAATTGGGGCAAGAGAAATGGAAATGGTTCCATTTCTCTTGTTTGTATCTAGAAATTGAAAAGCGGAGAAATGGGGTAGAAATGGAGAAATGGAGAATTGGGTAGTGTAATTTGGTTAGCTCAATTTCTCTTATTTTGGTGGAGAAATTGGAGAAATGGATTAATTTTTTATTTTTTTTTTTTATTTTATTTTTTTTTTTTTACATTTAAAAATTAAAAAAAAATATTTAAAAAATATATATTTTTTTAAAATTTTTTTTTTTTAAAATAAGTTTTTTAAATAAATACATTTTTTTTAAATTATTTTAAAAATTATTTTTTTAAATATTTTTTTAAATAAATACATACATTTTTTTCAAAATTATTTTTAAAAATTATTTTTTTAAAATTTATTTTTTAAAAATATTTTTTTAAATATTTTTTTAAATTATTTTTTTTAAAAATTTTTTTTTTAAAATAATTTTTTTTAAAAATTATTTTTTTTAAAAATAAGTTTTTTTTTAAATAAGTTTTTAAAAAAATTATTTTTGAAAATTATTTTTTTTAAATAATTTTTTTTCATTTCTAAAAGTCTCGTTGTTATTTCAATCATTAGAATTGAACACAATTTCACCGATTTCTATTCTCCGAGATTTTATTCTCTACTTCATTTCTTTTCTCTGAATTTCTCTCTACCAAACGCACCCGTGGGTATTTTAAATGGGTGTCATGGGTTTACCAGTGATGGGTATGTCTCACCCGTCACCCACCTGCCACCCACTAATGGGTACATATTTTCACCCACGACCTACCCGTGGGTGAAAATTGATGATTTTACCCACTCATTTATGTGCGGGTACCCGCGGGCTGCGGGTTTTTATCTTGCCCATTGTCATCCCTACCTGAAACAGTTGATCATATTTTGGCGAAATGTGATTGAGTATCTCGCCTTTGGATATTTCTTGTGGTGGGGTTTTGAATTCAAGACAGGCTCTTCCTTTTTGGAGATTATTAGTTTCATCAAAAAACTTATCTTGGAAAAAAGAAGTTGTTTCAAGCACATCAACTTTCATGTTTTGAATCCGTCATATTCTCTTCATCTTGGTTGATTTGGATTGCAAGAAATGAGAAGATCTTTTCGGCTAAAAGGTGCTTTGTAGAAGATATCTTCATCAAACTAAAACATCTTTGTTTTTGTTGGTTAAATAATAGGTGCAAAAAAAGTTCTCTTTATTGGACCTTATGGCTTTCTTGTCTCATGGACGCATATTATGTTTCTAGTTCGTGAACTATGTATTTTGTAATTTTTTTTGCCTTGTAGCTCCTTGTAAGAAGTTAACCTTATTTGAACTTTAATACAAATAGCCGTTTCAAATAAAGTGTGGTTGCAATATAAGATGAATTGATGGAGCAACCTATTACATTTCTCACTTTCTACAAAATTAATTTTAGAGATGAATATATTTGTAATTTTAACCAATGTTTTGAAAATCGGGTTTTTAATCGACCTGGTCGAGTCACCGGGTCAACCAGTTCGACTGTTGGGTCAACTCGGTTTTCTATTAAAAAAACTATTTTTTCCAACCGGTTCGACCAACGGGTTAACGCGATTCAACTGGTTCAACTACCGTGTCAACTTGTTTTACTATAAAAAAAATGAAAAAAACCAAACCCGGCCGGGTTTCGAGAACTGGGCTGACTCGAGTCACTTAAAACCCCACGGGTCTAACCGGTTAACACGTTTTTAAAAACCTGGTTTTTTATTCTATTTTTTGGTCGGAACCGGTTCAACAAGACAACCCGGCCGGGTCGACCGGGTTTCAAAACATTGATTTTAACATAAAAGTTGACCAAGACTTCAAGTCAACTGCAACATGTGGTTGGCAAATTCACGAACAAAAGCTTATTGTAGTTATTAGGTGACTTTTGTGCTTCATACTTTGAACTTTCTTTCCAAGTAAATAACTAAAAATATTCTAAAAATGTATAATTATATTAACCGGCTTTCAATGTAGTTTGATCAATTTGATTAAAAAATCACAACTGAATCATTTGTTTTGGTTCCACTAAACTTCAAATAATTTTATTATTGGTTTTACTAGTTATAATACTTAAGCACGATCGGAGATTTTTCTAAAAAATTTAATAGTATTTTTTATCTATTAAATAACAAATACATTTTTTTGTTTATAATCATGGCTTTTAATTTTGCTTTATGGTTATGTTTGACCCACATGATAAAGATCATATATAGTGTATAGACGTGCTCATCTATATTTACCAAGGTTTGCCACCGCATGTTTCGCTTGTGGATCGTTAATTTAGATTAACTATAGTACTTTGGATTTGGTCACCTGTTCATGGCTAATTTGTTTTTCAAGTAAACCTTATGAATATTGTATGTACTATCCTTTAAATCCGTTATGCTTCCTTAATTCTGAAAACAGTCGTTATAAATTATTGATATGGGTAATTTGGTCACTTCATACATCTTCATCTTCTTATATAACTCAAGACATCATCATAAGTTCCGGTTAAAAACCCACATTCCGACCAACTGAACGTCCTGGTAACTTATAAAATGACTAAAACGAATATGTACTTATTAAATTTCGTCCCTGGTAACTTAAAGATCTGTTGAAGATCAACTGATAAAAAGTTTTGTAACCTAATTCATTTATTTTCATAACCCAATTCATTAAAGACATTCATGGAACAAAACACAGGTTCTTTCGTACCTTTCGTCCAATTCATTTATTTTCATAACCCAATTCTCATCTATAATCCTTTCGTCCCTGATAACTTAAAGTTTCGTCCCTGTTCCTCAAGATGATACGTTTTTTAAAGATCCGTTGAAGACATTTCCTTGTTGTAGACGAAGTAATTTGTTGTACAATCTATTGTACTTGTTTTGGATTTTCAGAAATTACTTCTGGTTAGTTTGGTGGGTGATAGGATGTGCATTACATGTACATGTACTTTTTTTCCCAATATTTCCATATTTTTTCTCGACTATTCCTGTAGTATTACAATTGGTATTGGAAGGTAGATATGTTGTTGCAGTTTGCCTGTTCATTATTCATCTTGTGCTTTAGAGTATGGTACTGCTGAGATTCAAGAGGGCATCCCTGGTCATAGTCTGCATCTCACTGGGCTTAGCATCATTGGTGGAGTAGCATTGTTCCCATCTGCATCGGAGGTAAATAACTATTAATAGAGCTCACAAAATGGGTGGGTCAGGCGGGTTGGGTAATGGATTACGACAAGTCATTTTAATACAGGTTGACATGCGCTGGTTTTGGCAACCTGAAAACACTTTTGCTTCCACTTTATAACTCTTTTACAACTAATAAATATTTTGATTGTGTTTACTTACTTATGAGGTTGAATGTGTATAAAAAACTTTGGGCAAATTTCAACTTGTATGACCCGTTCCCCTTTTAGCTTGTTGATTTGACCCATAGGACCCGTTTAAGGTTTAATACAACCCAAATCGACTCATTCTAAGCAAATTGGTTGAAACAACTATATCTAATAAAATTATTTATTGTTGAATTTCCATTATGCAGGGAGCAATAATGGGGCCACTGCTAACAACTGTTGTTATTGCTCTTAAAGATTTGCATGTAGACTATGTTTAACCAAAAGAACCTAAAGATTTAAAAATGACTAGAAGGGTACCGCCATGATGCGTGGCGGTCCCGATACTATTTTCAGTGAAACAAATGTTTTGAGGTGGTGATGTGATGAGACGGTGGTGACAACATGGCGATAAATATAGTTATATGTGTTTGCTTACCCGTTTAGTGAATTGTTTCACAACACTTGAATGTATGTGTTAGTTGTAAGTGTTTGTTTGGGTTACCCGTAACTTTCACGCGACATCATTATTCCGCATATAAAATACCCTCGCATCTCTTACGCGTCAAACACTCCCAAAAGTATATGATTTTGACGAATCAAGATTATATTGATTGGAATAAATGAAATAAAGATTAAAGTTGTAAAAATTTGAATTAAAATAAAATAAACCCACTAAAAATATAAAAACTAAAAACTTATAAAAATATATTAAAATGGATATTGAATTAAAAAGCATAAAATTTTAGAAAATATGGTGAAATTGGATTATAATATAAATAAGAAGATAAAAAGATATTTTAATTTTAAAATAAAGATGAATTTTTAGTTTAGAAGTGACACATGTCATTTTATAATTGGAGCTCTTTATCTTAATTTTTGGTGGTTAGGAGTTAGGCTTGGAGTTTGTTAGAAGTTAGGCTGGAGTTTGTTAAAGTGACACATGTCATCTCATGATTGGAGCTCTTATCTTAATTTTACATGCATTATAATATACTAGTTTGATACCACATGACAAGCGGTAATGATAAGATAGTTATATGTGTTTCTTACCCGTTTAGTGAATTCGTTTCACAACACTTGAATGTATATGTGTTACTTGTATGTGTTTGTTTAGGTTACCCGTAGCTTTCCCATTACATCATTATTCCCGCATATAAAATACTCTCGCAATCTCTTACATGTCAAACACTCCCTCAAAAATATATTTGACGAATCAAGATTGTATTGATTGAAATAAAGGTTAAAGTAGTAAAATTTGAACTAAAAATAAAATAAACCCACTAAAAATATAAAAACTAAAACTTATAAAATATATCAAAATGGATGTTGAATTAAAGAGCATAAAATTTTAGAAAATATGGTGAAATTAGATTATAAAAAAATAAATAGATAAAAGATATTTCAATTTGAAAATAAAGATGAATTTTAATTGAGAAGTGACATACGCCACTTTATAATTGGAAATACTTATCTTACTTTTTAGTGGTTAGGAGTTAGCTGAGTTTGTTAAAATCGACACACGCCATCTCACGATTGGAGCTCCTTATCTTAATTTTTGGTTAGAGTTGAGAGCTGGAATGAGGTTTGCTTTTAAACGATTATATAGTAGTATAGATTTCCATAATAAGCAAGTAAAAAGTGTTGAATTTTTAAGCCTTCTAATTTTAGAAGGCCTAAATGCATTATAAAGTAGTATAGATAGAGAAGTTTGGACTTTTTATAGCCTATTTGCAGAAATATGTGAGCATGTACAATGTGTCAACTCTCAAAATATATTGTTACTCGACAGATTCTTTGTAAAGTTTATGGGTCGTTGCACCTATTTTGGTATAATTGTATTATATAGATCATCATTAAATTAATATGAATGTTTTATATTTATTTTAATATAAAACAACATACCTTTAATTAATGGAAGGGTAGGCGGAGTAAATCTTTCCGATGCAAGTCTCACAAGAATGCTCCCATCTTTTGCACATTTGGCTTGCGTAGGACCGTTTGTTACACGTTGTTACATGGATCATAAAAAAGTTAGGACTTCAACCTAAAAATCCTTGTCGTGATTTCTTGACGCACAACAATCATATCTACCAATGGTGATGCACTTGGGGAGCCTAGCAGAATTCTAACCATCTCCAACTCTCTATCCTTAGGTTCAAAATTAGGTAATCTCTGATGACTACTACCATAACAGGCGCGGCTCAGGGTTCGGGTAAAACAATACTAAACCGGGTAGAGAACCGTTTAACTTTAACATGTAAAAAGTAAAATTCCAGTTTTGATCCGTTAATCCACTGTGACACCAACTATTTTTCAGGTGAAACTGCCATTTCCGATCAATTTTGAACAACAATGTGTGACAAAACGCAACCAATAACTTAATAAACATGGCACCAACTTATTCGTAGCTTACAAACTCCAAAACTACCAAAAATTTATCAAAACATGTCAACTTAAAAAAAACTCCATTTTTGACCCGTTACCCACTGTGACAGCAGCATTTTTCGGGTATAACAACCTTTTTCGGGAAATTTTGAACAACAATGTGTCAAAAAACACAGCCGGTGATTTAAAAGACATATTCGTAAAACACAAATGTCCCCAAACATACAAAATTTCATCAAAATCTGTTAATTACTAAGAATAAAAATCTTAATTTTGTAGGATCATAAATTTTTGGTATAACATAAACAATTTAATAACTCTTTAACTTAATTCATATCATTATATTATAAGCAATAGAAATGTTAATTCACTAATTAATTTTATAACAACTAATTATTATTATCAATTCTTATTTTGTAGGAACATTAGATTGGATAAAATATATACCTATTGTTTCAAAAGAGAAGCTTCCGCTACCTTTAATCCTGTTGGGATACTAAAATTGTCGATTACTATTAAGATATCAGCCACATTCCTTCTTGGATAAACTGTAACTCTACGCAACTCAAGTATGTCCATAACATAACTTCCAACTGGTCTTACATAGACCTGTATATCATAGCATATTGGTAAGATATCAAACTATGCATTCAAGACCACAGTAAACTATGTAAAAAGAACACAAGATGATTTTTTTCAAAATGTTCAATACATAACAAACACAGTAATGAAAACATAATTAATATCATCTTAATATAAAAAAAAAAGACCAAATAAAGCAAGTTCATAAAAAAAAAAAAATGTTTTTCTTTTCCTCTAAAATAAAAATAAGCAAAACCTACATTACAACTACATCCTCTCTCCCACATAATTTACAGTAGCAAACATCATTAATATAGCAACGCTCTCATAAGGTTGCGGTAGCAAACTGCTAAATATTTCCTACCAAGGTTTTATTGGCTTGAAGTATAAATGCATTAGTGTAAAATGGAGTACCTCTTAAGAAACATTTTCGAGGTGCATTATTATACTCCCGCAAAGAACAAATACTTAGGAAACTTATTACGACCACATTGCAATACATCAAGGAAAAAAAAGAGAAAAAAGACGTAACAATTCATTACTAAAGTGGAAATATGACAAATAAGTTTTCAGCTTAGGATATTGAATTCAAAATTATACAATCGTTTATTAGAAGAACACATGTCATGTGAAACATCCCATAAATGCACCTTGTGTGGTTCAGTTGGTTTCCTAAAATGGTGATAAAACCAGCCAAGAAGTTTGTTACAGATTATCTAAAATTGTAAACCTGAGTTTGCTAATTATACTGTTGTGGGTGATAAAGGCGGCTTTATTGTCGCCTGAAGGAAACTACGGGGACAACAATTAGAGGAACATGTTGCAGCTAATGACTCTATGCACTATATTGCTCCAATGCTCTATTGTAATAAAACACCGTATTGCTAATTATCACTTAGGGTACTTTAACTTTTGTTATTCATGATCTCCATGATATAAATCTGTAAAAATCATATAGAGAAAACCAATGCACCGTCAGTTCCTATGCTTCATTTGACATTATTTTCCATATGGTATTATTAACACCCAAACAAATCAAATACTGCAAGAAAGAAAGAAAATTGAAAAGAAAAAAAAAATGAACATGAAAAAATATTCCTTATGGACCCATTATATACAACTATACAGCTAACAGTAGTAAACAACCAAAGAAACTTGCAGATTGACCAATGCTCAAACTGTGAGATGAACCATGTGTAATGTTCTCACACGATTGTAAATATAATGGCGTTAAGCTCCATCCACACCAAATAGATAAACTCGAGGTTGTGTCTAAGGAATCTATTTATTGATCTACTAGTTGCCCAGAATCTAATAGCTTCCGGTAAATCAGGAAACTGATCGACTCTTGCAAAAATGTCAGTTAATATCTCATCAGGTATCCTCTCAAATGGATCATGTCTTTGGTATTGCATGGTCAAGAGTTTTTTTTTGAATTGAAGAAAACGAAAATAGTGGTGGTGGTGGCCGGATATTTGAGAGAAGAAATGTATAGGTGGTGGCCGGTGAAGTTTTGGGAGAGATGGTATTTATAGACCACAATGATGTGTTACCGTTCCCATACATTTAGTGATGTGTTGGTGTACTTTTTTTTTTTTTTTTTGGGTAAAGGGGAGTAATCATGCTGTTGGTGTACTTTTTAAATTCATCTTTAAGTTTCATAAGTTTAACGATTGTGTTTGATTTGTTTCTATTTTTGCTCACACTAGAACCCTATTTTGACATGAATTTATAAAGGTTATAAATGACCTATAACTCTATAGAGATTTCAACGGTGTGTGACAACCTCTATAATTTCGTGAGACATAGCCATCCAAAATGTCTAAACTTTGACTTCCCACAATGGTAGCAGATAATCAATTTTATCCCACCATGGGGACACAAAGATCAATAATCACACATAAAATTGAACAATTACGGTTGAAATAAGTTCAACTTAGTGTTTTTCTTAGTCTAAATTTTGTAGTTTATCAGCATGGGCTTATTTGATGGGTCATCACAGAGACAATTTTACCCTTATTGTTAACTCAAACGGTAAATACACTAAATGCATATTTTGGTCGTTGATCATCATAAGTTAATTCAAATACTAAGGTTTATCAACTTACTCAAATAAGCTAATAAAAGCACTCAACATGAGTTCATAAGCTTTAGATTACTATTTGGCCTAGTTTTAGACATCTTAATCATTTCAGGGAATATTAGAAGCTTGACTTGATTTTAGTTTGATACCAGGTAGTATTACAAATGACCTCACTCAATAGAGGTTTCAACAATGTGTGACAACCTCTAAAATTTCGTGAGACATAGCCATCCAAAATGTCTAAACTTATTTCCCACAATGGTTTTATCCCACCATGGAGACACAAAGAGATCAATAATCACACATTGACAGGAATATCAAACACAACAAACTAACAACATAAATTTATTTATTCAAAGCAGTACTAAAAGAAGTCAGAAACTATATGATAAATTCTAAGGATATATAACGACTCATTAGAAAGACACTAAGCTTTCCAATTACATTGAACATTCAAATTACATGACACATATTCAAATTACATGATAGATCGAGTACTAAAAAATAAAAAGGGGATGAGTACGATCTCCGTTTCCTTCGGACAAGTCCTACCCCTTCCGAGATTCATGTACTTATTGAAGCTAAGACGATGAGAATGCTGGAAATGTATATATTTATAAAACCGTGAATTTCCGGATTCGAACTTGTGACCACGGGATTGCGCACATTAGCGAATGAGAATTAAAGTTAATAATTAATTTTAATGATTACGATTAATTATTACACATAAAGTCCGTCTAACGATCGTTAAGTATTTAACGGAAATAACTAACGACCGTTAAATGTAAATATATGGTGAATATCTTAAAAATGGAAAAGATTCGGGTTCTCATTTTCTCTCCTCTATGTGGCCGGCCAAGGGGGGGTTTTCCAAGCCCAAACCCTAACTTTTCCTACAAGCTATTCATTCACTATATATAAAGCCTAGGGTTAATGTTTTTCATAACTTTGTGCATAGAATTAACCCTAGATCTTTCCATCTCCTCTCTTGCTTACATTCGGCCGAACCCCCCTCCAAAGGGTGTTTTGGTTTTGTTTTTCATTAAACAAAGGCTTGTGTTAGATCTAGCAATCGTAATTCGCGGTTAATTCGTGTGTACAATGTTGTCAGATTCAGTGGGAGCATTTGTGTTGCATTACTGACTAAGAAGTTGTTTTATTGATTTCTAATTCAGTGGGAGCTACAAGCCTTATTTCCTGTGTAGTAACCCAGATTATCTTCAAAGATAATTACTTTCCAATTGTAGGCACTTATGTTTTTAAGGAGAGTCATGTATGTTTCCTTACTAATCAATATAGTCCTACATCTACTTGTTATATCTATGACACAAATCATATTAATCAAATAAACGAACGTGTATCGTGTTGTTTATCTGCTACATGATGTTGTTCCATGCACAAGTGAGAGAAATCTTTGTTGTGTGCAAGGTACAACACATATAAATATGATTTAAATGGATTCTCTTGACCGCAAGGTAAGTGAGTAAAGTTCCAATAGGAATTATACATTTAAATGTGTATGATTGCCCCATTAAGAACATGCGTCAAGATGATAACAAAGACTACTTAAAATATTTATGTCATTCAATATTTAAGAAACACTTGTAGTTACAATTTATGTTACGTGAGAACGTGAACTAGATTGTAACCCAAGGTAAAATATTCACGTGTCGTGAGAACGAGCATGGATGATTTTGCAGTTTCTTACGTTGAACATTTCATGCAATGACAATATTAAATAAAGTAATCTAATACTACTTTGAATTTAAGTTTTCGTTGAATGACTTAAATATATGTAGTAAATATTAACTTAAAATATTAATTGAAACCCGAGGTGGTGTTCATAATTACTTTAATTATAAATGTTTATGATTTTGTAAAGTCACAAACATGAAGTCTGTTAATATAAGACTTACAATATAAAGTAAGACGTTAACTTGCTATGTTTTAAGACATATGCATGAAGTCAATGGTAAATCAATGACTTACAACGTATAGTAGGATTATAACTGATATGTCTTTTGACTTGGTCAAGAATACTTGTGTTATAATACATGCAATTGACTTGGTAATTCTATTGTACCATTAAGTTTTACTTTGTTGGTAAATAGGTAAGCCAAAGGTAGATGGTTATGTTAAATATTGTTAGATTTTCTTACAATATTAATTCTAAGGAAATACCATAGTTTTATGGTATGTTTAGTTAGAAGAATCAAAATCTATTGGCATTGTTTGATTCAAGATAACTATAGTTTCTTCCAAAAGTTATCAAGGTTAGAAGAAATGAGTATAGATTGAATATACTCAATAAGACTCCAACCTAGAAGATTGATAAGACACCATTTGTCTATGGAATGTGATGAATCACATTAAGTCTTATAATGAAGTTCTGAATTTGTTAAACTACTTGTAAAGTGGGTTGCAACAAACTAATGTCAGGAACTGTAAATATTTTTGTAATATCCCAAAAGAGAACAATGTATTATTGCTCTACTTGCTAAACTATTTAAAGGTAATCTTTAAATTGTTAAAGGCAAGTGGGAGTTTTGTTTAGATCTTGAAAGATTAAATTACAAAATACATAATCTCAGATATTTAGTATGCTGAGGGATATGAGTTACAAGATCATGGTAAGCCTGTTAATCATAATGATGAATTTACATAATGTTGAATTGTGGTAAATCAATCATACTATGAATGTTGAGATGTTGTCCATAAAGATAATCAACTTTAGATACCTGGTTTATCTTAATAATTAATATGAGTTTCTTCAAAGGATGAAAACCCTAGTGGTTTAAATCTTTGTGTAGAAATCATATGGACAATATTGTACACGTATTTAATGTATGTCTAGTGATAATAATATTAACCATACTTAAGCAATTAACTATAATTGAATATTCTTTCCTAGATACATTAAATAGAAGTATAAAGATTATATTTGTCATACTTAGTTTCATTGATATGAAATTTTAACAATGAATATTAAAATTCTTTGTTCTGGAATTACTTTTGCGAGGAAGATAAGTAATGCAAAGGAGTTTTTTATGAATTCTTTGAATACGTACAGACTGCAAGAATCCATGAATGGATATATGCAAGCATCTAAGAAATGATTCTTATGTTTAATATTAAATCCATGTTTGATTTAATAATTAAAATAAGATTGCTCATAAGTATTCCTGAAAGCTAGTGGGAGTATTATTTTTCATTTTCTTAAATCTTATATGTTGTATGGGCAACTATATTCCACCTAAATTAAGTTTTAGTTGGGAATGAAACTTCGTTTGTAAGATTTGGAAATAAGACATACAACCTTGGAATATATGTTTATTACTATAAACATATGCGGTAAATAAATGAGTCTAATAGAACATGACGGATATATAATGAGATCTTAAAGTCTAACTTGAAGATACATCATGTACATCATGTTGTAAGATTGCTATGTCATGCTTGATTACAAGATGATTTGACAACATTGAAAGTTGTTAGCGTAATAATTATTTTAAAAGGAATATGTTTGGATTTAGAATCACATCCCACAGTCTGGAGATGCTTCTAGATTCTATGGATAAAAATTTGGCAATTGTTTCATAATTATCATTGCTAACAAACTTGAGTTTGGTAGGCACCAACATTACACTATAACTGTTCAAAGTTTACGGATGTTTAAAGAGCATATTGTTGTAAACAATGATCCTAGTATAATTGAGATGACACTCAATTCTAGTCATGGTATACTTGATGATGACCATGTTGACTAGTTATGCAAAACGAAGAGCATAGTTGCATTATACATTAGATAATAAAGAATACTTTAAAACTTTAAAGTTTCGAAAGATGATTGTCATAAAAAGGTGGTTCAGGTTATGACGCACCTTATGGAATGATATGACAATATTAAGATATGTGTAAACACATACAAAAAATTCACTTATTGAATTCTTGAAATAAGTATTCTCAAAATTTCTATAGATCAAAGTTAATTGAAATTATGCCCTGTCAACAAGTATGATTATCATGACTTGAGGCAAAATTCATTAACTAAGAATTATCATGCATTGATCTATTATCATTAACGGTTCGTTTCCGGTTATTTTGGGCCTGATTTGATAAAGAAAATGTATGTGTTTTCACACATACCAAGGATAGATTCATTGAATCTTTCCCAAGTTGTAAGTAGTGGTTCATCATTGTTTTGGCAGAATCTCCTGATTTCATCCACTTGTTGAAGAATTTTTGTAGGGGTTCGGTATTCTTTAAGAAAGGCCTTCTTGAATGCATTCCATGTTGTAATAGATCCAGAAGGTAGTTTCTTCAGCCAATCTCTAGCTCTTCCCTTAAGAGTGAAAGGGAATATGCTCTCATCATAATATGGTCTCCGGAGACGCCTGGTGCATGTAACAAGTCAGCGATTTCACATACTTTAGAGATGTGCTCGTGTGGTTCTTCATCTTTGTTTCCATAAAAGCAGCATCTCTTTAGGTCTTCCAGACATAGTCCTCAGAACTCGAATCTGACATTTTCTTCAAGAGCTGGAATAGTGATTCCCTGTTTAACTTTAGAGGTGGTGAGATAATCATTCATGGTGAGAGACATAATATCAGATTAATAATAAAAAATAAAGACACTACAAAAAAATTGCCATTTAGTGGCACACATTTTTAGTGGCAAACTATACATGTGCCACTATAGTGTGTTTTTTATGACAAATGATTGTGTGTCATTAAAAATATCAACAATTTAGTGGCACTTTAGTCTTTGTGCCATTAATGTACATTTTTAATAGTGGCACAAACTTAGATATGTCGTAATACCTTACAAGAATTAACGTCATGTATATATTTATTGTCATTAAATACTTTGTCCATATTTTTGGTTATTTCTAATTATGCCACTATTGCCTAATAGGGGTAAGCATGGTTTGGGTAATATCCGAATAAATCGAAAACCGAAACTGAACCTAACCGAAAAAAATTGAACCGTACTTATAATATTAACAAATTTATCTAAACCGAACCGAACCAAACTAAAAATTCAGTTTTCGGTTCAGATATGGTTTTGACCATTTGAACTGAAAATCGAAATTATATAAATAAATATAGGGCAAATGACAAAAAAATGTATCGAACTTGACACTTTTTATGATTGTGTGTAGCCAACTATTTTTTTTCTTATTGTGTATTGAACTTTCAAAATTAGATTATTGTATGTATTTTGTGACCATTTTACCCTTAATTTTTCAAATTTTGAAGGGTAAATGGTCATTTTACATGGCGTAATAGTCACAAAATACACATAATGATCGAATTTTGAAAGTTTCATATATACAATAAGAAAAAAATAGTTATTACACACATCACATAAAGTCAAGTTCGATCGATTTTTTGTCATTTGCCCATAAATATATATTTTTATATATCTATGTATACAAAAGACCATTAAAAATAAATTTTATCCTAATATACAAACACACTTTTTATGCTTGAAATAAGTATTTTTTTAGCCAAAAATCTATATAAACAAATTTGAAAAAATATATAAATGGTGTAATTCGGGTTATTCGGGTCAACCCGAAAATCGAACCATATTCAAATTCGTTTTCGGTTCGGTTTGGTTTTCGATTTTACCAAAGAAAAAAAGTTAACCAAATTAATCGAACCGAATAAAACGAACAACCCAATAACCGAAGTAATGAACACCCTAGCCTAAAAATAGTTCCCAAATATTAAGAGTTTAGGCGGGCTTAAAATTAAAACCAAATTTAAAAACGAGTGGGCTCTAATCCCTCATATTTTTCATCAAACATTTGCAATTTATAAACCCTATACCTCAGGCTACGTCTAAGCCATCATTTATATCAAATATCTATTCTTATCATCACCGTTCTATAGCCACGGCCGTCATTAATGTGAGTGTTCCAACCTGTGATTCCTTTAATCTTAACCATTGATCTATTATAATGTTAACCCTCGATCGTTTTTATTTTGTATCAGGTTTAACATAAACGTGAATTGATTTATAGGGAAAGTTATGAAGGTGTAAATTGAATGATAATATATGAACCGACCAACGTTTGCGAGATCTTGAAATTTATTGCATGTTATCCTTTATAATACTTGATCTTACAACATATTTTTATTGATGTTTTGAATCATGGTGCAGCAACAAAAAAATGGATCAACACCAGTTGCTCTTCTTATGAATTGTTAATGTATTAACAACATATGAACTTTTCACACTTACTTTAATATGTTTAACTTTCATTTATAATAACTTTTTTTCTTTTGTCTACAGATATGCCCTTCTAAGAGATGTCAAGAAGTTCATTACAAAAACATGAAGTTGTTCTTTTGGTTGATTTAGGGATATTGTTTAGTTCTATATATTTAGTTGGATTTTTGGATTTGTATTATTATGTTGGATTTTATTTCTTGTATATTGGAAAACATTGTTGATCAATGAAGATTTCATTTTCATGTAAATCATTAAGTTGTTCGTTTCATATGTTATGGTTGAATAAAATTCAGTTTCTGATCAAGTCTTTGTAGATATAGAAAATTGTTACAATGACGTGAATTACTATTGAGATATGCTTCGGTATCACATAATATATGCTATTAAAACCATTTGAGTGTTTCGACATGCCACATATTTAATGGCACAACACATCTGACACAAAACTGTTTTTAGTCTATTGTGACAGATTACTAAGTGCCACTAGTTACATAAAGTTTGCACCAACACAACATAAAAGTGTCACTAAAATCTTTTAGTGGCAGCGTCGTTAGTGACACTTTTGATTTCTGCCACCAAAGGTCAAAAGGGCTTTTAGTGCCACTTTTTTATCCTATTGTGGCACTTTTTGTGTGTTATTAAATGGCTATTTTTTTGTAGTGAGACTTAAATAAAAATCATAAAATAACTCCCGGTGGCGCCCAAAAACTTGATGCAGTTTTATCGACCAAGTTTTAATATTTATATTGTCTCGTTATACCTATGGTCACCCTAATGCACTAACAGGCAAGCAGTAATTCTATCGTGTGTAGTGTAGTATTCGGTAAAACCGAGTCGTCCCAAGAGCAATGTGTGCAGATTTTAACTAAATCTAGGTTTCACAGATTTTAATAGGTTTTAAGGTTGAAATGATTAATTAACTACTAAAAACAAAGAAAATAAAGATAGCAAGTAAAGGCAAGGGTTGTGATCGATAGAGGAGAAGTGTGCTAACCTAGTTAGTCATCTTATCATGTTAAGTTCACGTTTAATAACTTCCAATTGCTTCAAGTGGGGGTAAAGGTCGCTAGGACAACATTTGGTCAGTTCGTCCTAACCTATCAGCAAAGGTTTTCACCGGAGATCGTATGTGACCCGTTGAAAGTCCAGTTGTTTTTAGTCCCCTAAGCCAAGTCATTAAGTACCGCTACATGCAAGATTTGTAACAATGAGTGCCCGGGCACTAGCATCTTAAACACTTATCCCTAACTTCTTAAGTTCATCCAAACGGTAGGTGATCAGTTGGTCAAATCACACAAGCGAAGAAGGGTCGTCAGTTGGTCAATTCTTACCCTTCCCACTCAGTTTAACTACTTAGGGTCATTTGGTCATATCTCCTAAGTAACTAGCCACTACCGCCATTCAAAACTACCGAAACAAGGGTAGCTACCAACAAACTATGCATGCATACACTAGAAATAATTATACGGAAGCAATGTAAACAAAAACAAAACAATTAAGGAATCATAACTAGGCTAGCACCAGAGGTTCTTAGCCGCTCATATTAACAAAAACAATCGATTCAATGTTTAACATTACGAAATACATGAATTAAAAGTAAAGAAAGGATAAAATGCTAATGCTTATCGTAAGGGAGTGATTTCTCCCTTGGAGATGGCTCCGTATTCTCCCTAAGATCTGCCTTCAACCTTCTACTCGTGTTCTCTGAATTGGTGTGTGAAGTGGATGATTATAAATGATGAAATTTGGGCGCTATATATAGGCCAGATCTGGTTACGGCGTAACTTAAGTTAAGAGTTACGCCGTAACATCCATTTCTTCGTAATTTGCTCGAAAGGTGTTACGCGTAACATCGAAATGAGTTACGTCGTATCTTCAATAAATCGTGATTACGCCGTAATTGTGGAATTAGTTACGTCGTAGCTTGCGCCGCGGAACCTCATTTAACCTAATTAGTTACTAAGAATCTTAGGATGGAGTTACGTCGTAATCTTCCGTTTAGTTGGTTTTCGAGCCACGCTCATTGGGGCGTAATATGAGAGGATTTACGCCGTAACATCTTCAAAATGAGCATACTATCATATATCTTCAATAAACTCTCCAAATCCACGTCTCATTAGCTCCAATACTCGTAATTTACCTGAAAGTGAAATATAGATGAAAACAAGCGTAAATCCATATAAATGATATAAAATACGAACATTATCGGGGGAAATTGACACTTAATATTCAGGACTAGTTGATGTTATCATCATCCAACTAGATGGTCATCTCTCATTCCCTCGAAAGTCTTAACTATTGTTTGGCATGCCGAGAGAAACCGTATCCCAACTAGAGTGGAGTTGGACCTCAAAGGTATTGACATACCTTCGATTGTATGTCCCATTTGTGACAATGATCCTGAAACAGTTGATCTTATTTTGGTGAAATGTGATTGGGTATCTCACCTTTGGATATTTCTTGTGGTGGGGTTTTGAATTCAAGATGGGTTCTTCCTTTTTGGAGATTATTAATTTTGTCAAAAAAACTTATCTTGGAAAAGAAGAAGTTGTTTCAAGCACATCAAATTTCATGTTTTAAATCCGTCATATTCTCTTCATCTTGGTTGATTTGGATTGCAAGAAATGAGAAGATCTTTTCGGCTAAAAGGTGATTTGTAGAAGATATCTTCATCAAACTAAAACATCTTTGTTTTTGTTGGCTAAATATAGGTGCAAAAAAAGTTCTCTTGATTGGACTTTATGGCTTTCTCGTCTCATGGACGCATGTTATGTTTATAGTTCGCATGTTATGTTTATAGTTCGTGAACTATGTATTTTGTAATTTTCTTGCCTTCTAGCTCCTTGTAAGAAGGTAACCTTATTTGAAGTTTAATACAAATAGTTGTTTCAAAAAAGTGTGGTTGCAATATAAGATGAATTGATGGAGCAACCTATTACATTTCTCACTTTCTACGAAATTAATTGTAGAGGTGAATATATTTGTAATTTTAACTAATGTTTTGAAAATCGGATTTTTAATCGATCCGGTCGAGTTACCGGGTCAACCAACCCAGTTTTTTATTAAAATAACTATTTTTTTTAATCTGTCCGATCAACGGGTTAACCCGATTCAACCAGTTCAACTACCGAGTTAACCAGTGGCGGATCTAGAAATTTAACACAGGGTATGCACTACATATATAATATATTTTTTTCTATTAAAAAATTTTCGGTTCGGACGGATCTTTGTAGTCACTTTCTCGAGAAGTTTCATTAATCAACTATTCAACATTTTTTCTTTGACGACTCAGTCTTGTTCATTTTGGCTTGAAAAACTGAAAAATAACCAAATTAGAAATATAAAATTGTTTAAGTGAATGTGTACACAATAGTATAAGAAACATGAAACTATTTAGTACAAACTATAGTATCAGTCGGTAACATTATAAAACATGAAAAAACAAACTCCCAAATATACCAATACTCAAAATATATATGACAATATGAAATTGAAACGTACTTAAGTACATGATAATACTAAACATTTTAATTAAATGAATATGTTAAATTTTAAACATAATAACACAAAATAAAAATAATTAAAATTATTATTATGTGCAAATTGTAATGGGCTTTTTGGTGAGTATATCTGGTGATGGCCTATGGACAATGGGTGAATTTAAAGTTGTCCAAACTTCACAATACAAGTGGGCCATAAGAAATCATAAAACCTATCGACTATTTGACCTACACATCTCAATATCTCTGTCTTCTCTTTCAAATTGCCGCTGTAAAATATAACAGTGTTTCTTCATCTTCTATTTTTCTTTTTCTTTCTTTTTGAACATTGGTATGCACTTATAAATTTCATCTATTTTAGAGGGTGTGCACTCATAAATATTTAGTGTATTTTGTTGTTACTTTTAAAAAATATCAGATTTTTTTACACTAGCATGTCTACATGCAGATGTACGCCAAGCATACCTCGTTACTAAGCTAGATCCGCCTCGAGTTAACCCGCTTTATTATAAAAATGAAAACCAAAAATCCGGTTTTGGTTTTGAGACCCACGACCGAGTCACTTAAACCCCATGGTCTAACTAGTTAACTTGTTTTTAAAAAGGCAGTTTTTTTTACCATTTTTTTGACCGGAACCGGTTTAACAAGCCAAACCAACCGATCGACTCGGGTTTTAAAAAATTGATTATAACATAAAAGTTGACCAAGACTTCAAGTCAACTGCAACATGTGGTTGGCAAATTCACGAACAAAAGCTTATTGTAGTTATTAGGTGACTTTTGTGCTTCATACTTTGAACTTTCTTTCCAAGTAAATAACTAAATATATTCTAAAAATGTATATTTATATACATTAACCGGCTTTCAATGTAGTTTGATCAATTTGATTAAAAAAATCACAACTGAATCATTTGTTTATGTTCCACTAAATTTCAAATAATTTTATTATTGGTTTTATTTTTCATTATTTAGATCAAATTAAACTAGTTTAAAACTGACTTATAGTTTTGAACGAGCAGGTTAACCGCTGTCATGCGGAGTCGTTACTACTATTATTTTATTTACGGGACTAAATTTGCAAAAGATTTGTTTTAGGACTAAATTTGCAAAAGATTGATAACGGGGGACTAATGGTGCGACTTACAGCTAACCTGAGGGACCATTTTCAGAATTCCTTATGAACAGTACATGCACTATTCTCCACTATAGCAAAGACTGTTTTGCAATGTTTGGCATCAGAGCAACGCTATTTTCCTTTTAGTCCCCGAAAGTGGCGGTTTGTTGCAAAGTTAGTCCTCGTGGACTAACGCCGAAAATAAAAGTTAACCTCGGGGTTGTTTCGCTTAATATTTGCACGAAATAGCCATCGAAGTTATTGTTCCGTTGCAAATTTAATGCATGACTGTTAGGTAACGGACGTTAAGGACTAACTTTGCAATTGATCAATAACCTAAGGGTCTAAAATGAAAATTGCGTAGGTACTGTAGCTACAGTGCAGGGGGATGATTTTTAGTATTTATTATAATATAATGTAGCATATGTAATTTTCAGTTTACTTATTTGGTTTGAGATTGCAACATGAAATTTCCTACGAACCTGAGGCATATGTCCCACAACTTAATTTTCTAGATATATATTCGACTGAAAGAACTTAACATTTGAATATATAAAAGAAAAACATAATGAAGAAAAATACTCTAGCAAAACGAGTGGTTATATTGCTTGTGATTATGATGCTTGATCATGTTATTCAAGTAAGTTCAAATTCATTTGATCCAAATCAAGGTACAACCATGTTTAGTCATTATTTTACGTACGTTTTTAGATCATAGTTAGTAACATTGATTACGAATTTTCCTAAAGTAATTATATTGATTTCAGGTAATCGTAGAGAGCTTAGAACGCGAATATCAGTGCCATCTCCACCTAAGCTAAGGTCAAATATTCAGTTTAAACCCCGGTATCCGCCTCCAAGGTTTATTCCACGTCCGCCGCCACCAAAGTAGAACTCACCATTTTGGTATAGCGGTTCTTACGCTACCAGAATGATTGTCACTGCCACCACAAACACTCGTATGATTGCTTCTTTGGAATGTTTGGTGTTCGGATGTAATACATGATAATCAAAAGCAAAATAAGTTATAATAAAACAGATTGTTGGAAGTAATGTTTATTTCTTTGTTATATTACTGCATACTTAATGAAACATGCAATATGCGTGCTTTGTACAACTACACAAACACAGCCAAAAAAATTGAACCATTGCCACTCGAAAGTTTGGTATAGGACTCTTTCACCACCACCACCACCACCGTTGTCACCGTCTCCACCATAAATAGGTGGTCGAATTTAATACTATATGTCAATATACTTTGAAATGAAAATACATTTTACGGTGGTACTATCTTTGATGGTTACCATTTTCAAGTTCTTCGCAATTCTTGACTCTTTCTAATCAACCTGTCTAGTTCAATATTCAAACCTTTCTCGACTTATCAATTATAACTAATTAGTAATTACCACACACAAAAGTAAAATCTTCAACCGGTTGAGCCTTCTCGTTCTATAGAGATATATCAACCTTTTGCTTCAACGTAAACATATCTTTCACCAAAAATTCAAGTCATTCGTACCCTTATTTATATTAGGATGCATTTATAAGAAAAGTGGGTTTGGGGTGTCGAGAAAACCACATATTGTAATATCTTGTTACTCTTTTTCATTACTAATTATATATTTTCTTCATCCATTAATTCTCCTATGCACTAATGTTAACTCATTCAAAATACTAGCCATTAATGTCAACTCATCCATTCTCCCATCTTTACGGTGAAAGGTACCCATAAGAATGAAAGTTATTAATGGTAACTCATTCAAAACAATGCTTCGCCATTAATAAGAGTGAAAGCTACTCATAATAAGAATGAAAGTTATTAATGGTACCCATAAGAATGAAAGTTATTAATGGTACCGAATAGCTTGTATTAACTCACTCGAAATACTAGCAACCCAATCTTCTATATGAAGTATCAAACAAACACTGAAAATACACACACACACGAATCCTCTCACCTTTAATTTACCTTCCTCTCAAAATTAGTCACACACACATCACAGTAATTCTAATATATGAACATCAAGTGTTGATCTCACCACCAGTAGTATCTCTCCAAAAAATACAGTAAAACATAAGCCTATGGGAAACTCAAACCTCACATGCTCAAACTCATCTATATTTCTACTTTTATTTTACGACATACACGCAACGAACCTTTCTATCATTATTGAAATGGGTGTTCTTGGAATTGTAACAAGGTAAATCTGATTCCTTTCTATTTTCTCACATATTATTGCTTTGTTTTTCACAAAATACCGACTCTCGTCTGAAATGTTATTTGGAGTTCATAAGTGTTCTTAACGAGGGTTTGTTACCAGATTGCGAAGTTTTCATGTTTGAGCCTTTGGAAGGGGTCAATCAAGAAAATTATGGTGATTACATATGCTTCAATTTCTTGACCACGTGCCGAAGATAGCAAAAGATCCATGTCTATCATCTAATAGTGATTAAATAACTTATGTAATTTATTGGGCTTCAATTGGGTACAAAACATGTTTCACATATCTATTAGTATATATTTTACTTGATGATATTAAAGCAAAAATTGTTATAAAAGACCATGCATGCAGTGAAGAATAGGTTCCTTCAGCAACAAAGCTCATGACGTGGTTAAAGAAACGCCTAAACAAAGCATACCTTAACATTTGATAAATTGTTGGACATGTAGTATTAGCGTATGGCGTGGTGGTGGAGGTCGCAACGTGTTTATTAACATCAGTGGCGCAACATTTGGATTTGCAACAATGGGATGATCCACCATGTGGTTACCCATTCACCATCTTTGATGGAGTACACGTATATCTGTTGTTTTATCCACATAGAGTCTTTCATCTTCAACCCATTCACAATCCCCATTCCAGGAATTCCGACATTAACGTGTTTGTTAACATCAATGGCGCAACATAACAATAGGATGATCCAACGTGTGGTTTACCCATTCACCGTCTCTGATGGAGTACGCGTACACCGGTTGTTTTATCCACATAGAGTCTCTCATCTTCAACCCATTCACAATCCCCATTCCAGAAATTTCGACATTAACCTTATGCTGGAACACCCATATTGGTGAGTTTTCACGGCTATTACGCCTAGCCTTATTAATGTTTGAAGGTCATTCATTTTTGTCACAGTTGCATCTGTAATTTATCGGCAAACATATTTATTACAAATATGTAGTTAAAGCCTGTAAACAATATTTATACCCTGATACAATATTTATACCCTATTGATTGCCTAGGGTTACAATTTTTTTTATATAGGAATAAGACAGGAACGAACACTTATATTTCTAGGTAAAGAAAGGGAGCAAACATGCAAAATTTGATGTATATGTTGTTGTGATTGTTCATATTATAATGAAAGACCAAAATGATGTCTATATATAATAGACAATGTTACTTTTGATGAATAGTCACAACGCTTCATGAATGGTTGCACCTTTTGGTCGAAAGTAACCAGTTTCCATATAAAATGTAGTAACACTTCATTAACGACAGTTTTTTCTGTTACTATTCACAACTATCACAAACTTTGCCATTCAGCATATCTGAAATCAAGTTACTTAGTTTATAAAAGCGTACACTCTGCACCTCCTAACTTATATTAGAATATAGGTTGAAATCAGTTTGGTCTCAGGTAATCTTAATTAGACAAAATGCTTGATGACACCAAAATCACTGACATATTTTACGGCACACAAGCAACGAACCTTTCTATCATTATTAAAATGAGTGTTCTTCGAATTGTAACAAGTTAAATATGATTCCTTATTATTTTCTCTCATATTATTGCTTTGTTTTCACTACAACAATCGGATGGACGGGCGAGGACGTTTTCGCCGGGGACACAAAGTCCCCGGAGAAAGCTGCTAAACGACAAAATTGGATCTGAGATTGCAAATGGATTCGCTGACTTGTTATGAAATTTTCAACGCGATCTTTCCGCGGGGACGCGTCCCCGGAGAAAGGTACTTTGATTTTTATTAAACTTTGACCGGATACTTTGATTTTTATTAAACTTTGACGCGTCCTCGTTTAACATGATACGATACCATAGCACCAATACTCGGTCGCTTAACATGATACATATACTATAGCACCTATACTCGGTCGTTTAACATGATACGTATACCATAGCACCGATACTCGGTCGCTTAACATGATACGATACCATAGCACCGATACTCGGTCGTTTAACATGATACGATACTATAGCACCTATACCGGTCGCTTAACATGATACGTATACCAATAGCACATATACCGGTCGCTTAACATGATACGATACCAATAGCACATATACTCGCTGCTTAACATGATACGATACCATAGCACCGATACTCGGTCGCTTAACATGATACGATACCAATAGCACCTATACTCGGTTGTTTAACATGATACGATACCATAGCACCGATACCGGTCGTTTAACATGATACGATACCATAGCACCGATACTCGGTCGCTTAACATGATACGATACCAATAGCACATATACTCGGTCGCTTAACATGATACGATATCAATAGCACATATACCGCTCGCTTAACATGATACGATACCATAGCACCGATACTCGGTCGCTTAACATGACACGTATACTATAGCACCTATACTGGTCGCTTAACATGATACGATACCATAGCACCGATACTCGGTCGCTTAACATGATACGTATACCATAGCACCGATACCGGTCGCTTAACATGATACCTATACCAATAGCACCTATACTCGCTCGCTTAACATGACACGATACCAATAGCACCTATACTCGGTCGCTTAACATGCTACGATACCATAGCCCGATACTCGGTCGCTTAACATGATACGATACCATAGCACCGATACTCGGTCGCTTAACATGATACGATATCTATAGCACCTATACTCGGTCGTTTAACATGATACATATACCAATAGCACCTATACTCGCCGCTTAACATGATACGATACCATAGCACCGATACCGGTCGCTTAACATGATACGATATTATAGCACCGATACTCGGTCGCTTAACATGATACGTATACCATAGCACCGATACTCGGTCATTTAACATGATACGATACTATAGCACCTATACTCGGTCGTTTAACATGATACGATACCAATAGCACATATACTCGGTCGCTTAACATGATACGTATACCAATAGCACATATACCGCTCGCTTAACATGATACGATACCATATCACCGATACTCGGTCGCTTAACATGATACGATACTATAGCACCTATACTCGGTCGCTTAACATGATACGATACCATAGCACCGATACTCGGTCATTTAACATGATACGTATACTATAGCACATATACTCGGTCGCTTAACATGATACGATATCATAGAAAATTTTATGTTAAATTTAAATATATTTGTTATTAATTTAGTTATTGAAAATAATAATAAAGTTTTTTTTTTTTTTTTTTTTTTTTTTTTTTTGATATTTATGTTGCTTTTAAACGAAAAATTTGATCCGAGGTGGCAAATGGATTCACCGACTTGTTATGAAATTTTCAACGCGATCTTTCTAGGGGACGATCCCCTGAGAAAGGTACTTTGATTTTTATGTTAAATTTAAATTGATTTGTTATTAATTTATTATTGAAAATAATAATAAAGTTTTTTTTTTTTTTTGATATTTATGTTGCTTTTAACCTTTGCGGGGACATGTCCCTAGAAACGTTCAAAAATTTATTTTTCCTCCCATCTTTTTACTTTATCCCGCCATAACCTTCCTGAGACTTGTCCCTAAAAAAGTCAAGCAAAGACAAACATATCCTTCCCCGAGGACACGCCCCGGAGAAAAGTTTTAAAAATTGGCCTCACTATTAACACATATCTGTTTCATAAATGAGATTAAAAAAAAAAAAAAAAACACACCGCCGTTGCTCCACCGCACTCCTTCATCACCTCCATCACCGCACCACCTCCACCACCGCACCACCTCCATCATCGCACCACCTCCACCACCGTCGCTGATATTCATATTTTCACAAATGAGATGGAAGTTAATCTCATCTGTTTCACAAATGAGATGAAAAAAAAACCCACCAGTAACGGTTTGAACATTGCCTTATTTTGTTGGTATATTTTGTTAGGTGTGATATTACTCCATATATGTCTTCTTTTTTTTCAGTTGGCAATATTACTCCATATATGTCTTTTTTTTTCGGTTGATAATATTTTGTTAGGAACAGTTTTTGTGTTGCTAGTTTGGTTAAGCTTTGTTACTCCTAGTTTGGTTTTCGCATTCATAGAAGTAGGCTGCTGAGATGGAAGTTAGTTGCTAGTTTGGTTAAGCTTTGTGTAACTACATGTATAAAAAAAGTAAAAGTGAAAAGTTCTATGCTAGTTTGGTTAAGCTTTGTATCGCTAGTTTCAGCTTTTAGTTGCATATTTTCTTATATAATAAGTAAAAATGCTTTAATAACTCCTCTAATTCGACTTTTATTTGCTTGCACCGATATAAGTAGCAATTTCATGTAACTTGCACGGGTAAAAGAGTACATGAATTCTAGTGTTTTGTTAACGCTCAATAATATAGTTTTAATATGTGCTTTGCTTTTTACTTGTAGGAATATAATGTCTACCGTCACCGAGTGTAAACCGCGACCACAATGAGACCAAAAGGTAAGATATGTCGCTTGTGTATTTTAAATAGTTTAGGGTTTTAGGTAAGGGTTATGTTACAGAAAAGTTACTAAAGTTTTCCAAAAATTTGTCCTAAGTTACTATAGTTTTATTTTGTTCATCCAGGTTACTGAACTTTGAAACTTTGTTCACTCAGGTTACTGAACTTATAAAAGTATACATTCAGGCTACTAAACTTTGACAATCTGTTCACTCAAGTTAATAAAATTATCTAAATATATACGTTCAGGTTACTCAGACTAACACTGAATTTATCGAAGTGTATGCTCCCGAAAGTTCAGTAACCTAAGTGAACAAAATGAAACTATAGTAACTTAGGACAAATTTTTGGAAAACTTTAGTAACTTTTCTATACCATAACCCAATATAGGTAATGAGAACTATCCAAGCATCGGATATCAAAAAGACCCTTTAAACCATTAGGGTTGAATTGGTCATTTTAACAAGGCCTCATGGATTGGGTATGTTGTTGTTGTAGGGTAGGAGAGTAGGATGGTGGATTTTGGGACCTAAACCAAGATCTTGGCAATGTGTTGGGGTCCACCCCTTTCATGTGCAATAGCACTTTAACTATGTTAATGAGATCATGTTGTTTCATCGCCGTGATACAAAGATTTGATCATGTTTGCTTAAGACTTTTGAACACCGTGTCTAGGGTTGAGGTTGTCGAAAACAATGAATGATGTTAGTGTGTCTAGTTAAAGTGCTATTACACATTTCGACAACATTTCATTCTATTATATTATTGTGGATATAAGAGTTTGAATTTCTTAAACAACATTGTTTGATCATAATGGATTTTTAACTTGCTCGCCGGAAAAGAACTAGACATCAATGGCAACTCATGCTCAAGGTAGTATAATCACCATTGTATTATATTTATCAAACAACAAAATGAACTTAGCGGCGGTGACACGTGGCTTCTCGATGGTTTACGGCGAGGAGGTACACGGTTTTGGTCCACAAGATACGAGGAAAGTGTCAGCCCGTATCTTGTTATGGTTTGTTATGGTTACCGATGATGAGGGTTGAATCTTGAAGGGTAAAAAGGTGGTGCAAAAGGGTTTAGCTTGGTTTGAGAGTGTTTTATTGTGTATTTTTAGTGTGTTTTTTGATGAGAAACTCCATGAGTTTGTGTGAGAGAGAGGGGTTAGAGATGATAAGAAGAGGTATGAAATGGTGTGTAACGATAGAGATATAATAGTGGCGAGATATGAAAGGGTTTGTGAGGGTGCCTCATTAACTCCACTTCACTCGTCATCACTATCATTACAAACCCTTTCATCTATCTTTTATAATCTCCACCCCTCTCTCTCACACACACATGGAGTTTCTAACCAAAAACACACACTAAAAACATGCACACAGTTATGAACTCTCAAAGGGGCTAAACCATTTTGCACCACCTTTACCCTTCAATATTCAACTCATCATCGTGTAACCATTACAAACCGTATAAAGAAACGGGCAGACACTTTCTCGTATCTTGTGGACCAAGAAACCGTGTACCTCCTCGCCAGAAACCATCGGAGAAGCCATGTGTCACCGCTTAAGTTCATTTTTGTTGTTTGATAAATATAATACAATGGCGGATTATACTACCTGAGCATAGAGTTGCCATTGATGTCAGTTCTTTCCGACAAAAAGTTAAAAATCCATTATGATCAAACAATGTTGTTTAAGAAATTCAAACTCTTATATCCACAATAATATAATGTAATGAAATGTTGTCGAAATGGTGTAATAGCACTTTAACTAGACACACTAACATCATTCCTTTGTTTTCGTGAACCTTCAACTATATACACACCTGCTCAAATAGACGTCGCAAACACGATCAAATCTTTGTATCACAAGCAGATCAACACAACATGATCTCATTAACCTAGTTAAAGTGTTATTACACATGAACGGGGGTAGACCCCCAACACCCTACCAAGATCTTGGTTTAGGTCCCCAAATCCACCATCCTACCCTAATTGTTAAAATGACCAATTCAACCCTAATGGTTTAAAGAGTCTTTTTGATACCCGATGCTTGGATAGTTCTCATTACCTAAAACCCTAAACTATTTAAAATACGCAGGTTAAGCTTTGGACAAACCCAAAAGCGTAAGATATCGGAAGTCAATCGACAAACCACCGGCGAACACGAGTTCGAGCCTTATGTGTTAGGATATGTTTGTAGAGAATAACATGTTTATGATTCCCATTAAATGGATTATACGATAGTTTTGGACCATTTGCGATAGGTAGCTTATGTATAGTTTTGGACCATTGGCGATTTTAGGTTATTGATTGTGTTGTAGCTAATTTGGACCATTTGGTTATATATGATATTATGTTTAGCGATTTTGTGTTGTTGTAGCATAAAATAGGTTGAAAACAGTTCTTACATTGTAGATTTTTTCCGAGAAATTCGAAAAAATCTGAATTACCCATTTTGCGATTTTTCCGCAAAATGGGTCAAAATCTTTCACGGGACGTGTCCCCTAAAAGTGACATATATTTTAGGTGGTTTCCATTTCCCGAGGACATGTCACCGGACAAGAGGTTACAGATAAACTTGCTTGACATTTTCCTCGAACGTGTCCCCCAAAACACCGTACACGCCGATTGCTTGACCGGTGACAATCGGTCATGGGACCCACAACTCCCGGTGAAAGTTGTGAACAGTCCCGTAAAAGTATCCCAGAAGGCATTGTTGGGGCTTTCAATGGGACATGTCCCGAAATGGTATAACAGGGACATGTTCCCACGAAGAATCAAACGTCGCCACGAAAGCGATTTAATGTTGTAGTGTTTTCACAAATTAAACTAGGGTGTGTTTAAAGTTTTTGGTTTTATACGGACTCTCTTTTGAAATGTTATTTGGAGTTTGAGTGTTCTTAACAAGAATTTGTTGCCAGCGCTTCGTTGCAGGATGCAACATTACACATTTCTAAAATCAATTTTATAATTTTTGTGCTACATGCTTTTCAGTGGTGATGTTTTAGTATATAGTGTTTATAAATTCTTCCATGTATGTTGTTCTTTTGTAAACCCTACTAAAAACAAGTATCGTTTTTAGTAATTTGCATTGTTTGACGTACTTGATATATCAGAAAGTTAGGAAGCATGAATTTATGGCCTGAAAGGTGTAGTTGGGATATAAGGATATTAACGTGTGCATGTAATGGAAGTAAATGTGGGGTTGGGAACCAAATTTGAGCATGTATTTAAAGTGACATTAAATGCCTAACTTGTAAGAGTGTAAAATCAATTAAAGACATGTCTAATCATGGGACTTGTGGTCTAGTGGTTAAAGCTTCCGCTTATTAAGCGAGCCACAAGAGAGAAGAAGACCGGATGGGTGACCTTCCGGAAGTCCTCATTCATGACCACAAGCTCGCTGATATTAGGCAATGAAGAGAGAGCTCATAGCCACTAGTTGCGCAGAGTTCGAATCCAAGCCGCCCCGTTTTCTTCACCATTACTCAAATGATTTATAATCGTAGAGGCGGTATGGTTTCCGACAACGCGCTTGAATTCCCTCTATGCCGATGGAACCGTTAAGACAACATAGTCCGGGTATGTGGTGGATTAGGCCCATTGTTTGGTGGGTGTGATCTTAATCCTAAAATGAAAGTCACCGTTAAAAAAAAATTAAAGACATGTCTAAATGAAATTTTCTGTTGTTGATCTAGACAAATTCAAATTTCACGGGAGAGAAACATTGTAGTAGATAGAAATATGATCATCCTTAAGGCTTGTTGATCTTATGCATATTCGTAGAAGATAGAAATGGTCGATCATTTGCACGTTTGTTGTTTAATAGAGTGCAAGATCAACAAAAGTTTTGTGTCAAAATATAACATCAAATTTAGTGTATCAAAAACTTTTAACAACTTTTATTGTGTGCATCATTACAGCGATATTATAACGTGACACTACTCAATCCATTTCTGTTCGATCAAAGCATGTTTCGTTTAATTATGGTAGTTATATGTTAACTACGGATACCTCAATCCACCCAATCCTCCCACTTAACCTACATGTCATATCCTACAACAAACAAAATACATATCGTTTCTCCCATTTAAAAGAGAGAATGAGGTGTTTGGTGCGTCTTAGGTATCTGTGGTTAATATATAATGACTATTATTTAAATGAAACATATTTTTATTAACCGGAAGGGATTAAGTAATGTTATATCATAATCTCATCGTAATGATACAAACAATAGAAGTTGTTAAGAGTTTGTGCTACACACAATAAAAGTTATTATAAGTTTGTATGTAAAATAGGTAAAAAAAAAAATCGATACACAAGAAAACTGTATATATTTATAAATGATTATACTTTGTGCAACAAGACTCTCTAAATCCTACCTACTATCATTCGCGTAATACATTTATTTTCCTTGTTATGCATTCAATAATTTCACTCCGTTATATCTTACAATCTTCTAAAAAAATGTTTGAAAATAGGGTCTCTAATTGACCCGGTCGAGTCATCAGGTTACCGGTTCAACCAGTTCGACCACCAAGTCAACCAGTTCTTCCATTTTTTTTTCAATGATAATTTATGTATATAAATCATAGCTATTCCATATACTGAGCCTAAAAACCATTTATTAACAAATATAACATGTAAAAATAAAATTAAGTCGCAAATATATATAATTAACTTGCTTTATTTATGAAAAAACATGAAAAAAAAATCATTGCCAAGTTTCGAGAACCGGATTGACCTGGGTCGCCTCAAACCCGACAAGTCTATTTGGGTTTCGAAAATGAAGAAACCAGTTTAATTTGACCTGTTTTTTCTATTAGAACCATTTCAATCGGTTGAAGCGACCAGATCAAACTGGGTTTCAAAACATTGGTTCTAAATAAGTCGGCGATATTACAAGTTTGCTTATTTTTCATTTAGCTAGTAGCTGGAAATTCGATATCTTGCATACGTCGCTCAAATGAGTATATCAAGTTACGAGTCTAAACAAAACCCATCACAAGTGGACATAATAGCTTCATTGTGGCCCATATCACTTTAATCGTTTAATCACTTAAAAAGTTAAAATAGTTTGTCAAAATTTTCAAACTAAAGGAATTTTATAATGCATTTAAACCAAACACCTTTGATTAAAGTCAAACTAAATATGGATGAAATTTCCTACGAACACGAGACATTTGCCCCACAACAAATTAAATATTCAACTTTCTTGATATATATTTCAAGTGAATGAAGTAGATATGAAGATATCAAAACCAACATTATGAAGAAAAATACTTTAGCAAAAGGAGTTATTATACTCCTTTTGATTTTGATGCTTGAACATTTTACTCAAGCAAGTTCGAATTCATTTGATCCAAATCAAGGTACAAACATTACTTTTTCTGTTTAATCATTATTTTCCGTCGCTTTTTAGATCATATTGTTGCTGTTTCGGAATTTAACTAGACTAGTTGTATTTCCAGGTATTCGTAGAGAGCTTAGAACAAAGAAAAAAGCGCCGCCTCCTCCTATCCTAAGGCCAAATATTGGGTTTTCCCCACCCCCACCCCGATATCCGCCACCAATGTTTCCTCCACCTCCGCTACCACCAACGCATAATTAAGCTACGTTGAACTCAAATAATGGTTCACACGTTCTTCCTCCGCCATAACAATCGTCACTACTGCAAGAATATCGCTGGGGTTACTATGTAATTTATAAGCATGATTTTCTTTTGTAATAACGAGTTAACTTGTGATCGATGTATCATTTTTATTTAGCAAGTTGTTGGATATCGGAATAATTTGAATACATCGGATGATCTTTAATTGAAATCTTTAACAACATTTAGAATTACGAAGCAAAATCCATGTGGTCCGCTTTAACTAATACACAATGCATGCAAATGTGATGAACAAAAAATCGACTTTCAATCACAAACTTAAATAAACAAGGCCAAGTTGGCCAAAAAGATATGAAAAATAACGTGCTCACTTCTATTTTTCATTTGTGTTAATGAATATCAAGTAAATGACTATTAAACTATTAATACAACTTATATGTAAATATTATCATGTTTCTGATGAATATTTTTAGAGTTATCATATTACTTTGATAAATATTACTGATATTTTTTAGTATATAACATAGGGTCTTTCTAACAAATGTTCATTGGGCACAAGTTAGTGTGGAGTTAATGAACACAAAATTTCTTATTAAATCAAAAAATACATTAATACAAATTAAATAAACTACTAAATTAGTATATTTATATATCATTTTCACTTAAATGAACCAAAACATTATACGTGTAACATACGTGGTTAGTGGGCATATGTTATCAAAACCCTATAACATATTAGGAAGTATTTGGGATTGCTTTATGAAATTTTACGTTTTCAATAACCATAATCAAATAGTACCCTGGATTTGCTTTATGAAATTATACGTTTTCGAATTTCGATTATTGTATGTATTTCGTGATTATTCAGCCATGTAAAATGATCATTTTACTCTTCAAAATTTTAAAAAAGTAAGGGTAAAATGGTTACAAAGTACATACAATAATCGAAATTTGAAAGTTCAGTACACATAATAAAAAAAAATCAGTACACACAATAACAAAAAGCGACAAGTATGATACATTTTCAAACAATTAACCCAATAGTCAACTGTGATAAAACATGATTCGAAGAAGTAGTGTTTCAACTTTATACCTATCATAGTTATTGTAAACACTCTTCTATACATTACAATCCATTCAATTTGGTAATTTGCGATCATATACAACAAATGGCTTAGTGGTAAGACCTCTGATCTCTTCACAAAAGATTTACGGTTAAAAACTCACTAGTTACTCATTTGAAGTGGTTACAATCTCTATTATAGAGTTATCTCTCTATAGGTATGATATTTTGTTCCTATGTCGTCAATACATCAGACTCAGTAGTATCATAAACATGGTTTATTTAGTTCTTAGAATTATGAAGACATCAATGCATCAAACTCATTTGGAGAAAGTGTTGGATATTTTAGTGTAATTGGATTAACTTGTTTTGACCAATTTTATCATAATAATACATCATTTAGGATTGGAGGTGCGGAGTGCACACCTACTTGAATTTATTATGATCTTGGGGCGAAGCCCCCAAGGACGGGGTCCGGGGCGCCCGGTAGTGTGGTCCAAAGGGCAAGTACCGGCAGGTCCAAGGGCGGCACCGTCCGTAACTCGTTATATACGGTTTGTTTGGTCATTATTATATAACGGTTCATTATATCTCATACACAAACATACGTAAAATTCTCAACTCTGAATTGTATCCGATTGAATAATTTGGTAGAACCGCCGAATTGATTCGATCTGAAAGTGTTCACACGCCTTTCAGAGATTAAGTATATCCGTTGGTGTTCGTTATTACTACATATCCCCTACAGAAAGGGTGAGAAACGTTATGATCACAAAAATGCCTTGGTTACACCGCGTATGAAAGATTCGCTTCACGCACGGATAATATGAACTGGAAAAGTATCAATTTATCTGTTCGTTTGCATGTTTATTTGCAACCATTTTGTCTCCTTATCCTATAAAATAATGAATATTTAAAATGAAGAAATTTGAATTCAACTATCCAAGTAATATTACCAAGTCCTTCAAGTCAAGTGCAACTTGTGTAGGGCTATCTTTTAAATAAATTGTAATGGTGTTACTAATAAGATTAATAAGATTACGAGTTTACATATAGTCATTGTATCTAAATTTCAGGCAGTCGTGGAGAGCTTAGAATTCAGAAATCAATGCCACATGCTCCTCTGCTACTACAAACCCCTTTTGGTAGACCCGCATTAGGCCTCCACCGCCAGTGACGCATAAGCTAAGTCGAACTCATAATTTTCATATAGCGAGTCTTCCATCACCGCCGTAAACACCCCATGGATTGGTTTTTGTATTACGATTTATAATTTGAAGTTCCTTTATGGAATATGTATTCCAGTAATGATCAAATTCAGACAGATGGTTGCCATAAAACTAGTTTGAGTAATAAGTAATGTTTGGATTTTTATTTGTTGTAACATTCTTGCACTAATGCTCCAGGTTCGATTACTAAGGATGTTGTGGAGTCGTTAATTCCAGTTGGTGATGCTTTTTATGATGTGAACAAACCTCAAGTGGCTACGGTGTCTTGTAATGAACCTCAAGTGGCTACAACTACATCCAATCAGGTTGATACTAATTCACATGGGGTTGTTAGCCAACCGAATGGTATTGATAAGGTTGTCGTGGATACTTGTATGGATGTTGATAACGCAATGCACAAGGTCCAATTGAAGAATCCCAAGAATGCTTTGAAACAGCCTTCTACATCATATGCAGGTGCTACTTCAAATGAACCTAAGAAATACAAGTCTAACTTTTGTAGGCTTGAGTGTAGCACGATAACGATTGATGTGGATATTACTGTCCTTATAAAAGTGGTTGAAGATGTGAACACTAGGTATGAGAATACTCTCTATGGTTATTTTCTTAGTAAACGCATTGCTTTTCCTGTTGTTGATTATTATGTACGCAATGTGTGGGCTAAGTATGGTATACAGAAGGTTATGATGAATGCCTAGGGGTTCTTTTTCTTTAAGTTTAATTCGAAGAAAGGTGTTGATGATGTCCTTAAAAATGATCTGTGGTTGATTAGAGAAATGTCCCTATTATTCTTAAACCATAGACCTTGAACACCAACGTACCTAAAAAGGATTTGACCAGCATTTCGATGTGGGTTAAGTTCCATGATGTTTCTCTTGCTATGTTTTCTGATGATGATCTTAATCTTCTTGCTACATTGATTGGTACGCTGAAAATGTTAGATACTTATACTAGCCAAATGTGCAAGGAATCATGGGGAAGCAGTAGTTTTGTTGGGTGCTTGATTGAAGTTAAGGCGGATGAGGTACTTAAGCATAACCTAACTGTTGAAATACCCCTACTTGATGGGTCGGGTTCGAGAATTGAGAAGATAAGGGTTGAATACGAGTGGAAACCTCCTCGATGTGATACATGTAAGATCTTTGGTCATACTCTTGTTGATTGTCCAAAATTTGTTTTACCCCCTATTCAGACTACTAAGAGTATTAATGATGGTTTCCAAACTGTCAACAACAACAGAAGGGTCAAGGAGGGTTTACGAAACCTAATGTGGGTAAGAAGTTCCAATATCAACCCAAAAAGCCTCCTGCTGAATCTAAGCAAGTCGATGTCACTAAGAAAAAGGCTGCTGATGTGCCAAGTACGAGTGGAATGAAGGTTGCTACATCTTATAAATTTGATGCCCTTAGTATGGATGATACTGATGACTTTGGTATTCCAACTAAGAAAGTGAATAAAGATGTGGATGCTAGTAGTACAATGAAATAAAAGAAGAATAAGTCTCCAAAGACTAGTAATACATTGCATGAACCGCTTGTGAGTGATTCAATGGAAGCTAACGGGGTTGGTCCTACCCCTATTGTTGAGAAAACTGAGGAGTTTGAAAAGCTTCTTATTGATGGGAAAGCTACTCTTGTGGATGATTATTGTAATCCTATTAAAATGGTTGATTATCCGGGGTAATAAAAAAGATTTTATGTCTACTTCTTCTGCTAAAAGGGTTAACCCGTTCTCTAAGCTGGGAGAGATTGTTGATTCCGACAGTGATGAAAAGGAAGTTGTGAACACTTTGATGAGTCAATGAACATATTTGGTGGTGGTCATGATCGTGAAGATGATTATGATGACTATGCGGATCAGGTCTACGATCTTTTAGGGAATTTGGATGCTTTTCATAACACGTATGGTATCAAGCTCCAAGGCCTTGGTAGGAAGTAATTTTTTTTTTCATAGGAGTCAAATGTTATCTTTTGAGTACTGGTATTTTCTTGTTTAGAGAATAGGAAGTATCTTGTTATGTAAGCTTTTTCGCCTATGTAACGGGCTGAGATATGGGATTCAACCATATCATTTATATTTAAAAGTTTTTTGTAGCAATATATTTACCAGGTCTTTGATCTTTTACCAAAAAAAAATTATAAATAAATAAAAATAAAACAATTCTTGTACCTAGCTAGTCTTTTCATTGATCGATACGGCTATAGATCTGGTCGGAGTACTCAAACAATATGACATCGAGCTATAAAAAAAGCAGCGAGCATACTAAATGTGGTCTTTAATAATACACTATATGTTATCAGGCTTTGGTTTCATTGAGAAGAGTTTTAAATTGAGAAGGTTGAGAAGAGATTATAGCCATCAAATTATTTTTATTTTGATTCATTTTACATAATTAATTATTAGTTGTTAAGGGTACTATTGTCATTGCGGCAATACATAATTTATTAGATAATAAATACACCTATAAATTTGCTCTCCAAATATTGAATTTGACCAAGCAGGATCGGTGCTCTCTTTTTTTTTTCTTCTTTTTAATGGATCGTCATTTTATTCATAACTAGCTTAGAGACCCGTTGACATCGGGTTAGTTTTTAAAGAAATAGATAAATGAGATGATAATAAAAGTAATAACGTAAATTTATTAAATTTAAAATATGTTTGAGTCACAATCGATTTACAACAATCGCGTTGCCAAAATAAAATAGATTAACTCGAACATAAAATTATGTGTGATTTGAATGAAAATTTAAGTTGGTAACAAACCTTGTAACATTAAAAATAATGAAGCATAGTATAATATAACGTGATTAAACCAATGATACATATATGATATAACATGAACCTTGTTCAAAGACCTTCAAGTACTTCTTTATACACGACATTTGTTGTGGTTTTGGAGAGATTACCATCCTAATCACAAACGACAACCTTCAAACCCGCTTGCTTTTTACTCTTGATACGGCAACGTCTGCTTGTCCATGTGTTAATATCTTAAATATCTTACGCTTATATTAACCAAAAGTGAATGTCGCTCCTACAACTGTTTCATTGCATTTAAATATCTTACGCTTATATTCAAAATCGCTTAATCACTCCTACAACCCGTTTCATTACAGTTAAATATCTTACGCTTATATTCAAAATCACTTAATCACTCCTACAACCTGTTTCATTGCAGTTAAATATCTTACGCTAATATTCAAAATCACTTAATCACTCCTACAACCCGTTTCATTTTAGGTGTTTACCATCTCCTACAACCCGTTTCATTACAGTTAAATATCTTACGCTTATATTCAAAATCATTTAATGACTCTTACAACTCATTTCATTACAGTTAAATATCTTACGCTTATATTCAAAATCACTTATGGCACGTACATGTAGAAGCGATTGAAGTATATAACTTTATGTAATGAGTTCATCAATCCAAAATATTAATCACAAATATTTGATTTGTGGGAATCATTTACCATAGCTTTTATTATATACATACCATGCTTAAAGATGTGAAAGTATTGCAAACATGATAAAGTCATTGACATCCAAGTTTTTTTAAAGTATTTATCTTTGGAAGACCAAATTTAACTTTGCTTATGTATTCTCGCTTCATTTCTTTGTCACGATTAATCATCATTCGCCATGTAAACATGCCACGCGTTTCAACAATCGAATCGGTTTGATAAATCCATTGCTTGTGAAGCATTCTACAACCCTTTTCCATGAGAGACCAACACACAAGTCTTAATAAAAAATTACTTTGTACCATTAAACACAAAAGCTTTCAAACAAATGCAAATAGGATGGTTATGAACATTAGCCTTGTGAACAATGGGTCGTTGGTGCTTATAAACATAGGCTTTTAGTTGATGATGGATTTAGGTTATCAAGAAAAATGACTTTTGGGTTGTTGATGAAAAGTGGCTTTGGATTGTCGATGAAAAATGGCTCTCGGTTCTTGAACATTAGCCTTGTGAACAATGGGTCGTTGGTGCTTATAAACATAGGCTTTTTTCTTATGTATGATATCAGTCAAATATCACATAATAATGTTACAATAATGTCTTCTAATTATATAAAACAACAAATAATACATTTTATTATATATAGCTACAGGCCCGCCCGTTGGGCGGCTAGCTTCAAAAAATCTTTAAGATAAAATTAGCAGCATAGTTTTTAAGATATCGCTAAACTAAATATAATGTTCACAATAAAAGCAATTAAGGTTGGTACATTCATATATTATTTACTGCAGGAACGGTGAATTTTCATGACGATGCGAACAATGCTAACGTCGTCAGTTATCAACTTCTTTACAACAGATTCTAAAATGATGCAGGCTAACTAAGTAAGCTCATGGATGAATTTTCTCCATTCTTTAAGTGTACCAAACACTTATTAATGGTTACATTTTTGCGCCCTTTTCCCTCAAAGTATCCATCGGGAACATTAAACCTGTAACAACAAAAGTAGTTCCATCGGTTTTAGAGACATATGATAGAGTGGGCACATCAGCTTTCTCCAACAGTAATGCCACTGGATGCCAGCAACCATATGATCATGCATTATACACTATTTACTTATCTTTTATTCTAAATTTAGTAGGTTAAAAAATATGATATATATGAATTTTTGATTATTTATGTATTTGAGTCAATTGAAAATATGTCTTGGGAAATAATAGAATCTAAGATTTTTTATTATTATTTATGTATTTGAGTCAATTGAAAATATATCTGTCGAGTTGATAATGTTGGCACAATGAAACGTATTTGTGTCCAACTTTAAGCTTTCATTTGAATAAACATGTATGGAATTTGAGAACTCAACTATAGTTGTTAACTCTCTTTTGATATGGAAGAAAAGGAAATCATATTTTATATTTCCTTTTCGGTACCCAAAAAAAGTATGTTTATATCAATCATTCGAAAGATAGTAAAATGTTTTGTTGCAATAACAAACACGCTCTTATAGATAAAGAGATGAATAACAAACCTTCTATTTTGCCAAGAACACTTTTTGACGAATTACTCAACTCTCTGTCCCCATCAACTTCCTTCACCACCTTCTGGTTCTTCAAAATTGATTCAGGAATCATAGCGACATATATTTTTCCACACAATATCAATGGGTACGATATTAAATCCCGTGTACCAAATAACCAACAACACAAAACACCAAAGTTCATTAAACTCTAATTTAACTGAATCAAATTTCAGAAAGAAAAAAAAATTACCAGGACCACTTGTGATCGTGGATTATCTGCTCGGTTTAACTTCCTGGTGACCTATTATCCAACTCATCCGTGCCACCCAGAAAACAAAGTCAATTTACCGCTAGTTTATACCCAATTCGAAGTTGCTCATATAGCAAAACTTGATGGCATCGAAAGGCAAGTGTAGCAATACAAAAAAAAAATTGTACCCCTGCAATTTCAAGGAACCATTTACACGGGTTAAATCATACAATTTAGAAAAAAGTGGAACGGGTCAAAAGTCGCCCAAGTCTTATATTCTAATGCATTTAATAAATAGATTTTGCACATAGCACGTCCGAAGTTTTAATCATATAGCAGGACCGAAGTTTTCAAAAATCCAAGACATACACTAACAATAGGTATTGAAAAAGAAAACCATATAAGCTGAAAAAAACTAATTGGTTAATTACAGCCTTGGTGATAAAAAAAAACTTTCGTTCTTATATCTGATCATATTGCGAAGCCTTGTGAAGACAAAATATTCATAAAGCAAAATTGTTAAGATACAGAACCTGGATATATGATATCAAATATCAAAACCATACAATGACATAATCCATGTTATCAAGAAAATATGTTTAACCTCCCATAAAAAAAGATAACAACATAAAACAATTCATAAAACGCAAAACTAAAAGATATATAAGCAATAGCACCCAAAGTAGTAAGCTTCTAATCAAGAAAATTAAGTACGATAACAAACATAGCAAGATTTCGCCCGGAAAGTGCACCCTTCCTATCATCTACCACAACTACTTTTACACACAACGACTTAACAGATTCCACAAATCACCATAGTCTTATAGTGACTAACTATATATTGTTTTCTTAGCAGGGTATTAGAAAATGGAACCTAATAGATTGGTAGATGAAATGACAAATGATCTAAATTGCACACATTTAGCACCTCCCAAAGTGGTCATCCCCCAACAACAGATCACCACAAATGTGATCCGACAAAAAACCTAAGACTTGATCATTGCATTGATTATATCCCATGGTCTAAGAGATCTCTGAGCTGAATCCAAAATAATATTAATACTAATCCCGTGAAACCCTTCAGCACGCCATTCCGACAGTGAAACAGATAAGAGTTAAGAATGGTAAAGCCAAAGAAGAAGCAATGACTCGTGGCGTTACCAAATAGTCAACCACCTATAAAAATCAAGATGAAACTCTACCCGAAACGTTTGATAAAGGATCTGTATGCTGGCAACATAACTTCAGAAACTTCGATATATAAATAATGCTTTACCTCTAATTAATGAAAAAAAATATTATAACAATATAGCTAAAAAGAGAACCGGTTGATAATGTATTTTAATTGCCTAACAACCATCAAGATAATTTTGGAACTTTTGATTACTACTGAAGTAAGAAAATGGTGTATAGATATTTGGCTTAAGGTGTTTATGGTAAGGCAAGTCCTACCCGTCTCGACCCATACACATTTTATAGCCAGTCAAACCCACCCATCCAACCTATCCCACCCATCCATTTTGTCACTTTTAAAATAAGAAGATCTTGTTTACCTGAACAACTTCGTTCCACCATCTTGATTAAGCTTGTCAAGTATTCGGTTTCTTCATTAATGAAGGAGCACCGAGACACTAACATCTCTTACATCATGTCCCAAAACTTCGGCCTGAAAATTGCATTAATTAAAAATCCTACATATCATCACAAAAAGAATGATGAAAAAAACGGAAAAGAACGAAACTAACTGCATACCACAAAAGTGTTGGCTCTAACAACATGAAGGATAGTTACACCAATAAGACGTTGGGTAACCTGCAAACATATTCTATGTGTATTTTTCAAATTTTAATATATCAAGAATAAACCATAAAATTAGTAAACAAACTAAAAAAGATATAAAGGTTCAATCTTTATAAAATAACTTTAATAAACTACATAAGTTAATCAACTCATTGGTAGAGAGTTCATAAAAATCCCATTTTGACATTAACCCGACCAAAGAATTTAGCAACAACACATAGAGAGTTTAGGAGTCAAAACCTTTTGGGGGTATGAAACTGTGCATTAGCATTGCTGTTCGGATCAGGAAGCACATCCCTTATAATGTTTGTACCCATCTTGACCTCATGACTCCAGCTATAGATAAAGAATTAACGGTAAAAAAAAAAAAAAAAAAAAAAAAAAAAAAAAAGAAAAAAAAATAACATATTCGAATTTTCCTTACTTGCGGGCTTAATTTTACGATGAACCCGATTATTATAGGACGTAATTTAAGCCTGCGCAGTTGTAACCTCTTTTAACTTTGTCGTGTTCAGCATATTTTAGGTCATCACCATAAGAAAAATTGTCAAATATATATGGAAGGAATAACCTAATAAGCAAAATCTCTTGTTTAATTTCATAGAACACCTTGTGTGCTATAAAGTAATTCCATATGAACTTACCCCAACAGAACCTTCTGAACCGCACACTTCCCTTTTATTCTCATGAAACGTAATAACCACTGGTGTATGCGCTTTTTCTCATCAAGACAAATCGCCTACACAATTCAAAACTTTATGCTATAAACATGTCGAAACAACAAAATACAATTTATCGCCACATTTGTTGTACATAAAGCAGGTATAAGAGTTACTACACCCAAATCACATATTTTGAGTACTATGTCAATACGAAAATGGCGTTTTACCGTAGAGTACCTAAATCACATATCTCGAGCTAAGTTGCAGGGCGCCATGAGGAATAATAATATTCTCTTATTCATTGGGTGGCCGCTTTTCTGTTGTATTCATGAAATCACCAATTTCCCCCAATTTTCCACAACTAATTAAATGATTAGGGTTTCACACATAAATCATTATATTTAGAATTAATTACGTTTTAATAAGTTATTAACATAATATAAATAATCAGCAAAAAAAGATTACGAAACAGAAATTGATTCTAAATTGAAACGTAAATGGGAAAAAAATTAACAAACTTACGAATATCAAAATAAGAAAATCGAATCAATGCCAAATCATATCTCATTACAATCGGTAATCGAAAAAAGAGGAGACCAAAACGTAAGGAGCAAGTGATTCCATGGATTTTCATCATCAAATGATTTTTTTGATTTATGGAAATGATTGAGAGAGAGAGTTTTTGATATTCGGAGGTTTTTATGTTCATAAGGAGGTGTAGAGAGAGACAGACTTTTTGATATATCCGACTTTAAAAACGTATTACAAAAAGTATCGCTTTATAGTCGCATATTGAAAAACGTCATGCATAAAAGTATTGTACATAGAAGTTAAATAAGGAAGTGCATTAAACAATTTTTAATGCTTTGGTAGCTTATTAGGCTTGTACAAAAGCTTATTTTATTATATATAATAGATAATAGATTCAACAATCTCTAGCCTTTTTGTTTCTCAATGCACCATATATTTTGACGATCCATTCTTTCGTTTCAACTTTTAAATATGCGAATCATGTATTTGCTATATGAATCATGTATATTTTTATCACTGAGTGTGCTAGTTCATAGTTCAACTATATGAATCATAAATTTTTAATTTAAGTGTTGGATATATAAATCATTAAATCTTATAATTAACATTAAAACATGTGAATCATGGTTCGAATGTGGTAAATTTTATAAATACATAAGAACTGAATCATTGTGTTTTGTTGAGTTTTGAATTATTGCAATTACTTATGATTTATTGGTTTTTTAATCATTGCAATTACTTACTAAAGCTTTAATTGATCTTTGAATCATATGATAGATACTTAATCATTGTGTTTTGTTGAGTTTTGAATCACATACCGGTTTTTGAATCACTGCAACTACGTATGAATGATGTTTTCTTGAATCACTTGGTGCTTATAAAAAAACATTAACTAAATTAATAAAGACAAATTAGGAGTCTTTACTTATAGATAAGATTATGATTCACTATATTCTAGAATATAAAATAAGTTTACTTAAGCAAGGATTTTATAGTGAAATATTCAAAAGAAAAATTCTAACATACGCAATCCAAATAAATCACGTCTTCGTTTCATAAAAATATTATGGATGTTATTTCTTTGTTCCATGGGCTCATCGTTCCACTTGTGAAAAAAAAAAAAAAAAAAAAAAAACACTGTTTGCATTAAGTGTATATGATTAAATGTAATTAATGAAAGTTTTATAATACCCATCATACCCTTTATTGATTTGATGAGATGAGTGATCATGATCTCTTCTTAATCTTCTCAATTTAAAAGTCTTCTTAATCGATCCGGATTTTATGTTATCAAACTGAATAAAACTTATGAGCGTTTGAGTACTACTAGTAATAATTAAAATGAAACTCATAAGCTAGTAGTGTCGCATATAAAAATGTATCAACAAGAAATTCATTTTATTTATTTAAACGTTAACAAAACTGTTACTACTAATTGCATATAACATGAAACAATAAAATTGAGCCAAAAGCTAGACTTGATAAATTATAAACTTACTATATGAAATGGCAAAATGATTACGTCAAAATTTTATTTATCTATCGAGTATGCACGGATATCAATATAACTCAACTGCAAATAAATGTTCGTATTTTTTGAAAAAGTATTACATGTATTTTCTTATATAATAAGTTCATAACATAGATTTGACCAAGACCTTCGTGTGAACGGCAATATGTGGTTGGCCAAAAAGCTTAGTGACTTTTTATGCTTCCTGCTTTTAACGTTCTTTCCGAGTACATTACTTAATTTTTTTTTTTTTGGTAAAAGGGACGATACCCCGGCAAATATATTAAGAGGAGAGTTATTTTACATACCAAACTTTTCTCACATATCAAGGGACTCATCTCCACCATCCATCTAAAAAGAAATCAATTCACTGAGATTAAAAACATTTTATTATTTCACCTATTTTTATAATTTAAATATCTCTTAAACCGTTAATCGTTAAGTGAAAATATTTATATCATGACGAAGATTTAATTATCTTTCTATGAAGACTTCGATATCTTTCGAAAAAAAAAAATTAGTTTTCACGTTTTTTTATTTTTTCGTTTTTACGTTCTATCGAAATTTACATGAAAAATCATATATGATAAAACACTAAATTGAATATCACATGATATTAGTGTAATATCATATATGATACGTAATATCACATGTCATATTATATGTAATATCATATGTGATATTACACTAATATCACATATGATATTACATATCATATATGATATTACACTAATATCACATGTGATATTCAAATTAGTGTTTTATCATATACGATTTTTCAACGCAAATTTCGAAGAACTAAAAAACGAAAAACTTAAAAAACGTGAAAAATACGAAAATAAAAATTTTGTCGAAAGTATATCAAAGTGCTCATCTATAGAAAGATAATTAAATCTCGTCAATGATATATTTTTTTCGATAACGATTAACGGTTTGAAAGATATTAATATTTGAAAAAAATGATGAAAGTGGTTTTTAAATTGTTGGGATTAATCTCATCCATTAGATCAAATAAAAATGGAAGGTGGAGATTGATCCCTTGGTATGTAAATAATTTTTTGTCCTCAAATGATCTTAAATCATATATTAAACAACAAAACTTTACATGACAAACTTCGTATGGGCATACCCATAGAAGTTAAAGTAGAATGACATTCTCAAAACATGTTTTGGGAACATAACAAACAATAACAATGCTCTACAATAACTAGACTTATTACAAATCATAGAACTAGCAACAAAATGAAAAAGTTTATAACACTTTGGCTTCAATTGTTGACCAGATTCCATCTTCACACAATGACCTTTCAAAATCTTCAAGCCATTATCCATCTTAATATCATTAGAGTATATTTGGGCCCAAAACCCAAACGAAATACACAACCAGTAGTCCAATACTCTACGCCAAAAGATATCACTAAACTAGTCAAATAACGGTGATCCAAACACTCCTTATATCCATCCTTTTCTCTCCAAGAAGAATGTAAAAAAACCTGCCAAACCGCACCATCTTCCAAAACAAACCAACCCATAACAACACTAAAACCATCACTATTAATCAACCAAAACTTCTCACATATACAACTGAACTTTGTTTCTTCCATTTATCTTGTTCACATGAAATTTCCAAATGTGTGCTGCATCAAACACCTGGACAAAATCATTTAAGTTTAAACTCATAACTCTCAATCTAACAGTATCCTTAATCAAGTTGCATAAGCCATCCAAAGGTCTAGATTTTCCTTGGAAAATTCTAAGATTTCTCTCCTGCCACACAAAGTAGATAGATGCACCAATCACGAGTCTTTGAAGGATGCTCCAAATGGACTTGTTAATGGGCCTTCAAAGATGAAATCTTGAATATCGGACCAATTATTGGGTGCATGATCAAGTCGACCATAGCTTTAAGTCTGCTCCAAATTTCTCCGGAAAATCACATTCAAAAACAAATGGTTATGACTATCCGGGACCTTTTGCAAAATACACATCTCATGTCATCCTTCTTTTCCCAAACACCCATTGAATCACGAGTCTTCAACCTTCCATGTATAGCAAGCGGCACCATGAATGCATGCCTAGGAATACATTGGCTAAACCAAACAAGTTTCACCCACGGAACAACATCACTGCATACTCTTAAGTCATTCCAAACACCAGAAACAGAGAATTCACTATGCCTTCCGAGCTTTGACCTCCATAAAACTCTGTCTTTCTTACCTTCAACAAGGTAAGGAGGGCTAATGATACAAATACCATCAAACTCATCAAAAAGAGAACTAGGCCAAATACTAATCATTTTCAATTACTTTGTATTGCTAAACCTTGTGACCCATTGTCACACCCCAATTTACTGCTTTTGCGTGAATGGAATTCTGGGATTTCTTGTCATAGCACCACATCACAAGGTTATATTGAACGACCTAAAGTGTCGCTTTTAAAACACATCGTTGGATATTTCATAAAACAATCGTAGTACAACATCGGTCCCAAAAGGTTTACAAAGTTTGCGGAAATACATCCATGTTACAAATCCAAACGATGTTTTGAAATAAAGTGCCATAATGTACATAATATAAGTCGACGCCATGACTCAAAATGTAGGTCCCTAAACCATGTCATGATGAATGCCTCGATTACGAAAATACATTGCTAAAACGGTCAACAATAATGTTGGTGAAATCATAGGTTTATGTAAATGTTTTATACGACTACACAAGTATAGACCATGCATGACAATCCAATCACGTAAAAATAATGTTACAATTGCTCTAAGCCCATGACCCCAAACTAGACTGCTCAATAATGTATGCCCCGCAGAGTGTTTGCGGACAACTCCGTAATGTTATCAAATGAAATGCATCCGTTTGTTCGGTTGGGATTCACCAACCGGATGGAGGCGCCACCTCGATAGATCTATCCACTCATCCTCGCTTCAAAGATTAACGGTTCATGTTCAAGTAATGGGGACTTTCAAATTGGCAAATGCGGTAACTTAAGCAATGTAATGAATTTAACATACTTGGTATCGTATAAAAAATGTAGTGCAATGTATTCTCCCGGGTTTGAAAATAATCGAAAGCATGTAAAAGCAGGGCTATGAAAACTCACTTGGATAAACCGGAATAACGGCAAAAGTGAGTACATCGAGGTTTAATGTGATGCGTCAACCGGACCTATTACGAATGATATGATATGTCATGAGTTGCAATGTAATGTTATGCATGCATTTCGTATGTTATTTATACCATTTACGGGTTTTGAAAATATCACTTGTCGACGAAAAATACTGTTTGACGCCTTGACCCTTCAAAATGACTTTACATGTTTTACGTCAAAATGTCATCCTACAATGGTTTTATAATGATTTTTGGTGAAATTACCATTTTTCGTCGCAAAACAATGTCGTCGAAATTTTCAAGGAATTAGCAAAAATGGCTTCGGAAAAGTAGTCGTAAAATGGTGTACGTCGATCGTTAGAGAACGAACTCGACGGTTTTGGAAATTTTGCATCGATATCTAAAAGTTTCAGTTCAGGAGTTTTCGTCCAAAAGGTCTCGATCATAAAAATATTAAGGGCTAAAGATAGTGATTTTGGCTAATGTTGTGCAGAAAATGAGTTTCGGCCAAGTTTGAACATCCGTAATTAATTCACTATAACTCCGCTTTACAAACGGCTTGTTGTTTTGAAAATATGGCCGATGAACTTGATTTTACTAGAAGACATTTCGCTCTAAAAGTTTCACATCATGGTTAAAAACAGCCGCAAACATGGTCGTTCTACTAATGAAATACTTGTATCGTAAAAAAATAATATAGTTTTTCGAAAATAATAGTTACGGCAACTTTGTAAAACGCGTGCATATCTTTGTCGCTTTAAACTGCTTTCTCGTATAATATGTCCTTAGCTCGTATCAAGTAAACTAATATATATTTGACTAGTCGAAATAATTTGTGAAGCTTAAGGCTGCTTTTGACCGAACAAGTAAAACAGCAAAGTGAATTTTACGAAAATAATACGTTTGGCCAAACTTTAAAAATCCATAACTTCTTCGTTATAAGTCCGTTTTTATCCGCTCAAGCGCCACGGATTCGTTTTAAAGTATATTTTCTAAATATCAAGGCCAAAGTTTCATACCAACAGTAGGTTTTTCCAGAAATTCAAATAAGGACAGAACATATATATATAGTTATCGAAAATAGTTTTTCTCGGACAAAACCTATTCTAATCCCTTCAAATCAACTCCAAAGCTAATCTAATCCTACCATACACCTTCTTAGGGTGTCATGGGTTCCTAATCACCATCAAGACCAAAGAATACCATGGGAATATTTATAGGATGACCATAAGTATATAAATAACTCTAAAATCATAAAATAAATGGTATAAATCACATATCATGCATATTATCTCCAAAAATGAAAAGAAACATATGAAAATGAAAAGGAAACATAAAATGATAAAACAAGCTTACAAGTGATAGTGATGAGGTGAAAGTAACAAGGATTAAACTTAAATACCCTTGGTTTTTATTTCAAAACCATATAAAGGATATAACTAGATTGTAAATGACTTGATTTCAAGAAAAATTTTGATCCCCTTGCTTCTTGATGTTGTGACCGGTTTGATGAGAACCAAAAGGAAGAGAGAAAAGTTTTATTAACACTTTGAAGAGATTGAAATGAATGAAGAGTAATAATAGAGTTAGACTTTATGTAGTTGAGTGGAAACATAATATATCTCAAACCATACCACAATTAAATGCATCCCTTCCCCCTTGGTCGGCCAAGGGGGGGGGAATGTAAGATATTTACATTTTTTTTTTTTTTAAACTATTACTTGTATAATTGTTTGAGTAAAATGTGCAAATATTTGACAAAGTATAAGTAATTGTGTATAAATTATACAAGTAAAGGTAAATGGAAATTTTTGGTGCAAGTAAGTTTTTATTAGGTCAAAATAGATTGTAATGAGATAATAAAAATTGTAAAAATACTTTCCTTGTGAAAATTGAGTGCTAAAATAATTATCGTATAATTTTTAAGAAAACGACGTAATAATTAAACTTTAACGATTAATATACCAAATAAATTTGAAACACTAGGAAAACTAAAATTATAGTTTTTATGAACTAAATGTAAGTTTAAAAATACCTCGGGATCATTTTTGAAAGTAACTGGTTAAATATTTAAAATAATAACTCACGCGATAAAGATTATTAAATATAAAAAATTACGCGTTGAAGGTGAAATGAAATGTCGTGAATGAACTAATGAGATGCACATGATGTCAATGAAGTGTAGACTAATCATAGTCCATATAAAATGTACGTGATGACATGATCATGAATTCGCTGTTAAACCTTTAAGATTACGCGAATTTGAAACAAGTAAACCAAGTTTACTAAAAATGTTGAAATAATGAGACTTGAGAAATGACCTGAAATTGCGAGTTGTCACATTCGCCCAACCAAAAAGGAATTCAGTCCCTGAATTCAGTTCGTGTTAGTCTATCGGGTTTAGGGTTTGATGTGGCAAACTTTCCCATTCTCGAGCAAAACCCTCAAAAGACTTTTTGGTAACCGATTTTTACTTAATCCCACAACTCATCAAACAAGAACTGTCATACGATTAGGCTAAATCGGTTTAGGTAACAACTTGTTTCTAGCTCGATCTTTGCAACTCATCAAACAAGAATCACACGCGGATCAAACTGAAACCAAAGGTTTGAAGAAAATCTTTTGAAAATTTGGCTCGATTACGGAATTGCTTACACATCTAAGCCTTACTACTCCCTTCATCGCACGATTCTTCCCGAATTAGACATAGGTGATCGTGCTATGTATAATTTAGAGTAACTATGCAATGCTTGGACTAATCGACTCATATGTTGTTTGGTGTTGAGTCAATCGATGTTAAAATTGTGATGAACATCGAGGAGAGAAGACATGGAGAAGTGTCGTTAAAATGATAGTTAAAGTAAAAAGAATTAAAATCCTCGTAAATGATAACAAATCGGAAAGAAAATAAAGTACGATAGATGAGAATATTTTACAACGAGTGGTTTATCAAATAGAAATACATCTTAGGTTATAAAGATTCGGATACGATGGAAAACATAAACTTAGTACGACATAGTACATAAGGAGAAATAAGACTGCTAGTTTCCGAACTTCTTCAGTCTTCCACGTCGTTGATACCTTGACGAGCTTCTCCTCCTCCTAACATGTATGCATTCCCATGAGCACCTTCAACTTGTTGACCTTGGTTTTGGGGACATTGGCTCGATAGTGTCCTTGCTCCCACATTGAAACATGTCATTATAGTTTTACCTCTACAATCCTGGCGAGGTGTCCTAATTTTGGCACCATGGCGGCACTTGGCGAGCAAAGACCGAGTGATGAAAGTTACATCTAGTACATAGTGGGTGTGTTCCAAGATATCCTTTTCCTTTGCGTCCTTAGCAAGGTGTCCCACTTTTGACAGATAAAGCATATACCACATGGACCATCATGATGTAGCGTGCATTGATGACATCGTGGTAAGTTTCGATATAAGTTCTTTCCTTTGTTGGTGCAGAACATAAACCCTGGCGGCTTCTTGTCTTCTATTCTGTTGTTGGTGATGGTTAGTGTTGCGGTTTTGGTTGTTGTTGTGGTAACCTCCTTGGTCATTTTCCCATTTCCTTTTGTTGTTGTTGGTTTGATTGTTGTTGTTGGTGCGGTTATTATTGTTGTTGATGGTATGATTGTTGTTATTGTTGTGGTGGTTATTGTTGATAATGTTTTCCCTTTTCACAACTTGAGCCATGAGTATTTGAGTAATACGGGTAGATTCTTCAATTGTTTGTGGATCGAAAGAAGTTACATCTCTTTGGATATTTTGTGAAAGTCCTCCAATGAAATTTTTCAATAGTTTCTCCTCGTCCGAAACCATAGCTGGACAAAGAACAGTCAACTCTTGAAACCTTTTGATGTAAGCAAGTCTCGCAGTTTCAGCAGCAAATGCGGCCTCGGTAATAGCAAACTCATCGCCGCCGTTCTTTTCAATCCTTAATGCCTCGCTACACTATCCTTTACAAACTTTTGAATAGCCGCTGAGTCATTTCAGTGTAGCTTTCTTGATGCCATATCTTCTTCAAAACAAGAGGAAATGTGAGCGTAGCAAAATCCGATGTTAATAATAAACGCCCAAAAAAAAATGTGATAAGAATGATAAGTTTGAGGTTATTTTTCAAAATGATCGACGGTTTCCGAAAAGATGGGTTATGAGGTGTTGTAAATGTTTCAACTGTATAATGGTTTAGTGACTTAGTGTGCGAATAACGTGTAACTCGACATGTTAGTGGTGAAACAAAAGAGTGAGTGACTTCGCCCTATTTAAAGGTTCATCTCGGCATTCGACGTTATCGGTGATGAGTCGATTGATGTGAAAATTGTGATAGAGAATGACAAGGAATTCTCCACGTTAGAGTATGAGGAAAAGATAATGGGATGGGTATATAAGGGCATCCATGTGACAATCGTTTGAAATGAATTTAAATAACTCGAAAAATGTACGATAAATCGCATACAAAGTGAACATGCACTTATGATGAAATGATGAGATGCTATGATAATGTAGTTATAGTCTAGGGTCAATGATGCAACCTAGTTCTCTATAACTCAAGCTCGATGCCAACTGTCACACCCCAATTTACATTTTGCGGTGAATGGAATTCGGGATTTCTTGTCATAGCACCACATCACAGTTATATTGAACGACCTAAAGTGTCGTTTAAAACACATCGTTGGATATTTCATAAAAACAATCGAGTACAACATCGGTCCCAAAAGGTTTACAAAGTTTGCGGAAATACATCCATGTTACAAATCCAAACGATGTTTTGAAATAAAGTGCCATAATGTACATAATATAAGTCGACTCACGACTCAAAATGTAGGTCCCTAAACCATGTCATGATGAATGCCTCGCCACACGAAAATACATTGCTAAAAGCGGTCAACAATAATGTTGGTGAGAAATCATAGGTTTATGTAAATGTTTTATACGACTACACAAGTATAGACCATGCATGACAATCCAACACGTAAAAATAATGTTACAATTGCTCTAAGCCCATGACCCCGAAACTAGACTGTTCAATAATGTATGCCCCGCAGTGTTTGCCGACAACTCCGTAATGTTATCAAATGAAATGCATCCGTTTGCTGGTTGGGATTCACCAACCGGATGGAGGCGCCACCTCGATAGATCTATCCACTCATCCTCGCTTCAAAGATTAACGGTTCATGTTCAAGTAATGGGGACTTTCAAATTGGCAAATGCGGTAACTTAAGCAATGTAATGAATTTAACATACTTGGTATCGTATAAAAAATGTAGTGCAATGTATTCTCCCGTGGGTTTGAAAATAATCGAAAGCATGTAAACGGGCTATGAAAACTCACTTGGATAAACCGAATAACGGCAAAAGTGAGTACACTGAGGTTTAATGTGATCGTCAACCGGGACCTATTACGAATGATATGATATGTCATGAGTTGCAATGTAATGTTATGCATGCATTTCGTATGTTATTTATACCATTTACGGTTTTGAAAATATCACTTGTCGACGAAAAATACTGCTTGACGCCTTGACCCTTCAAAATGACTTTACATGTTTTTACGTCAAATGTCATCCTACAATGGTTTTATAATGATTTTGGTGAAATTACCATTTTCGTCGCAAAACAATGTCGTCGAAATTTTCAAGGAATTAGCAAAATGGCTTCGAAAAGTAGTCGTAAAATGGTGTCGTCGATCGTTGAGAGAACGAACTCGACGGTTTTGGAAAGTTTGCATCGATATCTAAAGTTTCGATTCAGAGTTTTCGTCCAAAAGGTCTCGATCATAAAAATATTAAGGGCTAAAGATAGTGATTTTGGCTAATGTTGTGCGAAAATGAGTTTCGCCAAGTTTGAACATCCGTAATTAATTCACTATAACTCCGCTTTACAAACGGCATTTGTTTTGAAAAATATGGCCGATGAACTTGATTTTACTAGAAGACATTTCGCTCTAAAAGTTTCACATCATGGTTAAAACAGCGCAAACATGGTCGTTACAACTAATGAAATACTTGTATCGTAAAAAAAATAATATAGTTTTTCGGAAAATAATAGTTACGGCAACTTTGTAAAACGTGCATATCTTTGTCGCTTTAAACCGCTTTCACGTTATAATATGTCCTTAGCTTAGATCGAAGTAAACTAATATATATTTGACTAGTCGAAATAATTTGTGAAGCTTAAGGCTCGTTTTGACCGAACAAGTAAAACAGCAAAGCTGAATTTTCGAAAATAATACGTTTGGCGCCAAACTTTAAAAATCCATAACTTCTTCGTTATAAGTCCGTTTTATCCGTTCAAGCGCCACGGATTCGTTTTAAAGTATATTTTCTAAATATCAAGGCCAAAGTTTCGCACCAACAGTAGGTTTTCCAGAAATTGAAATAAGGACAGAACATATATATATAGTTATCGAAAATAGTTTTCTCGGACAAAACCTATTCTAATCCCTTCAAATCAACTCCAAAGCTAATCTAATCCTACCATACACCTTCTTAGGGTGTCATGGGTTCCTAATCACCATCAAGACCAAAGAATACCATGGGAATATTTATAGGATGACCATAAGTATATAAATAACTCTAAAATCATAAAATAAATGGTATAAATCACATATCATGCATATTATCTCCAAAAATGAAAAGAAACATATGAAAATGAAAAGGAAACATAAAAATGATAAAAACAAGCTTACAAGTGATAGTGATGAGGTGAAAGTAACAAGGATTAAACTTAAATACCCTTGGTTTTTATTTCAAAACCATATAAAGGATATAACTAGATTGTAAATGACTTGATTTCAAGAAAAATTTTGATCCCCTTGCTTCTTGATGTTGTGACCGGTTTGATGAGAACCAAAAGGAAGAGAGAAAAGTTTTATTAACACTTTGAAGAGATTGAAATGAATGAAGAGTAATAATAGAGTTAGACTTTATGTAGTTGAGTGGAAACATAATATATCTCAAACCATACCACAATTAAATGCATCCCTTCCCCCTTGGTCGGCCAAGGGGGGGGGAATGTAAGATATTTACATTTTTTTTTTTTTTTAAAACTATTACTTGTATAATTGTTTGAGTAAAATGTGCAAATATTTGACAAAGTATAAGTAATTGTGTATAAATTGTACAAGTAAAGGTAAATGGAAATTTTGGTGCAAGTAAGTTTTATTAGGTCAAAATAGATTGTAATGAGATAATAAAATTGTAAAATACTTTCCTTGTGAAAATTGAGTGCTAAAATAATTATCGATAATTTTTAAGAAAACATTTAATAATTAAACTTTAACGATTAATATACCAAATAAATTTGAAACACTAGGAAAACTAAAATTATAGTTTTTATGAACTAAATGTAAGTTTAAAAATACCTCGGGATCATTTTTGAAAGTAACTGGTTAAATATTAAAAATAATAACTCACGCGATAAAGATTATTAAATATAAAAAAATTACGCGTTGAAGGTGAAATGAAATGTCGTGAATGAACTAATGAGATGCACATGATGTCAATGAAGTGTAGAATAATCATAGTCCATATAAAATGTATGTGATGACATGATCATGAATTCGCTGCTAAACCTTTAAGATTACGCGAATTTGAAACAAGTAAACCAAGTTTACTAAAAATGTTGAAGTAATGAGACTTGAGAAATGACCTGAAATTGCGAGTTGTCACACCCATAGCTCCCTTTACCCTAACTCTCCCGGCGATTTTGGCGATTAACGAAACCTTAAACCTAACAATCTGTCGCTTTCAATCTATTCTTTAATCAAGTGAACCATTAATGATTTAATATTCGATCATTAGTTGGTCACTTGTGTATGAGAATATATTGAACACACCTTGTTTGTTATTTATATTCTCATCGCCTTTTTACATTAATTGCCAATTACTGATTGATCATTCATATTTTCCATATTTTATTAATTGTCAATCTTTGGATCTACTCATTATTAATTCATCAATATCATTTGTGATCGACGTTGGTTCTATGGGTTAATTATATGTGTTGTTTGCTAAAACCCTAGTTTTTAAACTAGGGTTTATTCGTATTGATTGAAGACCAGACGTTATCTTCTTGATTTTTGTTTCTTATTACTTGTCTAAAGGGGTTTGTGGTTGTTGTGATGTCGAAGATGGGAGAGGAGATCAATACACAAACACGACCTGTTGGAGAGAAGGTTGACAGTATGCCACGACATGTGGCTAAAGATAACACTGCTAATGACGACATGGATGCTTGCCCTTCTCCGATTAACGAGGGGAGTAGTTCTCGTACTGATGGACAAGTGGAGCCGATTTCACTTGGTTCGAGCCCTAGTCATGATGCTCCTACTCATGACACGCCTGAGGGTCATGATACTTTATTCAAAATTCGTGCTATTGAAAAACAAATATTTGAGGGAAAACTTGTTCTTGTGGGTGACGATGGGAAACCATTAAAACCACCGTGACGATGGATACTACTATTACTGGGGCTAATCCATTTGAACATCTTAAGGTGCCTTGATCACGTAAGGAGCTAGAGGAGATACTACGCTATTGGTTATTATTCAAAACCTCCTCAAGATACAGTGTTCTATGGCTTCTAATGTTAATGCTACTAGTAGTCCTAATAATGTTAGTGATAAGGTTGATACGAATGCACATGGGGCTGTTGGTATTGAGAAGGTTGGTGTTGCTTTGAAACAACCTTCTACATCATTTGCTGGTGTTACTTCTACTGAACCTAAGAAACACACGTCAAACTTTCGTAGGTTGAAATGTAATAAGGAAGCTAATGGTGTGGATCTTTCTGTCCCGATTAAAGTGGTTGAAGAGGTGAACTCAAGGTTTGAGAATACTTTATATGGGTATTTCCTTGGTCAACGACTTGCTTTTCCTGTTGTTGATTACTTTGTACGCAATACGTGGGCTAAGTTTGGTTTATAAAAGGTAATGATGAATGCAAAGGGTTCTTCTTTTTAAGTTCAATTCAAGAAAGGTGTTGATGATGTTCTTGAAAACGGTCCTTGGTTGATTAGAAATGTACCTATTATTCTTAAACCATGGGCATTGAACACCAACTTACTTAAAGAGGATTTGACCAACATCCGGTGTGGGTTAAATTCCATGATGTTCCTCTTGCTATGTTTTCGATGATGGCCTTAGTCTCCTTGCCACATTGATAGGCACGCCCAAAGGTTAGATGCTTTCACTAGCCAAATGTGTAAGGACTCGTGGGGCCGTAGTAGTTTTGCTAGATGCATGATTGAAGTGAAGTCGGATGAGTTGCTTAGGGACGACCTTCTTGTTGAGATACCGTTACTTGATGGGTCGGGTTCGACTATTGAGAAGATACGGGTTGAATATGAGTGAAACCACCTCATTGTGATAAATGTAAGATTTTGGTCATACTCTTATTGAATGTTCTAAAGTTGTTGAACCTCCCGCTCGACCTACTAAGCGCGTTAAAGATGGTTTCAAGACGGTTACTAACAAGAAGAAGGAAAGCAAGGTGAGTCTACTATTCGAGTCAAGGAGGGTTTATTAAACTGTTGTGGGTAAGCGGTTTCAATATCAACCCAAAAGACTCATTCGAACCTAAGAAAGTGGAAGTCACTAAGAATGCTTCGATATGGCTAGTTCGAGTGGAACAAAGATCTCACATCTAACCAGTTTGATGCTCTTAATATGGAATATACTGGATCGTTTGGTATTCCTTCTAATGGCACCAACAAGGATGTGGATTCTGGTCGTACAATGGAAGTTAATGAAGATAAGTCTACTAAGACAGGTATTGCATCACAAGAACCACTTGTGAGAGATTTGAAAGAGATGGAGTCGGTTGTGGCTCCTAATACTAGTGATTCTTGTAATCCGCCCGCCTCTTCTACTAAGAGAGTTAATCCTTTTTCTAAAGTGGGAGAGATCGTGGTTTCTGATTCTGATGATGAGGTGGTTGCTAACCCATTTGATGAGTCTGCTAATCTATTCGGTGGTGGTGGCCAAGGGTTTGAAGATGAGTATGATGACTATGACTACGATGACTATGCGAAGCAGGTTTATGATCTTCCAGAGAATTTGGATGCCTTTAATGCCATGTATGGCACCAAGCTTCAAGGTCCTAGGAAGTAATTTTATTCGTTATGTCCTATGTTATCATGTGAGTAGTGGTATGTTTTCTTGTTTAGAAAATAGGTAGTATCTTGTTATGTAAGCTTTATGCCTATGTAACGGGCTGAGATATGGGATTTCACTCATATCCATTGTACTTAAACGATTCTTTTGGTTAATATATTTACCAGGGTGCATGATTACTCACCTTTACCCAAAAAAAGAGAACTAGGCCAAATCCACTCTTCATTTTCAATCACGTTTGCAACTTTACAATCCAATGATAACCCAGAATAAAAAATCTTTCTTATAGAAATTACTTAATTTTCTTGATATATATTTTAAATGAAGACACATTTAAGCATATAATATTGCTTGTGATTGTGATGTTTAATCATGTTATACAAGCCAGTTCAGAATCATGTGTTCCAAATCAAGGTACATTTAATCACTTTGTAATGGTGCTACAATATGATTCCGGATATTCATAATGTAACTGTATTTTAATCTCAGGTAATCGTAGAGGGCTTAGAACACGGTCAAGCACCGTCTCCTCCTAACCTAAGGCCAAATGTACAGTGTAACCCCCCTGTCATTCTCCGGCATCCACCTCCACCACCACGAACTCATAAGCTAAGATGAGCTTATCATTTTGGTTTAGCGGTTTTTCCACCGCCAAGATCGTATCTGCTGCCACAAACCCCCTAGGGTTTCTTATTTAGTATATACGGTGTTTGGATGTAATATATAACATTAAAAGTATGATAAGTTGGAATAAAGCATGTAGTTATTATTTGGATTTTCTTACAAAGTAAATACAACTAACTATTGTAAAATGCATAATACATCCAAAATACAGTTTTCAAACTTAAACAAACCCCTTTGATTAAAGTGTTTGGTCAATCAATTCATTTGGTCCTTTGAATGCACGCTACATGAAATTTCCTACGATCATGACACATTTGCCCCACGTTTTCTTGATATATATCTAGTAGGTTTTACTTGGCCAAAAAATTTAGTTCTATAGTTTATACCATGAAGACAAGCTTAGTTGACCTTGTTACAAGATCAATATCTTCACTTATTGTTCTTGTTTTAGTTCTTGATGGTCTAAGCGGTTACTCTCCAAGTATAGGTAAATGATTTACATTGATGGTATTCGGTATTATTTTTTAGATTAAGATAATTTACAACTTATTCAATCATGTTTATTTGTGTTCAGTTTGTGGCTGCGATTGTTTTAGAGGATGTATTCAAACTTGGCAACACGGGACAATACACGTCGATAGTAATAGATGGTTGAGAAGGTTGAAATCGCCACCACCACCGCTCATGCGAAGTACCACGATCATCACTACACCAACACCACAAACTGCATAATGCCCTGCAAGGCCGTAAATCTTCATTGCACCCTTAGTTTACATGCATAGCTACATGGTTTATGTGTATTAAAAGTTATATACTTTCTTCATCTTGTTTTATGTTTTTTGGGCTTTATCAGACTTGCCTGGACTAGCGTTGCAGAAAATGGTGAGTAATCAACTTTATTATATTGACAATAAAACTTGCTTGTATTGACAATAAAACTTGCTTGATTTGTGTATGGTTTATTTTTTGTGGCCAAATGTGACTTTCTTAGTGGGAAATCAATTGTCCTAAAGTCACAAAGATATGTAAGGTCATCATCTTTTACACAACATATCATCATAAATTAGGTTTATTTATATTTGATATTGTACTAGAAATATGTTTGGTCACAAAATCACAATTGCAAGGTAAGCAGCCAAACATAAAGTCAAGAAGAGGAATAAAAACATTTGAATGGATGTGGTTTTCCATTTTTCATGTTATTTGGTGTACAAGTCATTAACTCAGATATACGCGGTTTAATCGAGACATTTCATTACCGTTTTGATCCTTTCAAAGGTCACTTCAAATATGTATCTAATGAAGTTTGAACCTTAAAGTGGCGCCCTCAAGGCCGGAATGCCGGATGGTGTATAATATGTGCCAACTTTTACTCCAAACAATTGACTATATTGTGTGGGCTACTTGCTAACATTCCTAATTAACAATGTTAAAACAAGGAAATAAATCAGATTAATTAGCTCATGCTTCTCTAGATAAAGAATGTGGAAGAGAAACAATCTTAAAGTGGCCACGACAACCTCTTAAAAAATGTGAGCTTTAACTGGTTTGATTTTGTGTGGCAGTAAACCCGTGAATTAGTCGGCCAAAAATTCAGAAATCAGGGTTACCAAGAAAACTCTCAATAGCATGCTTGGGTCGTAGTGGCATATATATTACAGGGAGAAAGTGTTGGAGTGTATTAGTCCCAAAGCGGTGAGATAATCAACTTCATCGAAATGCTCAACTGCTCAAGAGAAACAAAACTAAGGTCGTGATGAATGAGATACCACTTGATGGTTACGGATATCACTTGGAATCGTGTAATCACTTTCCAAAGTAAACTATTCGACCCTAATGCACGGGTATCACGAATATCTACTTGGGATAAGACCAAATGCGCTTGAGAATTAGGCACAATTCTTTAACCCTTAGCTTATAAGTGTTATGTGTTTTCTGTGTGTTCTTCATGCATGTTCGGATCTCCCATTTATAGGAGGTTACTCTTTGACCGTTCAATGGAATTATGAGTATTAATCGCCCATTAATAGCCTCATAATCATCCCCATTATAGCCATTAGTGGTTACATGACCAATTAAACGTGGTCATAATGATGCGGTTAATCGCTATTTATCGATGCCTTATATCACTTTCATAGTGCTTTCGGTGGTTACTTTGCTTGATTAAAGCGCCTTCGCTTGATGTAAGCACAACTTCAGATGAGATACCACTTGGTGGAAACATCGATCTATTTGGCATCTTGCTTGGTGGAAACACCGATAATCAATGTTAACCACAACAAGATTTCACCAAGCACTACCAATACATACCACTATTAGAGTCGGGTGTTCATGGACCTTATGGGTGTACACTCCGTACCTCCTAACCCATTACAAGGTGTGAACCATCCCACAAGTGCACTAAATTTTCCAACAATCCTCCCCAAATTTAGTTCACTCCTTTGCATGTAAAATAAACATCAAGCAAAACATGTGCATAAGCGAAAATGTCACGAGGATTGAATTTCCATCTTAGTAATTACGTTCAAATATTCGAGAATCGGGGTGTTCTAAGAATTGAACCCTTCAACCCATTTGAATACACGAAGATAACTACACACAGTTTTCAAACACTTAAAAGCTCGACACTATACAAGCCATGTGTCCATATCCAAATTCATAAATGTTGTAAAAGCTAAAAGTCCAAAAGCTTCTCAAGCGTAAAACTTCAACATTTACATAGGTGGTTCCTCTTTAGTCATGCTCCCCGCCAAGCACTTTTTCAAAGAAAATATAACCATTAAGTAAAGACTTCATCCTCCTTTCAAGAGTTACGAGCACAACCTTGGGATGTAAATAAAACATGTGCTCCGATCCACCGAATGTTGACTTTCCACATTGAACTCGGCTCCTAAGTTTCCTCGGGAGGAGTTGGGTGTCCTAGCATTCGGTGACTAAGTTGGACTTAAACCCATCCCTTTAGCGAGACTTTATAACCAAGTCTCTAGCCGCACCCTTCGTCAAGTGATCGACTAAGTTCTGTTGAGATCTCACAAACTCTATAGATACCACCCCATTCATGATAAGCTCACGAATCATGCTATGTCCGACACCTAAGTGTCTAGACTTACCATTGTACATCCGGCTATAAGCCTTAGCCAATGTATTTGCACTATCACACCGGATAGAAATAGGTGCTATAGGTTTAGGCCATAATGGAATCTCAAGAATCAAGTTTTCAACCATTCACTTCTTTACCGGTAAAATGCTAGAGCCACAAATTGATTCCATTGTTGAGCCGGTGATGCAAGTTTGCTTCTTGGATGCCCAAGAAATTGCACCTCCACCAAGTAGGAATACCCGACCACTAGTAGGCAATTGTCTTGATGTTCTTGATCCAACTTGCATCGGTGTAACCTTCAACACCGATGGGTAACCAGATATGAGAGACTATAATCCATAGTTCTCTTCAAATACTTGATAGCACTTTGAGCGCTTGCGATGATGAGCACTAGGATTACTAGTATACTGCTCAATTTTCCCACGCAAAACCAATATCGGTCTTGTACAAGTCATGGCATACATCAGCACCAATTACCTAGAATACTCAAGTTGAGATACCGCCTTGCCATGATTAGGCATCGACTTCTCACAAGTATCCATAGGTGTACTCACCGAGTACAATCGAGTAATTAATTTCCTCGGTACCTTCTCAATATAATGAGGCGAGATATAGAAATTCTATTACTTTCATGTTTAATCCTTATACCAAGGATAACATCGGCCTCCCCATGTCTTTCATGGAGAACCTTGATGACAAAAATTCCTTTGTCGTCAACTGATTTTAGTCGATGCCAAGATCAACATGTCATCAACATATAGACAAATGATGACTCCTTTACCGATTCATCAAATTTGCTATATACATTTGTCGACTTGGTTAAGAACATAACCACTAGACAAAACCACTTCATCAAACTTTTGATGCCATTGTTAGGTGCTGCTTAAGTCCATAAAGAGACTTAATCGGTTTACACACCTTGTTTTCATTGCCGGGCATGATGAAGCCACGAGGTTGGTTCATATAAACTTCCTCTTCCAATTCACCATTCAAGAAAGCTTTTTCACATCCATCGATGAATAACCGGTTGTGAATAGATGCCATAGCAATCGGAGCCTTATGGTAATTGACACGAGCCATGGGGCATAAGTATCAAAATAGTCTATTCCCGACTTTTGTTTAAAGCCACGAATGACTAGTCTAGCCTTGAACTTTTCAATAGTTCCATCTACCTTCATTTTCCTTTTGAAAATCCATTTGCAACCCAAAGGTTTGCAACGGTGAGTAGATCAACCAACACCAAGTGTTGTTGCCCATGATGGAATCCATCTCATCATTGATTGCTTCTTTCCGAAAGCAATGTCACGGGACTTCATTGCTTCTTCAAATGTTTTGGGGTCATCCTCAACAATGAAGCAATAAGAGTATTGGTGCGAGACCTCATCCCTAGTACCTTCAACTAAGTATAGTTGAAACTCGAGGTCCAAATGACTTTGGAGTCCCGACCCTTTTGCTTTTCCCGAGCACGTTTCGTGTTCTTTGAACCACAACCTCATCGAGGACCATCGATGGTTCATCATCGGTACCTCGATACACCAGTGTCATGAGTTCCATTAGGAATCCTCGACTTGGTCTAGGGACCGATGAGAATCTATTCTCATCAAAATCGCATCCCTTGATTCAATTATTGAGTTAAGCGAAACATGTTCATTAGGTTCAATAACATAGAACCTAAAAGCCTTGGAATGCTCGAGATATCCAACAAAGATGCGATCAATGCCTCTTTCACCCAAAGTCTTTGCTTTGGATCGGGAGTCTTACAATTTCTACAACCCCAAACCTTGAGATAATTCAGTTGGGTTTCTTTTAGTCCAGATTTCATAAGGGTAACCTTGTTCCTTTGTTTGGAACCCTATTTAATAAATAGCAAGTCGTTAACATAGCTTCACCCGGAACCCTTGACTCGATCCCGAATAGGACAACATGGATTAACCATCTCCTTGACACCTGTTTTCCTTTCGAAATACCATTTCTTTGAGGAGTATAAAGCGCGATCGTTTCATGGATTATTCCAACAGATGAAAGTCTTGAGTATCCATGTACTCACCTCCCCTATCGATCCTTAATCTTTTGATCAAAGACCCAAGTTGTAATTCAACTTCGTTTTAAACACTTTGAATTTATCTAATGCTTCATCCTTGGTATGTAATAGATAGACACAACAAAATCTAGAAGCATCATCAATAAATGTCACAAAGTACTTCTTATTTCCCAAAGAAGGAGTGGCATGCAAATCACACAGTCATTGTGAATAAGCTCAAGATCTTAGTCTCACGACTAACACCACGAAAGGGTTTCTTGGTTATCTTGGTCAACATGCAAGTTTTACACTTTTCGGTGTCCATGTCAAGCGAGGATTAAACCATCCCTAGACATATCTTGCATTCTTTTATAATGTACATGGCCAAGTCTTGCATGCCATAGGCTAGAATCGATGTCGCTTGTGGTCACAAAAGTGAATTAACATTGTCGAGAAATATTAAGCTGAACATTTGATTACATAAATAACCAAAACCAATAAAAACACCATGCTTAGAAAGCACAAATTTATCGATTCAATAACTTGTTTATATCCATGATTATTCAAAATACTACTTGAAACCAAGTTCTTCCCGATATCGGAACATGAATAACATCAAACAAAGTTACAATCTTTCTGAACTAAACCTAAGATCTACACAACCACGACCATGCACCAAGGTCATTGACTCATTTCCATGTGAAGAATAGAACCATCATTCGGTGACTCATAAGTCTTGAACCGACTTCTATCTTTACACATGAACTGTTGCACCGAGTCAACCCACCACGCAACATCATCATCCTGCACATAAACGATTCGGATACATATGTAACATAATAAATGAAAAGACTTATTAAACATATTCGACCTTTAGTGCACGATCCATTGGCTTTACTACCAACTTTAACACCCTTGGTCCCTTTTAATGTGACCGGTCTTGCCACATTTCCAACAAGTAGGTGTTGCCTTCTTGTTAGGATATGCCCTGTGTTATCATGAAATTTGCGTTTGCCTTTGTTGTCATTGTACCGGTGGAGTTGTTATGCTCCACCATATTGACAACAGATGGTCCAAAGACATTGCTACTCTTTGGCTTGTCATTATCCCGCACCTTGAGAGATTCCTCAATATGCGATGACCGCCCAACTCAACAAGTTAACTCCTCCTTCATATGTTTCAAGGTATGCTTGAAATCTTTCCATGAAGAAGGAAGTTTATCAATAACACAAGAGACTTGAATAGCCTCATCCATGTGCATATTGTGTTGTGTAAACCTTCCAGTATTCCAAGAAGTTCATTGTATTGTTCCATAAGCGGTCTTGAATCGGTCATTTTGTAATTTGTGAAATTACTAACAAGGAACTTCTTACTTGATGCATCCTCACCATATATTTGGCATCGAAGGAATCCAGCAGTTCTTTGGAAGATTCAAAGTTCGATAAATATCAAGCAGAGAATCGACATACCATTGAGAATAAGACCTCTGCATATGTAGTCATCATTCTCCCACTTGCTCCTCCTCCCGATCGATCCACGTTAGCATCATCACCATCATCGAGAATTGGAGTAGTCGGCACATACACCACACTCATGCTTGCGACAGAAGTGCATCTTCTTCCGCCGCCTCCTAAAGTCCACCCTTCAAACTTGTCCGACAGCAAAGTTTGAAGCCATGTGTTCATTGCGCGGTTGCCATTGATTATCACTAAATAGTTTACTTTGATTGTTGGAGTGTATTCGTCCCAAAGCGGTGAGATAATCAACTTGAAGAAAATGCTCAACTGCTCGAGAGAAACAAAACTAAGGTCGGCGATATGAGATACCACTTGATGGTTACGGATATCACTTGGAATCGTGTAATCACTTTCCAAAGTAAACTATTCGACCCTAATGCAGGGTATCACGAATATCTACTTGGGATAAGACCAAATGCAGTTAGAGAATTAGGCACAATTCTTTAACCCTTGCGCTTATAAGTGTTATGTGTTTTCTGTGTGTTCTTCATGCATGTTCAGATCTCCTATTTATAGGAGGTTACTCTTTGACCGTTCCAATGGAATTATGAGTATTAATCGGCCCATTAATAGCCTCATAATCATCCCCATTATAGCCGTTAGTGGTTACATGACCAATTAAACGTGGTCATAATGATGCGGTTATAATCGTCATTTATCGATGCTTATATCGATACTTTCATAGTGCTTTCGGTGGTTACTTCGCTTGATTAACGCCCATCGCTTGATGTAAGCACAACTTCAATGAGATACCACTTCGGTGGAAACATCGATCCTGTTTGAAATCGCTTCGGTGGAAACACCGATAATCAATGTTAACCACAACAATGCTTTCACCAAGCACTACCAATACATACCACTATTAGAGTCGAGGTGTTCATGGACCTTATGGGTGTACCTCCGTGCCTCCTAACCCATTACAAGGTGTGAACCATCCCACAAGTGCACTAAATTTCCAACAGAAAGGTCCTAGAAATGATCTGTTATTACGTTTTAAAGTGTTATGTTTATATTCTGCATAGTAAGTTTAGGTTTATGTCTTTAAAATTAGCACTATATATCAAGTATCAACCCGTTAAACCAAACGACGTATAGTATTACTTATTTATTATAATGAATCTAGATAAATCAATCATTGAACTTATTTATTGATGGATATAAGTAAATGATCTTCTAAAATTAAATTTTTACTAGGGCATCGTTAACCTGGTTGGTAAAACTTGAGATCTACCTAGATTTAAATGTTTGTAAATGTTATCATCTATATAATTATCAACTATGAAATATATAGAGTTAAAGGTGTGTGTTTACATAAAATGCGTAATTCATATAAGTGTTGTGAGATGAATAAACAGTATGAAGAAAAACACGCTACCATACATACACATATTTAAAAACAATTTAGTTCCGGTGAGAAATTTGAAAAATCATCAAAAACGTAATTTGAAGCCTCGATTCATTTTATTACGATCTTTTACACGTATAAATGTTTATTTAGTTAATTAGAAACAAAATTGTGATTCAAAGTTTTGAAAATATAACTTTTGATTCATATTATCTTCAGAATATCATATCAATGTCAAAGTTTCTAATCAACTTACAAATTTAGTGAAATTACACTAGAATGACTATTGTGAGTATTGAATAAAAAAAAATGGGTTAATAACCTTTAAAGAGCCTATCTTTGTCAAAATGTAGGTTTTGCGTGTGACTAAAAAATAACTCTTTTAGGCATTAAAGTTGACATTTTGTCTTTCTTTAAGTATTATGACCATTTTACCCTTTCTAAATTTTTTCAATATACTTTTTTTCAAATTTTTTCCAAAATATTTTTTTTTTTAATTTTATTTTCAAATACTTTTTTTTTGAAATTTCAAATTTTTATCAATTTCTTTTTTTTTGAAATATTTTTCAATGGTAAAATGGTCATAATATGGTCATAATACTTAAAGAAAGACAAAAATGTCAATGTTAATGCTAAAAGAGTTATTTTTAGTTCACACGCAGAACCGCTATTCTTGACAAGTATAGTGCTTTAAAAGGTTATTAGCAAAAAAAAATATATAAAAATACATTTTTATGCATAAAAGTGAATCAATGCGGCTCTATGCATTTTCACAATTATTTTACAATTACTTACATTAAAGATTTTTCATTTAACACTCATTCTATTTAAAGAACCATAAACCAAAACCTTTTTATATATCAACTTAAACCATGAAATTAAATTAAAATACGATATAATTTAAGCTTAATAAACTGTCTAGGCTCTAAATTATTACTCATTATAACAAAATTAACAGCTATTTGATTCTCAATCTAACTAGATACAACTCTCTTTGACCTTGTCTTCTAATGTTAAGGTTCAATTAGACAATACCACATGCTGTTTACAGAGAATCAAATTTTGGTGCTTTATATTATCAAGTTGACGTCGTTAATTTAATTAGGATTAATTTGCATGTTTTTTTTTTTTTTTTTTTGGTAAAAGGTCATGACCCGTAAATATATTACTTCAAAAAACATTTAAGTACAAAGGATATGGGTGGATCTCATATCTCAACTTGTTACATAGGCGGAAAGCTTACATAACAAGTTACTTCTTATTCTCTATACAAGAAAATAAACCACTACTCAAACGATAACAGTAGACACCTATGGAAACAAAATTACTTTCTAACAAGGCCTTGGAGCTTGATACCATACGTATCATAATAAGCATCCAAATTCCTGGAAGATCTGTTGGGAATTATGTGAAAGTCTAGATTATCTTGATATTAATGCAAGTGTCTCTCTTGAAGTGAAGTGGATTCTCCCAAGACTTATTCTCAAGAAGAATAATAGTGATTAGTTTGATTACTGGAAGTGTTTATTCCGTGTTTAGTTTATTTAGTGTGGATATACATGAGCTTTATTAGGAAGTGATTGTGTATATCTTATTTAGTTTTATGTTTATCGTTTCTTGGAAAACGGTTTAGCGATATTGTTTAGGGTTCCTTATCTATAAAAGGAACGCATTAGAAAGGTTTATGTACCGATTGGAAAAACTCGCTTTAGTTAATATAAAGATCCATAGAGGATCAAGAAGTTCTTAGTTATTTACTTGTGTTTATATTCGATAAACATTAGTAGTAGAGATTGTCTTTATGGTGCTTGTGATTACATAGGCATACATAACGATCCACGAGCTCAAGATCTTTCAAGGTCTTTGTCTGTTTCAACAAGTGGTATCGAGCCTCGTGAGAGTCTCTACGATACTAAGGACAAGCTTTTTCTAAACACCCATACAACCATAACAAAAACATCATGCCCGGTTCAGATCGATCTTGAACTCACCAACAACCAAAACTCCACCCATCTGTAGCAACTAAGTCTCGTCTAATAGCAATGCTAAGTTTCCTTACCTTAAGAGGAGGAATATGATCTTTGGGCTATGAAGATGCAAAGCGGATCTCCAACATTGATTGGAATCTATGGCGGTGATTTTGAAGGGAGCAGTTTGAAGAGGACTACCACGGATCTTTCTTGGTAATATGATGAACGTTCCTCCCAAAAGCTGCCAAGAGTTCTTGGCGATTCGAGAGAAACAAAGGTCGAACTATTCTTCGCAAGCTATTCCGAGGATCACTTGAGTGATTTTCACTTCATGCAAGATGCCAAAGATATCCGGTTAGCGATTAAGGCGAAGTTCGGTGGGAATGAGGAGTCCGAAGACTAAAGAAGTCCATGCTAAGACAACAGTTTCAGGACTTTCGGATCTACGAAGAGGAAGGAATTCACAAGGGCTATGATAAGTTTCACAAGATCTTAAGTCAGTTGAATCACTACAGCAAAGCCGGATAATGATGATGTAACTCTAAGTTTCGAGGTCCTTACCTCCATCCACGGCTACATGTGAGCATAGCTTTAAAAGCTAAAGGTGGTTTGGACATGATGACCTTTGATGAGTCAGTATAACAAACTTAAAGCTCTTGAACATGATGTTAGAAGCCCTTTCGATCATCTTCTCTTGCTAGTCATATTGCATTTGTTGGAGCCTCTACTCCAAAGTCAAGCTATTTTCCAAGCTCATATCCATCATCATCTAATCTTGCTCCTTCATCAAGCTCTCTTCCTAGATCCGGTGGAATTATGGAAGATGTTCTTGGATCTTTCTTTCTTGATTATGATCCTCGCAGAACCGGCTTATGAGGATTTTGATCAAGTGGACCTCTTGAGTTTGAAGAGATGAAGGCGAGATGGCAAGTGGCCATGCTTTCCATGGATATCAAGACCTTTGAGCGCAAAAGTCGGCGACGGTTTGGATTCAAAGGACGCGATCCACAAGGTTTGATAAAAGGAAGGTTAAATGCTTCACATGCCAACAAATAGGTCACTTTTCTAGAGAATGCAAAGACAGAAAGTCGGTGATGAAGTACGATACTCTACTTATCGCCAGATCGGAAGGATGCAGGAACTTCAAAGGGATCAACTGCATTGGTCACTCTTGATAGCAATGTGGACCGGAAGCTACATGAGAGTCTCGATAATGATGGTCACGATAATGTTGGGTTGATTGCAGTCATACTTGAGAGGATAGGCATGATCGATTGCCTTGATGGGCATCTCTCGGTACAAAACTGTTTGTTTGGTTGTAGTGGCGTTATAATGAACTCAAACAAGCTTATGATATTATGGAACCAAAATATAATGAATGCTATGTGGAAGTAGAAGCTTATAAACAGGCTTTAAAAACACTAGAAAGACAAAAGGTTTGGTTACAAAAGAATGAAATAGCTTATGGTGAGAAAATAGGTGTTTTAGAAAGAGATCTCGAATGTGCTACAAATGAATTAAAATGGTGCGAGAAGTTAAGAGCGGATGTAGAGTCGAAAATCTAGAGCTTAAGGAGAAACTTAAGGAGGAAATTGCTAGGAATAATGAGTGGATGATGAATGGTAATAAGTTGGCTAGTCTCATTTATAGCGGTCAAGCTCCCAATTCTCAGTGGCTTTAGGTTTTAAGAAATATGTAGAGCCTAGAAGCTAGGGATGACACACGTAGAACTACACCGGTGGCCTAGCTAATTTTGTGAAAGAAGGTGACCTACATGCTTTGTTCGTGGACCAATTAGAGGTGAGCACATGCCCATTGACCTTTCCACTATTAATGACTTTGATGGATCACACCATCCGTATGGCAAAAGTCAAAAGACTTGCAGGACCCTAATACTTCTTCTAATGACTTTGTCTCTTGTGTTATGATGACAAGTCCTCCAAGCAAGGTCTCAGAGTGTGATTCAAATGACAAGTCGACCTTCCCAAGTCGACCTTCCCAAGTCTTCACCCCACGCACCCAAGACTACCAATAAGCATGACAGAGTTGCCCAAGGAATGCCCTTCAAGGCAGTTGCCTCAAGACTTGCTTTTAATTCTTTGCATAATAATACTGTTAAAAACAATTCTTTTCATGGTTTTGGTTTGAATACTTCTGCTTGTAAGAATACTTCTTTTGGTTTGAATAAATCTTCTCTTCAGAAGAAATGTTTTGTGTGTGGAAGTAAATCTCATTTGATTAAGGATTGTGATTATCATGAGCAAAGAATGAGTAGGAGTGGTGATTCTAGGAAATCTAGACCAATGTGGACCAATGTTAATGATATACCACCTTATGTTCCACAAGTTGTTAACTATAATACTTCTTTTCCTTGGAGAAGATCTTTTGGAAAACCATATGTTCAACCAACAAGTGAATATTTTAAAATGGTTTTGGCCTAGATTTGTAAACCCTATGACCGATGGGAGAGGGTATGGGATCTCTTGTCAAGACCTCGGCGAGTTGTTCTTGGAATAAACGAGACCTAAGTTTCATTGGAAACCCAAGAACAATAGTGGATCTTATACTTCTACATGGCACAACTCATATGATCCATGGCGTGTTCAAGTCGAATGACTTGAGCCTCATAGTGTACTAATTCTTTGTATATTTTTGTTGTTGTAGGATCATCCCCTTAAGCATAAAGATGTTGGAATTGTTGGCGGTGGTTGTTCTAGAAGTATGTCGTGAAACAGGACATGATGCATAACTTTATACCTATTGAAGGTGGAGGCAATGTAACCTTTGGAGGAAGTGATGGACGAATTACGGAAAAGGGACCATCAAAACACCAATTTGGACTTTGAGAATGTTTATTATGTCAAGGAACTTCAACACTTCAATTTGTTTTCGGTCTCACAAATGCGTGACACTAAGAACAAAGTACTCTTCACGAGAGGATGAATGTCTTGTCTTTGTCTAAAGACTTCAAACTCCTCAAGATACTTCAATTCTCTTGAAGGTTCTAGAAGTCATAATCTTTATACATTCAACTTGACTAATGTTCAACCAACAGGTGACTTAACATGTTTGGTGGCTAAAGCATCGTGGATGAGTCCACCAAATGGCATGACGGATGGCCCATGTCAATTTCAAGACCATCAACCAGCTTCTCTAAGCCGGGCCTTGTTCAAGGTCTTCCGCCAAAGTATTCACCAATGATCATAAGCGTGTTGCATGCAACAAAGGAAAGCGACCAGAGCCTCTTACAAAGGTGTTCTCATTCTGGCAGTAACTATTATTTCGAACCTCTTCACCGCTTCATATGGATCTGTTTGGTCCAACTAAAGTGAGAAGCATTGATCATAAATATTTTGTCGGTGATCACCGATGGTTTAGCAAATTTTGTTGGGTATTCTTTCTAAGGACCAAAGATGAAACTTCGAAATTTTGAAAGACTTCATTACCTCGATTGAGAATCGAGTTGAACAAAAGGTGAAAGGAATTAGGTGTGATAATGGTACAGAGTTCAAAATGCCATTCTAATAGAACTCTGCGGGCTAAAGGGAATAAAAGGGACTATAGCACTCCAAGAACCCCTCAACAAAATGGGGTGGCGAAAGAAAAATAGAACCTTAATAGAGGTCGCAAGATCAATGCTAGCGACTCTAAACTTCCTACCATGTTTTGAATTTGAGGTCATTAGTACGACTTGTTATGTACTCAATAGAGTGTCCATTACTAGACCACATCTTAAAACACCATATGAACTTCTCTTTGGAAAAGTTCTGTTATTCATTACCTTAAACCGTTTGGTTTGTCGGTGACAATCTTGAATACCAAAGATCCTTTGGGCAAATTTGATGAGAAAGGCGATGATGGCTACATTGTGGGGTATTCGCTCATAGTAAGGCATCTGAGTTTACAATGTATCTGCAAAGAAGATTGAGGAGACATTGAATCGAGATATCTTGAAGACAAGCCTAATGTTCAAGGCGGGTCATGTTCGGTCATTTGATCTTGACTACTTGATCGATTACTTGGGTTATGCTAGACATAAGGTCGATCAAAATGCGATTCAAGCATCTCCAACTCCTACAGACACTTTAGATGCTCATTCGACAGCTGGTCCGATGATGAACAACCCATTGTAGTGCCTTCCTTCTCTCCTAACAATTTTGTAGGTGACACTTCTAAAGATTATCTTGATGTGGGTGAAGATGAATTCTATTATGTCAAGTCCTTGCCGGTGAAGAAACAAGAGTATCGACCAATTTAGATCTTTGAGAGGAATGTTGAAAATAGTACAAATGAAGCTCTCGTGAAACTTCAATTCTGTGAAGATAGTTCTGCTTTCTCCTCACCTCTCCAATTAATTTGAAAGACATGGTGACACTACTCTAGTTTTACTAAAGTGTCAACGGATCTTGGTGAACCTTATACAAGATTTCCAAAACCTTGGATCTTGGTCATCATCAACCTAAAGGTGCATCTTCAACACACTTCCTATGATCGACTTTGAACCTCGGTGACTAATCTTGATTCTTCCATTGATGTCAACACCACCACTACTACAAGGATCAACAATGTTCATCCACAGTCTAATATTATTGGTGATCCTAATGCACTGTTAGAACAAGAGGTGCGTGGCGCGTTCTAAATATGGACGGTGGCTTTTGTCTCTTATGTTTGAATCAAAGAGACAATCACACGACTATCAACATTGTCTTTGCTTGTTTTCTCTCAAGTGGAACCAACCAGTGTTACTCGTGCTCTTGAAGACTCAAGTTGGCTTGAAGCAATGCAGGGATGAGATGCAACAATTTCAAAATCGGCGGTTTGGATATTGGTACCACTACCGATGGTAAGTATGCTATTGGGACAAAATGGATTACGAAGAATAAGAGATGCTAGAGGTGTTGTCATTAAAAACAAAGCCGAGTTAGTTGCAGGGGTTATAGACAAGAGGAGGATAGATTATGATGAAGTTTTTGCACCAAGGCAGAGTTGAGGCTATCTGGATTTTCTTAGCTTATGCATCCTATATGGGCTTTATGGTCTATCAAATGGATGTTAAAGGAGCCTTCTTGTATGGTGAAATTGAAGAGAGGTGTATGTCACTCAACCTAAAGGATTTGAAGATCCGGATCATCCTAATCATGTTTATAAGGTGGTCAAAGCTCTCTATGGACTACATCAGCACCCGAGCCCGGTATGCTAGGCTATCTACATTTCTAACTGAAGCATGGTTACGTAAGAGGTGCAATTGATAAGACTCTTTTCCTAAAGAAGAATTCCATGACATTATTCTTGTGCAAGTCTATGTGGATGACATTATCTTTGGATCCACAAAGGAAGCTTGGTGCGGGGAGTTTGAGGAGCTTATGAAGGAGAGTTTCGAGATGAGTGCAATGGGAGAGATGACTTTCTTTTGGGTCTTCAAGTTCGTGAAACGATGGTATCTTTATCACCAGGGACAAATATGTGAGGACATCTTGAAGAAGTTTGGTATGGAGGGTGTAAGGATCGCTACTACACCTTATGAAGCTCCAAAGTCAAAGACCAATAATGAAGCGATCCACCGTGAATGTTCATTTGTGCAGTGTCTATGATTGGGTCTTTGATGTATTTAACAGCTTCGGGCCCGATATTACTTTTGTTGTGAGTGTTTGTTCGCGACATCAAGTTACTCCACCGACTTCCCATCTTAATGTTTGTTAAGAAGATTTTAAGTACCTTAAAGGCCAACCTTTTCTAGGTCTTTGGTACCCAAAGAGTCTCCTTTTAAGTTGGAAGCTTATAGTGATAGTGACTATCTTTGGTGCTAATCGGATAGGAGGTCCACTACCTGAGGTTGCCAATTCCTTGAAAGAGATTGATTTCTTGGCAATGCAAGAAACAAACTATTGTGGCTACCTCATCTATCAAGGTAGTATGTGGTCATTGCTAATTGTCGTGATGTGTTCTTTGGATTCAAAATCGCTTGTTGGATTATGGGTATAATTTCATGAACACAACAATTTTTATTGATAATCAAAGTACCATATGCATTGTTAAAAATCCAGTTTTCACAATCGAACAAAACATATTGAAATTAGGCACCACTTTATAAGAGATGCATATGATAAAAATTTGATAAATGTGGTCAAAATTCATCTTGATGATAATGTGGCGGATCTGTTAACAAAGGCGTTTGAAGGACCAAGGTTTCAACACCTTGTGGTCCATATTGCATGTTTAACCCTTAACGCAAAGTTTAAGGGAGGCATAGCCTCGGGGAGGCATATGCCTCGGGGAGGATTGTGTATAACTTTGCATTTTGCTATGTAATTTTGTATATTTGATAGATTTTAACTAACTCTAACCCGCTAATGTAATTTTAGTGTGTTCCTTTGTTGGTTTGTGTATGTTTACGTGTTTGTTTTGCGTAATGGTTGTCCCCGATCGGTTGAGATATGGTCATGAAAGCTTAAGTCGGTTTCCACCGAATTCATTGTCTTTGAAGTGTGCTATTTGTTTCTCTGAAGTTGAAATCTTGAAGGTATATGATTCAATCAAAAGAAGTACGAAGCAAATAGATCATTCATTCATTCAAGAAACAGTTCTGACTTCTGATTCAGAGTACTAGCAACATCAAAAGCATCTACATGATCTAATAGTCCTAATCTATTACATATCATCTACTCCAACATCTAAAGATGAGCACGATGAGTATGGTCTCATCTTTCACACTAATAGTTGTTGGATATGCACGATCGCTCACATCTTTTGGCACTATATGATGGATATCTTTGGTGTGATAAGCATAACCAACCCTAACGGATGCTAAGGATCAAAATGGAGAGGATGGATTGATGAAAACGAAGAAGTCAAGTCGATTGTGGCAGAGATGAGGCGAAAGATTTTCATTTATGCATCATCTACTCCTTCAATCATACATCAACTTACATCATTTTCCTTTTCCGTTCCTCGATCGATATGTGATGATGCACCAAACATGATGCAGAGAGACCAAGCACCACCTTTCTTCCCATAGGGAGTGGGGATTTTGGCTCGTGGCCTTCGTTGAGGCCTAGGTCTTTGAGGGTTGGGAGTAAGATGTTCCCTCATTATAGGATTCATCGTAATCTTCATGAGATACACTTGGTTTCTCAACACTTTCATCTTCGATGAGGAGAGAAAGGTGACTTCTTTGGTAGTGGATATGGCTTTGGAAAATAGTGAAACCATGAATTGGTATCTTCACTAGATGATGAGGATGATGATGAGGATGTTGTTGTGAGATCTATGATCTCGTGTTTGGTACTCATGGTTATTCGGTTAATTTTGAAGGATTGAAGGATTTAGGGTTTGAAATATTATTTGGGGATTTTGATGAAAAGTCTATGTGCATTGGGATTGTTTTATAGCGGGTTCAAGTGGTAAGAGAATTAATCGTGTGGGTGAAAGCAGTTAAAAGATATTCTTTGAAGCTTGAGAGTAAGTCTTACATTTCTGCGATTGTTCTACTTGATGAGAATGGTTCTCATTTCTACCAAGTTATAAGTAAATCCTAGTAAAAGTAGAAGTCCACGTCATCCTTGGTCAACCTTTGACCAAAATTTGGGATATTTTCTATTTATTCTCTACGGCATAGTTTCGCTCCATAATAAGTAATTGATTATTACTTTCATTAAAACACTTCCTTTGTGCAAAATCCTAACCCTAATCTTCAAAAACTCTCATGACGCTTCAATTCAAACATGATCATAATAAGGTTGCTTTTCTTGGATCTGCTCGAGGAGATGAACTTTATAGGCCGATGATTTCTTTCTTACTAAGATCAAAGATTGTATATGCATTGACGCATTCTCCAGATGCTATATATGAAACTTTGATTACTCAATTTTGGGCGTCGGCAGAAAAGAGAGGTGATACTGAGATAGTTGCAAGTGTTGATGGACAAGTATATGTGGTGACAGAGGAACTGATCAGAAGACAACTTCGCTTGGATGATGAGAATGGTGTTTATCATTCTGATTCTACGATGGTACTTGAAGGACTTAGAGCAATTGGATATCAAAGTTCGAGGACAGATATGTGGTTGAAAAACAAGCTTTGTCCTATGTGGAGGTTTTTAGTTCATACGTTGCTACAGTGTTTGAGCAATAAGTCTGGAGGATGGGATCAGTTTTCGACACAAATGGGATGTGGTATTGTTTGCTTATCTAAGGGTTTGACTTATAATTTCTCTAAGTATATCTTTGATAATATGGTAGAAAACATAACTAGGAAAAAGGGTAAGTTTTTAATGTACCCTAGGTTCTTACAGATGATATTGAATGTTTCTACACAAACCCGTGCTTTTCATCCCATAAGTGTTTTGACCCCTAAGTTATTTGCTACAATGAGGACCAAATTTGAAGGACACATTTTCCTTTGTTAGTTGCAATGCTACCTCGGAGAATGAGGCCGATAATGAGCTTAATGTTGTTGTACCTTCTTCCATTCCCTCTGATGGAAATCTTTCGATAGATGGTGATGAGGTCATACATTGTTCTTGAAGCATCTATACCTTCGCCAAGACCATGTTCTAGTCCAAGAATTATTCAAGTTCCTATTGAAGAAGTTCGGGATCAAATTGATGAAGTTCGGGTTGATAATGACAGATTGCCTACACCAAGTCTGTTAGGACTCAATTTGGTGAAGGATGTTCTAATGTTGATCGAGTTGATGTTGCTCTGAGCAGTTAATGAAGTTCAATTTCACGAGCAATCGGATGATGCTTCAGGATCCTATTTCACTTACCTCATTATATAATCGGTGAACAAGCTTACGGTGAGGTGGTGGTCTTAAGAAAGAACTTACAGAAACCAAGTCTGTTCTTGGTCAGAAGATTGTGGAATTGGAGTCTAAAGTTGAACACTTGGAGAATTTGCTAAGTCAGAAGGGTAAAAAGAGATGTTTGGTTTCTTCTGAGGAGGAGGCTGAAGAGAATCTTAATGAATCTCTTGATATATTGGCTGATGTGGCACTTAAATCTAATGTTTCTTCTTCTATTGCTAAATCTACACGAAGAAAGGCGTCTAGTAAGGAGCCTATTCTATATACTAGCAAAAGACGAAGAAATTCTTTGGATAAGGTATCTGTGACACATCAAAGATGCTAAATATGAAGGATGCATCTCGATGGTTTAGTGAAAGAGGTTACTTGATGGTCAAACTTCATCTATACGAACATTCAAATGTTTCACCTTCGAAGATGATGAAGAGGTTTTTCTTCTTTGGAGAATGTATAAGTTGCATGCTTCTCACGAAGTTTTCTACACTGTTGAGGAATTGTCTCAACCTATTTCCTCGATATGGGTTTGATTGTTTCTTCAAGCTCACATTGGTTCTGTGAAATTGGTTCTGTGAGACATCTTCCGAAAAGGCAGGACCACAGTGATTGATGATTTCTTTGAAGTCGGTAAAGTGACTAAAGAACAATATCAAGCTCGGTGGCTTGTTTGCGATTATGAGAATATCCGGAAGAGTCGTGTTGTGGCTAAATTTCTTCAAGATCGTTATGCTTCGATTTGTCTCTGAAAGAAAGTTAGAACTTGATGCATTCTTTCCTACGATTCTTGATGATCAATGGGATGGTTATATTTCTCAAGGTGCTTGATCTGATCTAGCAAAACTTATCTTAGGAGAATCTTTTAATGATGATGATTTTGTGGATAAAATGGTGGCACTTGGTAATCAAAGGAAGAAGAATCTGCTTGCAGAGAGAGAGCTCTTATTGATCGGAGAAATAAAGCAAAAGAGATAAACCTATGATGTTGCTCGGAAGAGGAATTATATGAGGAGAGTTGTGAAGAATCTTGCTATGTATAATGCAGGTATGACTATGAAGCAAATCATGACTTTATCGATGATGCTTTAATTAGACAAGATCATATGGTTATGAAATTCTCTTCTTACGGTTCTACTTCTTCTTCTAAATTGGCAAATAGTGCTTCAATATCGATGTTCCTCTGACCAAGAGGCAGAGAACGATTGAAATTGTGGATAATTTTGATGATGTTTTGCCTTGGTGGTAACTCCATTGTTTCTTCGATACAACTTCGATGATACTCCTTCTTCCGATAAGGGTGTTTCACGAATCTTCTTTGGTTTCTTACGAAATGTTGTCAAGTGTGGAGTTAAGTGATTCTCGATTCGAGGCGATCTACAACTTGATGTTGATAACATTGCGATATGGGAAAGCGAGTTTGGTTACAAGAAGTTCGATAGATTGGCTAAGAAACATGAAGCTTCAGGAATACTAATTTAGATCTTGGTGATGAATCAACATTTATTGAGGTTGGATCTGCTGAAGTTTTCCTGAAGGTAATCATGTGGTTTTGGTTAATTGGACGGTGGTAAGCTTAACACTGTGTATAAATTGGATAAAACAGTTATTGAGTTCAACTTCTTGAAGGATATTCTTCATTTGGTGAATAGACATGATTTGAAGATCTTGTATGAACATGTCATTCAATATTATAAGTTTCATTCAAGAATCGGTTACGGTTTATATTTGTTGGGTGATCTTGAGTTATGTTTGATTCGATTCTCCACATGGTAAAGGGTATTCTATTTGGAAGAATTCTCATAAATGGGAGATTGAGAGTTGGCGATTTTATCCTCGCCTTGTGTTCGGGTAGTTCGACTACATGTGGGATGATTTTGTGTATGCTATCGGATAGGCTTTATCCTTTATCCGATACTTTTATGGAAAGATTCTTTGAGACACAAGTTGGAAGTGCCTCTAATCCGGTTGGAAATGATGACCTTCATGCTACTCAATGTGTTGGTTTGATTAAGAATCAACTTCTATCACATCAAGGTTCATCTTGAGTGTAATACTTTGTAATATTTGTTTTCTTTATTTTCTTAGTTAAAAAAAAAAAAAAAAAAAAAAAAAATGCTTTGGTTTTATCTAACTTTTCTTGCGGTTTGTTGTATATTTTTGGTTATTGACTCACGATATACTTTGGGTATGTCAAAGAGTTAGCTAGTCCAAAGTACGACTTTGGTAAAGACTCATCAAATCTGTTGATAGGCTGTAATGATTTGCTAAAATCATAGGGTATGCAACCACCTATGCTTTATTCTTTGAGTGTTGTATGGTTTTCAATTCACCATGGTTTATTCTGTTTGGAATCCAAGAATTGGCTAGCCCACTTGTATATGGCTTGTGGTCAAGGCGGTGGCATTCCATATTTGGTTCTCAATTCACCAATTCTAAGAATTGACTAGTCTGAGCAAACGGCTACGGTAAAGACATTTCAAATCCGTTTATATGGTTCTTGGTTTGCCCATAAATCGAGATGGTTATCGGTGTACCATAGTTTACTGAACAAACATTTGGCTACTCGGTAGTGATGGCTATTGGTAAGAGACATCAAATCCATTTATTTTCAATGATTCACCTCTCACGGAGTTCACACACCGGATGTGATGAGAATAGTATGAAACTAATGTTTTGATGTACCTCTTGTCATTTGTTCTTTGCAAAGATATGGAGTTTGAGTTTCTTCATCATAGAGATGTTCTTTAGATTCTTTCTTTGTTGATGTTGTTCGTGTCCAATCCTCCGTGTCGTAAGATCTATCAAGAAACTGGAACTTAACAAGTCAAATTCCGGTTTAGGGAGGATTGTTGGGAATTATGTGAAAGTCTAGATTATGCTTTGATATTAATGCGAAGTGTCTCTCTTGAAGTGAAGTGGATTACAGAAGACTTATTCTGTTGAAGAATAATAGTGATTAGTTTGATTACTGCGGAAGTGTTTATTCCGTGTTTAGTTTATTTAGTGTGGATATACATGAGCTTTATTAGGAAGTGATTGTGTATATCTTATTTAGTTTTATGTTTATCGTTTCTTGGAAAACGGTTTAGCGATATTGTTTAGGGTTCCTTATCTATAAAAGGAACGCATTAGAAAGGTTTATGTACCGATTGGAAAAACTCGGTTTAGTTAATATAAAGATCCATAGAGGATCAAAAGTTCTTAGTTATTTACTTGTGTTTATATTCGATAAACATTAGTAGTAGAGATTGTCTTTTATGGTGCTTGTGATTACATAGGCATACATAACGATCCACGAGCTCAAGATCTTTCAAGGTCTTTGTCTGTTTCAACAAGATCGTACACCTGATCCGCATAGTCATCATAATCATAGTCAACATAATCATCTTCACGATCATGACCACCACCAAATAGGTTCATTGACTCGTCAAAAGTGTTCAGAACCTCCTCTTCATCATTATCGGAGTCAACAATCTCTCCCACCTTAGAGAATGGGTTAACCCTCTTAGTAGAAGAAGGAGACGGAAAATCATTTTTATTACATGGATAATCAACTTTTTTAATAGGATTACCAGCATCATCAACAAGAGTAGCTTTCCCATCAATAAGAAGCTTTTCAAACTCCCCAATTTTCTCTACAATAGGGTAGGACCAACCTCGTTAGTTTCCATTGAATCACTCACAAACGGTTCTTGTGATACATTACCTGTCTTAAAAGACCCAACCTCCTTTGCTTCCATTGTACTACCAGAATCCATTACATCAGTATGAGTGCCACATTCATCAGTATCGATCATATTAAGTGCATCAAAAGGATTAGATGTAGCAATCTTAGTCCACTCGTACTAGCCACTCGGTGGCTTTCTTTGTATTATCCACCTTCTTGGGTTCGGGAGGGCGCTTTGGGTTGATACCTAAACTTAGGACCCACACCGGGTTTAGTAAAACCTCCCTTACCAGGAACACTTGGACCACCATTCCTACCCTTATTCTTGTTATTGACAGTTTGAAAACCATCATTAACATTCTCTTTAGGCTGAGTAGGAGGTGGAACAGATTTAGGATAATCAATCAGCGTATGACCAAAAAGCTTACACGTATGACCAAAAAGCTTACAGATTTAGGATAATTTGCATGTTTTGTAATAGCAAAATACATCAACCTTGTCTAATGGTTACTTAAGGCTAACCATTCTCGATCTAGGGCCTCTACCAGTGGTGTGTTGCATATTATCCAACTTTAAGACCTCTAGCAGTCATTTGCCCTTCACATCATTCGCCCTTCACTTCATATATAGTTGCACGTCCTTATCGCCCTTCACCATCATAGTTGCACGTCCATGACCTCTAGATTGTCAAGGCGAGAGCAAACATAATGGTTATTTAACAGTCTTGATTCAAAAAATAGTATGATTAAAAGTTGGATGGGTTATTCATACCGCATAACGTAATAATGGAGTATGTCTTTTTCACTTAATTGTTTTTTGTTTTTTATTTTTTTTATTTTTCTTTGTTGTCTTTACATACATGTTTTGTAACTTGCATATAATTAAGCACCCTTAAAAGTTAAAAAATATATATATTTCGGTAAATATGATTCCGGATATTCAAAGTAATTGTATTTTATCTCAGGTAATCAGGGCTCAGAACACAGTCAAAAGCACCGTCTCCTCCTAAACTAAGGCCAAATGTACAGTTAAAACCCCGTGTCATTCTCCGGCATCCACCTCCACCACCACCAACACATAAGCTAAGATGAGCTTATCATTTTGGTTTAGCAATTCTTCCACCGCCAAGATCGTATCTGCTGCCACATACCCCCTAGGGTTGCTTATTTAGTTTATACGGTGTGTGCATGTAATATATAACATTAAAAGTATGATAAGTTGGAATAAAGCATGTCGTTATTATTTGGATTTTCTGTTGTTATAGCGAGCTATTATAGTATGTATTATGAGACTGCATGAGTAAAGCCCAAGGAACGATACATATTCTTATTTATTTGTTAGCATCTTTCTTTGATTAATGAAGAGAGAAACACCAATGCACATGTCATACCGACATAGCATGACTAAAACTATAGTTTAGAGAATAATTAAGCTGTACATAATCTAGCTTTACGGTGTCATGGCTTGGTACTGGCAGCACCAAAGCACAGTCCACATCGGACTGGCGAGGCTCTCCTGATCGAAGCTTAGATGAGTTCATTGCTTCCTACTTACAAGTTTCTTCCAAAGTAAAGACAATTAACTATTTAAAATGCATTAATACATCCAAAAACCAGTTTTCAAACTTAACCAAACCCCTTTGATTAAAGTGTTTGGTCAATCAATTCATTTGGTCCTTTGAATGCAGCAGTGCTAAATGATATTTCCTACGATTATGACATATTTGCCCCACATTTTCTTGATATATATCTCAAGTGAAAGAAGTACATTTGAAGACATAAATAAAAAATAGGCATCATGAAGAAAAATACTATATCAAAATGAGTAGTTATATTGTTTGTGATTCTTATGCTTGATCATTTTGCTCATGCAAGTTTGAATTCATTTGATCCAAATCAAGGTACAACCATGACTTCTTGTGTTTGATCATTATTTTCCGCTGTTTGAATCATACTTTTATTGATTCCGAATTTACTTACAGTTGTTGTGTTATCAGGTATTCGTAGAGAGCTTAGAACACGCCAATCAAAGCCGTCTCCTCCTCTCCTAAGGCCAGGTATTGGGTTCAAATCCCCCCCACCCCGGTATCCACCTCCACAGTTTTCTTCACATCCGCCACCACCGCCCTCATAATTTTCATTGCTGCCATAAACCCCCTAGCCCGGGTTGCTTATTTAGGAATCGGTTATAATAAATAAAATGATTGGGTGAAAGTAATGTTTAGATTTTCTTTTGTTATAAAGTGTTAACTTTGTATCATTTATATTTAGCTGTTGTTGGAAATTACAAAGAATATTGTCTCATCTTTTCGCTATTTACTTCCAGCACAGAACCATAAAGCTATTTTCTTAACCATCAAAGTTGATACTATACAAGTAACGGAACTTTAGTATAAGTTATACCAAATATCTAGCTAGTCTTATAATGAGGAAACCTTGATCTATACCCAAAACGAGTATCTATAATTTTGGTAATCGATCGTGCATATCTTTCAAGCAAATCTTCTTCATTCGAATCACCTCTAGGTCTGCTATAAAAAGAAAAAGAAAATCATCTCTAGGTAAAGTACTTATTACCTCACATCCTTACTAACAGAGGTAGGCGAGAAATTTGTGTTGAGGGGCCGTAAGTATTTTTATTCCAAGTAAATTACTTAATTTTCCTGATGTATATTTCAAGTAAGTATTTTTATGCGTATGTCAAAAACTTATTTGTGTATTTTTCTTGTGTGAACAAGTTTCGAGTATCATGGATATCAATATACTAACTCAAAAGAAAATAAATATCCGTATGTTTTTAATGTAATATTATTTGTGTTGAGGTTGGCTAATATATGGCCAAAAGCTTAATTGACTTTTGTGCTTCCTACTTTAAACTTTTTTTCCAAGTAAATTAGTACTTAATTTTCTTGATATATATTTCAAGTGAGTGAACATTTGACATAAAAAAAAACACTAGCTATGAAGAAAAATACTTCAGCGAAACGAGTTGTTATAATATTGCTTGTGATTCTTTTGCTCAATCATGTTATTCAAGCACGTTTCAACTCATTTAATCTGAATCAAGGTACATTTAATCACTTTTTTGTGTTTAGTCATTACTTTCCATTGATGTTTAGATCATATTGTAACGATGTTAGACGTTACTAGTAATGATTCCAAATTGTGCTAATGGTACTTTAGTTTCAGGTAGTCGTAGAGACCTTGGAACACGGTCAAAAGCCCCGCCACTATCGTCTCTGTTGTCATAAGCCAGACCCCTAGGGTTTCATGTAGAATATTTGGTTCTTGGATGTAACATATAATATTTTAATAAGTTGTGATAAAAACGGGTTGTTAAAAGTCATCTCTGGATTTTTTTTTTGGGTAAAGGGGAGTAATCCTGCACCATGGTAAATATATTAACCAAAAACGTTTAAGTACAATGGATATGAGTGAAATCCCATATCTGAGGCCATTACATAGGCATAAAGCTTACATAACAAGATACTTCGTATTTTCTAACCAAGAAAACAAACCACTACTCAAATAATAACATAGGACATAACGAAGAAAATTACTTCCTAGGACCTTGAAGCTTGGTGCCATACATGGCATTAAAGGCATCAAATTCCTGGAAGATCATAAACTGATTCGCATAGTCATCGTGGTCATAGTCATCATACTCGTATTCAAACTCTAGGCCACCACCGAATAGATTAGGACTCATCAAATGGGTTGTAACCACCTCATCTTGAGAATCGAAACTACGATCTCTCCACTTTAGAAAAGGATTAACTCTCTTAGTAGATGAGGCGGAGTACAAGAATCACTAGTTTTAGGAGCCACATCGACTCCATCTCTTTCAAATCACTCACAGGGGATCTTGTGATGCACTACCATCTTAGTAGACTTATCTTCATTAACTTCCATTGTACGATCGAATTCACATCCTTGTTGGTGTCATTTGAAGGAGTACCAAAATATCCAATGTTCCATATTAAGAGCATCAAGCGGTTAGATGTATAGATCTTTGTTTCACTCGAACTAGCCACATCGGAAGCATTCGTCTTAGTAACTTCCACTTTCTTAGGTTCGGGAGGAGTCTTTTGGGTTGATATTGAAAGCGCTTACCCACATGAGTTTAGTAAACCCTCATTGACCCGGAATAGTAGACCCCCTTGCTTTCCCTTCTTGTTATTGACCATCTTGAAACCATCATTAACACGCTTAGTAGGCTGAGTAGGAGGTTCAACAACTTTAGGACATTCAATAAGAGTATGACCAAAATCTTACATTTATCACAATGAGGTGGTTTCACTCGTATTTAACCGTATCTTCTCAATAGTCGAACCCGACCCATCAAGTAGCGGTATCTCAACAGATGAGGCTATCCTAAGCACCTCATCCGACTTCACTTCAATCATGCATCTAGCAAAACTACTACTGACCCTATGAGTCCTTGCACATTTGGCTAGTAAAAGCATCTAACCTTTTGGGCGTGCCTATAAATATGGCAAGGAGACTAAGGCCATCATCAGAAAACATAGCAAGAGGAATATCATGGAATTTAACCCACACCGGAATGTTGGTCAAATCCTCTTTAAGTAAGTTGGTGTTAAATGTCCATGGTTTAAGAATAATAGGTACATTTCTAATCAACCAAGGACCGTTATCAAGAACATCATCAACACCTTTCTTCGAATTGAACTTAAAGAAGAAGAACCCCTTTGCATTCATCATTACCTTTTGTATACCAAACTTAGCCCGCGCATTAAGTACAAGTAATCAACAGCAGGAAAAGCAAGCGTTGACCAAGGAAATACCCATACAAAGTATTCTCAAACCTAGTGTTCACCTCTTCAACCACTTTCATCGGGACAGAAAGATCGACACCATTTGCTTTCTTACTACACTCCAACCTACGAAAGTTCGACGTGTGTTTCTTAGTTTCAGTAGAAGTAATACCAGCATACGATGTAGAAGGTTGTTTCACACCAACCTTCTCAATACCAACAGCCCCATGTGCATTCGTATCAACCTTATCAGAACTATGAGAGTTGTTAGAATCCCCATGTGGACCATTCGGATCATTAACTAAAGGATCAAGTGAAACCGGCTTCACTTGATTATTCTTGTCCACAATTGTAGATAATTCCACATCTCCATCATCAACACTTCATTCAGTAATAATTGGACGAGATGACGCAAGTATAGGCTGAGTAGAACATGACACAACAGGAATCGGCTCCACTGGTTATGTGAGGTTTTAATGGTAGCCATCTTCACCCACTAATACAAGCTTCCTCTAAAATTTGTTTCTCGATGTCACTAATTTTACTAGCCAATGTAGACGAATCGTGTGGTACTTCCTCGGAAACACCGGCGTTTCCCGATTCGAACAATCATCGGGTTTGCCAATGCCAGACACGTTCCATCAGTTCCAAAGTAAACTCATCAATATTAACATTGACATTCCCAATAGACTTAGTAACATCGGATGCAATCTTGCTATTAAGAAAACCCTTGTTAATCATCTCTCTAAACCCACATACTGACTAAACAAGAAAGCGACCCATGGAAGAAAACCCTAGCGGAAAAGTTATGGTTTTAAACAAGCGCCAATTGAATCAACCTCCAACCATACTGAATCATCAACACCTTTCTTCGAATTGAACTTAAAGAAGAAGAACCCCTTTGCATTCATCATTACATTTTGTATACCAAACTTAGCCCATGCATTGCGTACAAAGTAATCAACAACGGGAAAAGCAAGGCGTTGACCAAGGAAATACCCATACAAAGTATTCTCAAACCTAGTGTTCACTTCTTGAACCACTTTCATCGGGACGAAGATCCGCACCATTTGCTTTCTTACTACACTCCAACCTCGAAAGTTCGGCGTGTGTTTCTTAGTTTCGATGAAGTAATACCGATACCTCGATGTAGAAGATTGTTTCACACCAACCTTCTCAATACCAACACCCCATGTGCATTCAGTATCAACCTTATCGAAACAATGAGGTTGTTAGAATCCCGTGTGGACCATTCGGATCATTAACTAAAGGATCAAGTGAAACCGGCTTCACTTGATTATTCTTCATCACAATTGTCGATAATTCCACATCTCCATCATCAACACTCCATTCGATAATAATTGGACCGGATAGCGCAAGTATAAATTGAGTAGAACATGACACAACAGATCGGCTCCACTTTGGTGTATGAGGTTTTAATGGTAGCCCATCTTCACCCACTAATACAAGCTTCCCTCTAAAATTTGTTTCTCAATGTCACTAATTTTACTAGCCAATGTAGGCGAATACGTGTGGTACTTCCTCGAAACACCGGCGTTTCCCGATTCGAACAATCATCGGGTTTGCCGGCATAGACACGTTCCCATCGATTCAAAGTAAACTCATCAATATTAACATGACATTCCCAATAGACTTAGTAACATCGGATGCAATCTTGCTATTAAGAAAACCCTTATTAATCATCTCTAAACCCGCATATAGCTAAACAAGAAAAGCGACCTTGGGAAGAAAACCCTAGCGGAAAAGTTGGGGTTTAAACAAACGCACAATTGAATCAACCTTCAACCATATTGATCGTATATAAAACGATTCCTGTGGAAAATATTAGATCCGTGTAACACAGATCGATGTAAGAACCATAAACTTAGAGGAAAACGATTAAGGGCAGTAGGGGTAGGGAATCGCCAGAGGAGAGAGGTAAATTAAGGTTTTATTGTTTTTATCATCTCTGGATTTTCTTTTGATATAACGGGTTACCTTGATTCTTGACGCATCCTTTCTTATTTGGCAGCAAGTAATTCAAGACTGGAATAGAAAGGTTTGAACTCATAACAGGTATTCCGGGACTTATAAATTACTTGCATCAAACTTCTATATTTGTGTAAGAAACGATACATGTGGAAGAGTCATCGCTCAGCGTATAAAGGTCTTATTTGCGAGGTTAACATTCTTTTTTTCATCTCTAAAGACAAATTATTAAGGGTAAAAGCCATAAATGCTTAATGTATAATGACCCTAAAAAAATAATAATAAATAAATAAATAGATAAATAAATAAATAATAATAAATAAATAAAAGAAAATTAAGAAATAAATAAATAAAATAAAATATACATGCTAGAATTAATGTTCTTAAAGTAATTATCTCGAACTTATTAATAATACCGACACATGTAAAAATAGTTATATACTTGTATTAAACATTAGCTCAAAAAAAAAAAAAAAAAAAAAAAAAAAAATGCATGACACGGTAATGAATAACACGTGGAATGCTTATAGTATAACTTCCTTTTAAAGTTTCATTTTATCGGGGACATACACTAATATTATCAACAAGATACTTATCTATCCACTATCTTTAAAAAATCAACTTTTGAGCCTTATATCTCTATCTCAAGTTTTCACTAACTCGTATATTGGATCATACGGTTGGTTTATGCAGTTGAGCTAGTCTTGGTATATAGCTCGTTTTGGGAGTCAGTTAGGTTGTTTGAGTTGAAACCTGCTCGAGTTAAGTTGATTCGATCGGTTCGTGTTCGGATAAAAAAGTTACGTTCGTTTGTTGGAAGTTTGGTTTAACTTTTGGGTTTAAGTTTCGTTTGGTGCAGTCATAGGGATTGTCTGGTTGGTTTTGTACTGTTAGTTCGATCTCATTCTATCCTTGTGTCGTTTAGAGGTGAAGCTTAATCCATAATTTTGATACAAATCGTATGTTATATACAAGTAGTATTTGTCTTAGGTTAAGACTATATGACCATAAAACCATGTATGCAAATATGAGTAGCGAGTAAAAA